>JBBBDQ010000722.1:475000-657500 GCA_037127315.1 Ascarosepion bandense | reverse complement strand
TGTGTTCAACATCTATCTGTCTATCTATCTCTCTATCACAGTGTGTTCAATATCTATCTGTCTGTCTATCTATAACTCTATCTATCACAGTGTGTTCAATAACTCTCTGTCTGTCTAACTATCTCTCTATCACAGTGTGTTCAATATCTATCTATCTATCTATCACAATGTGTTCAATATCTATCTATCTATCTATTTATCTATCACAGTGTGTTCAATATCTATCTATCTATCTATCTATCTATCTATCTATCACAGTGTGTTCAATATCTATCTATCTATCTATCTATCTATCACAGTGTGTTCAATATCTATCTATCTATCACAGTGTGTTCAATATCTATCTATCTATCTATCTATTTATCTATCTATCTATCTATCTCAGTGTGTTCAATACCTACCTATCTATCTATCTATCTATATCAGTGTGTTCAATACCTACCTACCTATCTATCCATCTAAGTGTGTTCTAATCTATCTATCTATATATCTATCTATCTATCTATCTATCTATCAATCTCAGTGTGTTCAATCTCTATCTATCTATCTATCTATCTATATATCTATCTATCACAGTGTGTTCAATCTCTATCTATCTATCTATCTATCTGTCTATGTATATCTGTGTGTTCAATATCTATCTATCTATCTACCTATCTGTCTATCTCTCTATCTATCAATCTCAGTGTGTTCAATCTCTATCTATCTATCTATCTATCTATATATCTATCTATCACAGTGTGTTCAATCTCTATCTATCTGTCTATGTATATCTGTGTGTTCAATATCTATCTATCTATCTACCTATCTGTCTATCTCTCTATCTATCAATCTCAGTGTGTTCAATCTCTATCTATCTATCTATCTATATGTGTTCAATATCTCTCTATCTATGTATATGTGTTCAATATCTCTCAATCTATCTATCTATTTATCTCAATGTGTTAAATATCTATCTATCTATCTATCACAATGTGTTCAATATCTATCTATCTATCTATCTATCTATCTATGTAAGCGTGTTCAATATCTATCTATCTATGTATCTATATAAATGTGTTCAATATCTATCTATCTATGTATCCATCTCAATGTGTTCAATATCTATCTATCTATCTATCTCTATGTGTTCAATATCTATCTATCTATCTATCTCAATATGTTCAATATCTACCTATCTATATATCTCAATGTGTTCAATATCTATCTATCTATCAATCGCAATGTGTTCAATATCTATTTATCTATCTATCTCAATGTGTTCAATATCTATCTATCTATCTATCTCAATGTGTTCAATATCTATCTATCTATCTATCTATCTATCTATCTCAATGTCTTCAATATCTATCTATCTATCTATCTATCTCAATGTCTTCAATATCTATCTATCTCAATGTGTTCAATATCTATCTATCTATCTATCTATCTATCTCAGTGGGTTCATATCTATTTCTCTGTCTATCTATCTCTCTATCTATCACAGTGTGTTCAACATCTATCTGTCTATCTATCTCTCTATCACAGTGTGTTCAATATCTATCTGTCTGTCTATCTATAACTCTATCTATCACAGTGTGTTCAATAACTCTCTGTCTGTCTATCTATCTCTCTATCACAGTGTGTTCAATATCTATCTATCTATCTATCTATCACAATGTGTTCAATATCTATCTATCTATCTATTTATCTATCACAGTGTGTTCAATATCTATCTATCTATCTATCTATCTATCTATCACAGTGTGTTCAATATCTATCTATCTATCTATCACAGTGTGTTCAATATCTATCTATCTATCACAGTGTGTTAAATATCTATCTATCTATCACAGTGTGTTCAATATCTATCTATCTATCTATTTATCTATCTATCTATCTATCTCAGTGTGTTCAATACCTACCTATCTATCTATCTATCTATATCAGTGTGTTCAATACCTACCTACCTATCTATCCATCTAAGTGTGTTCAATCTCTATCTATCTATATATCTATCTATCTATCTATCTATCTATCTCAGTGTGTTCAATCTCTATCTATCTATCTATCTATCTATCTATCTATCACAGTGTGTTCAATCTCTATCTATCTATCTATCTATCTATCTATCTGTCTATGTATATCTGTGTGTTCAATATCTATCTATCTATCTATCTACCTATCTGTCTATCTCTCTATCTATCAATCTCAGTGTGTTCAATCTCTATCTATCTATCTATCTATCTATATATCTATCTATCACAGTGTGTTCAATCTCTATCTATCTGTCTATGTATATCTGTGTGTTCAATATCTATCTATCTATCTACCTATCTGTCTATCTCTCTATCTATCAATCTCAGTGTGTTCAATCTCTATCTATCTATCTATCTATCTATCTATATGTGTTCAATATCTCTCAATCTATCTATCTATTTATCTCAATGTGTTAAATATCTATCTATCTATCTATCTATCACAATGTGTTCAATATCTATCTATCTCTCTATCTATGTAAGTGTGTTCAATATCTATCTATCTATGTATCTAGATAAATGTGTTCAATATCTATCTATCTATGTATCCATCTCAATGTGTTCAATATCTATCTATCTATCTATCTCTATGTGTTCAATATCTATCTATCTATCTATCTCAATATGTTCAATATCTATCTATCTATATATCTCAATGTGTTCAATATCTATCTATCTATCTATCTCAATGTGTTCAACATCTATCTATCTCAATGTGTTCAATATATATCTATCTCAATGTGTTCAATATCTATTTATCTATCTATCTCAATGTGTTCAATATCTATTTATCTACCTATCTATCTATCTCAATGTGTTCAATATCTATCTATATATCTCAATGTATTCAATATCTATCTATCTATCTATCTATCTATCTATCTATCTATCTATCTCAGTGGGTTCATATCTATCTCTCTGTACATCTAACTTTCTATCTATCACAGTGTGTTCAACATCTATCTCTATTCTATTCTCTCTATCACAGAGTGTTCAACATCTATCTGTCTATCTATCTCTCTATCATAGGTGTGTTCAATATCTATCTGTCTGTCTATCTATCTCTATCTATCACAGTGTGTTCAATATCTATCTGTCTGTCTATCTATCACTATCACAGTGTGTTCAATATCTATCTATCTGTCTATCTATCTCTCTATCATGTGCAGTGTGTTCAATATCTTTCTATCTATCTATCTATCTTCTCTATCACAGTGTGTTCTAATATCTATCTATCTATATATCTATCTATCTATCTATCTATCACAGTGTGTTCAATATCTACCTATCAATCTCAGTATGTTCAATACATATCTTTCTCTCTATCTATCTATCTATTTATCTCTAGTGTGTTCAATACCTACCTACCTATCTATCCATCTAAGTTTGTTCAATCTCTATCTATTTATATATCTATCTATCTATCTATCTCAGTGTGTTCAATTTCTCTATCTATCTATCTATCTATATATCTATCTATCTCAGTGTGTTCTGTCTCTATCTATCTATCTATCTGTCTATGTATATCTGTGTGTTCAATCTCTATCTATCTATCTATCTACCTATCTGTCTATCTCTCTATCTATCAACTCAGTGTGTTCAATCCCTCTATCTATCTATCTATATGTGTTCAATACGTATCTTTCTACCTATGTATATGTGTTCAATATCTCTCTATCTATCTATTTATTCTCAATGGTGTTAAATATATATATCTATCTATCTATCACAATGTCGTTCAATATCTATCTATCTATTTATCTATCTATGTAAGTGTGTTCAATATCTATCTATGTATCTATATAAGTGTGTCAATATCTATCTATCTATGTATCTATCTCAATGTGTTCAATATCTATCTATCTATCTATCTCAATGTGTTCAATATCTATCTATCTATCTATCTCAATGTGTTCAATATCTATCTATCTATCTATCTCAATGTGTTCAATATCTATCTATCTATGTATCTCAATGTGTTCAATATCTATCTATCTAACTCAATGTGTTCAATATCTATCTATCTATCTATCTATCTCAATGTGTTCAATATCTATCTATCTATGTATCTCAATGTGTTCAACATCTATCTATCTACTCAATGTGTTCAATATCAATCTATATATCTCAATGTGTTCAATATCTATCTATCTATACAATGTGTTCAATATCTATCTATCTCAATGTGTTCAATATCTATCTATCTCAATGTGTTCAATATCTATCTATCTATCTCAATGTGTTCAATATCTATTTATCTATCTATCTCAATGTGTTCAATATCTATTTATCTACCTATCTATCTCAATGTGTTCAATATCTATCTATCTGTCTCAATGTGTTCAATATCTATTTATCTATCTATCTCAATGTGTTCAATATCAATCTATCTATCTCAATGTGTTCAATATCTCTATCTATGTGTGTATTCAATATCTATCTATCTATCTATCTCAATGTGTTCAATATCTATCTATCTATCTCAATGTGTTCAATATCTATCTATCTATCTCAATGTGTTCAATATCTATCTATCTATCTATCTATCTATCTATCTATCTCAATGTGTTCCAATATCTATCTATCTATCTATCTATCTATCTATCTCAGTGGGTTCATATCTATCTCTCTGTCCATCTATCTCTCTATCTATCACAGTGTGTTCAACATCTATCTGTCTATCTATGTCTCTATCACAGTGTGTTCAACATCTATCTGTCTATCTATCTATCTCTCTATCACAGTGTGTTCAATATCTATCTATCTGTCTATCACAGTGTGTTCAATATCTATCTATCTATCTATCTATCACAGTGTGTTCAATATCTATCTATCACAGTGTGTTCAATATCTATCTATCTATCTATCTATCTAAGTGTGTTCAAAATTTATCTATCTATCTATCTAAGTGTGTTCAAAATCTATCTATCTATGTATTTATCTCAGTGTGTTCAATATCTATCTATTTATCTCAGTGTGTTCAATATCTATCTATCTATCTATCTATCTCAGTGTGTTCAATATTTATCTATCTATCTATCTATCTATCTATCTATCTATCTATCTATCTCAGTGTGTTCAATACCTATCTATCTATCTATCTCAGTGTGTTCAATATCTATCTATCTATCTATCTATCTATCTATCTATCTCAGTGTGTTCAATATCTATCTATCTCAGTGTGTTCAATATCTATCTATCTATCTATCTATCTATCTATCTCAGTGTGTTCAATATCTATCTATCTATCTATCTATCTATCTCAGTGTGTTCAATATCTATCTATCTATCTATCTATCTATCTATCTATCTATCTATCTATCTCAGTGTGTTCAATATCTATCTATCTATCTATCTATCTATCTATCTATCTCAGTGTGTTCAATATCTATCTATCTATCTATCTATCTCAGTGTGTTCAAGATCTATCTATCTATCTATCTCAGTGTGTTCAAGATCTATCTATCTATCTATCTATCTATCTCAGTGTGTTCAAGATCTATCTATCTATCTATCTATCTCAGTGTGTTCAAGATCTATCTATCTATCTATCTATCTCAGTGTGTTCAAGATCTATCTATCTATCTATCTATCTCAGTGTGTTCAAGATCTATCTATCTATCTATCTATCTCAGTGTGTTCAAGATCTATCTATCTATCTCAGTGTGTTCAAGATCTATCTATCTATCTCAGTGTGTTCAAGATCTATCTATCTATCTATCTCAGTGTGTTCAAGATCTATCTATCTATCTATCTCAGTGTGTTCAAGATCTATCTATCTATCTATCTATCTATCTATCTATTTTTCTCAGTGTGTTCAAGATCTATCTATTTATCTATCTATCTATCTATTTTTCTCAGTGTGTTCAATATCTATCTATCTATCTATCTGTCTATCTATCTATTTTTCTCAGTGTGTTCAATATCTATCTATCTATCTATCTATCTATCTATCTATCTATCTATCTATCAATCTATCTCAGTGCGGTCAATACCTATCTATCTATCTATCTATCTATCTATCTATCTATCTATCTATCTATCTATCTATCTCAGTGCGGTCAATATCTATCTATCTATCTATCTATCTATCTATCTATCTATCTATCTCAGTGCGGTCAATATCTATCTATCCATCTATCTATCTCAGTGTGTCCAATATCTATGTATCTATCTCAGTGTGGTGAATATCTATCTGTCTATCTATGTATATATCTACCAGAGTGTGGTCAATATCTATATATCTACCTATGTATCTATCTATCTATTTATCTATCTCAGTGTGGTCAATATCTGTTTTTCTATCTATCTATCTCAGTGTGGTCAATATCTGTTTATCTTTCTATCTATCTATCTATCTCAGTGCGGTCAATATCTATCTATCTATTTATCTATCTATCTCAGTGCGGTCAATATCTATCTATCTATTTATCTATCTATATCAGTGTGGTCAATATCTATCTATCTATATATCTATCTCAATGTGTTCAATATCTATATATCTATGTATCTCAATGTGTTCAATATCTATCTATCTATCTCAATGTGTTCAATATCAATCTATATATCTCAATGTGTTCAATATCTATCTATCTATCTATCTATCTCAATGTGTTCAATATCTATCTATCTCAATGGGTTCAATATCTATCTATCTCAATGTGTTCAATATCTATCTATCACAATGTGTTCAATATCTATCTATCTCAATGTGTTCAATATGTATCTATCTATCTCAATGTGTTCAATATCTATTTATCTATCTATCTATCTCAATGTGTTCAATATCTATCTATATGTCTCAATGTGTTCAATATCTATCTATCTATCTCAATGTGTTCAATATCTGTCTATCTATCTATCTCAATGTGTTCAATATCTATCTATATATCTCAATGTGTTCAATATCTATCTATCTATCTATCAATCTCAATGTTTTCAATATCTATCTATCTATCTATCTCAATATTTTCAATATCTATCTATCTATCTATCTCAGTGGGTTCATATCCATCTCTCTGTCCATCTAGCTCTATCTATCACAGTGTGTTCAACATCTATCTGTCTATCTATCTCTCTATCACAGTGTGTTCAACATCTATCTGTCTATCTATCTCTCTATCACAGTGTGTTCAATATCTATCTGTCTGTCTATCTATATCCCTATCTATCACAGTGTGTTCAATATCTATCTGTCTGTCTATCTATCTCTCTATCACAGTGTGTTCACTATCTATCTATCTCTCTATCACAGTGTGTTCAATATCTATCTATCTATCTATCTATCTATCTATCTATCTATCTATCACAGTGTGTTCAATATCTATCTATCTATCTAAGTGTGTTCCAAATCTATCTATCTATCTATTTATCTCAGTGTGTTCAATATCTATTTATCTCAGTGTGTTCAATATCTATCTATCTATCTATCTATCTATCTATCTATCTCAGTGTGTTCAATATAACTCTATGTATCTATCTCAGTGTGGTGAATATCTATCTGTCTATCTATGTATATATCTACCAGAGTGTGGTCAATATCTATATATCTACCTATGTATCTATCTATTTATCTATCTCAGTGTGGTCAATATCTGTTTTTCTATCTATCTATCTCAGTGTGGTCAATATCTGTTTATCTTTCTATCTATCTATCTCAGTGCGGTCAATATCTATCTATCTATTTATCTATCTATCTCAGTGCGGTCAATATTTATCTATCTATTTTTCTATCTATATCAGTGTGGTCAATATCTATCTATCTATTTTTCTCAGTGAGGTCAATATCTATCTATTTATCTATCTATCTATCTATCTCAGTGTGGTTAATATCTATCTATCTATCCATCTATCTCTCTATCTATCTATCTAACTATCAATCTCAATGTGGTCAATATCTATATATCTATCTATATATCACTGTATCTATCTCAGTGTGGTCAATATCTATCTATCTATCTCTGTATCTATCTCAATGTGGTCAATATCTATCTCTCTGTCTATCTATCTCTCTATGTATCACAGTGTGTTCAATATCTATCTCTCTGTCTAACTATCTATCTATCTATCTCAATGTGGTCAATGCCTATCTATATATTTATCTATCTATCTGTCTATCTCAATGTGGTCAATGTCTATCTATTTATTTATCTATCTATCTATCTATCTATCTCAAGATATGTCTATCTATTTATTTATTCATCTATCTATCTATCTGTCTATCTCAATGTGGTCAATGTCTATCTATTTAATTATTCATCTATCTATCTATCTGTCTATCTCAATGTGGTCAATGTCTATCTATTTATTTATTTATCTATCTATCTATCTCAATGTGGTCAATGTCTATCTATTTATTTATCTATCTATCTATCTGTCTATCTCAATGTGGTCAAGGTCTATCTATTTATTTATCTATCTATCTATCTATCTGTCTATCTCAATGTGGTCAATATCTATCTATTTTTTTATCTACCTATCTATCTGTCTATCTCAATGTGGTCAATGTCTATCTATTTATTTATCTATCTATCTGTCTATCTCAATGTGGTCAATGTCTATCTCTTTATTTATCTATCTATCTGTCTATCTCAATGTGGTCAATGTCTATCTATTTATTTATCTATCTATCTATCTATCTGTCTATCTCAATGTGGTCAATGTCTATCTATTTATTTTTCTATCTATCTATCGATCTCACTATCTCAATGTGGTCAATGTCTATCTATCTATCTATCTATCTAAATGTGGTCAATGTCTATCTATTTATTTATCTATCTATCTATGTGTCTATCTCAATGTGGTCAATGTCTATCTATTTATCTATCTATCTATCTATCTCAATGTGGTCAATGTCTATCTATTTATCTATCTATCTATCTATCTCAATGTGGTCAATGTCTATCTATTTATCTATCTATCTATCTATCTATCTCAATGTGGTCAATGTCTATCTATTTATTTATCTATCTATCTATCTATCTCAATGTGGTCAATGTCTATCTATTTATTTATCTATCTATCTATCTCAATGTGGTCAATGTCTATCTATTTATTTATCTATCTATCTATCTCAATGTGGTCAATGTCTATCTATTTATGTATCTATCTATCTATCTATCTATCTATCTATCTATCTATCTATCTCAATGTGGTCAATGTCTATCTATTTATGTATCTATCTATCTATCTGTCTATCTCAATGTGGTCAATGTCTATCTATTTATTTATCTATCTAATCTATCTGTCTATCTCAATGTGGTCAATGTCTATCTATTTATTTATCTATCTAATCTATCTGTCTATCTCAATGTGGTCAATGTCTATCTATTTATTTATTTATCTATCTATCTATCTCAATGTGGTCAATGTCTATCTATTTATTTATCTGTCTATCTCAATGTGGTAAATGTCTATCTATCTATATATATATATGTGGTCAATGTCTATCTATCTATCTATATATATATATGTGGTCAATGTCTATCTATCTATCTATATATATATATGTGGTCAATGTCTATCTATCTATCTATCTATCTATATGTGGTCAATGTCTGTCTATCTATCTATCTATCTATATGTGGTCAATGTCTATCTATCTATCTATCTATATGTGGTCAATATCTGTCTATCTATCTATCTATATATCTATATGTGGTCAAGGTCTGTCTATCTATCTATCTATCTATCTATATGTGGTCAAGGTCTGTCTATCTATCTATCTATCTATCTATATGTGGTCAAGGTCTGTCTACCTATCTATCTATATGTGGTCAAGGTCTGTCTATCTATCTATCTATCTATCTATCTATATGTGGTCAAGGTCTGTCTATCTATCTATCTATCTATCTATATGTGGTCAATGTCTATCTATCTATCTATCTGTATGTGGTCAATGTCTATCTATCTATCTATCTATATGTGGTCAATGTCTGTCTATCTATCTATCTATCTATATGTGGTCAATGTCTGTCTATCTATCTATCTATCTATATGTGGTCAATGTCTGTCTATCTATCTATCAATCTATATGTGGTCAATGTCTGTCTATCTATCTATCTATCTATATGTGGTCAATGTCTGTCTATCTATCTATCTATCTATATGTGGTCAATGTCTGTCTATCTATCTATCTATATGTGGTCAATGTCTGTTTATCTATCTATCTATATGTGGTCAATGTCTGTCTATCTATCTATCTATATGTGGTCAATGTCTGTCTATCTATCTATCTATCTATATGTGGTCAATGTCTGTCTATCTATCTATCTATATGTGGTCAATATCTGTCTATCTATCTATCTATATGTGGTCAATGTCTGTCTATCTATCTATCTATATGTGGTCAATGTGTGTCTATCTATCTATCTATCTATCTATCTATCTATCTATCTATATGTGGTCAATGTCTGTCTATCTATCTATCTATATGTGGTCAATTTTTGTCTATCTATCTAACTATCAATATGTGGTCAATGTCTGTCTATCTAACTATCTATATGTGGTCAATGTCTGTCTATCTATCTAACTATCTATAGGTGGTCAATGTCTATCTATCTATCTATATGTGGTCAATGTCTGTCTATCTATCTATATGTGGTCAAATCTGTCTATCTATCTATCTATCTATCTATATATATGTGGTCAAAGTCTGTCTATCTATCTATCCATATATATGTGGTCAATGTCTGTCTATCTATCTATCTATATATATGTGGTCAAAGCCTGTCTATCTATCTATCCATATATATGTGGTCAATGTCTCTCTATCTATCTATCCATATATATGTGGTCAATGTCTGTCTATCTATCTATCTATATGTGGTCAATGTCTGTCTATCTATCTATCTACATGTGGACAATGTCTGTCTATCTATCTATCTATATGTGGTCAATGTCTGTCTATCTATCTATCTATATGTGGTCAATGTCTATCTATCTATCTATTTATCTATCTATCTATATTTGGTCAATATCTGTCTGTCTATCTATCTATCTATATTTGGTCAATGTCTGTCTGTCTATCTATCTATCTATATTTGGTCAATGTCTGTCTGTCTATCTATCTATCTATATTTGGTCAATGTCTGTCTGTCTATCTATCTATCTATATTCGGTCAATGTCTGTCTGTCTATCTATCTATCTAAATGTGGTCAATGTCTGTCTGTCTATCTATCTATCTCAATGTGGCCAATGTCTATCTATCTATGTATCTATCTATCTATGTATCTGTCTATCTCAATGCGGCCAATGTCTACCTATCTATCTACCTATCTATCTATCTCAATGTGGTCAATATCTATATAACTATCTATCTATCTATCTATCTCAATGTGGTCAATATCTATATAACTATCTATCTATCTCAATGTGGTCAATGTCTATCTATCTATCTATCTCAATGTGGTCAATGCCTATCTATCTATCTATATCAACGGGGTCAATGTCTATCTATCTATCTATCTATCTATCTATCTCAATGTGGTCAATGTCTATCTATCTATCTATCTATCTATCTACCTATCTATCTCAATGTGGTCAATGTCTATCTATCTATCTATCTATCTATCTACCTATCTATCTCAATGTGGTCAATGTCTGTCTATCTATCTATCTATCTATCTACCTATCTATCTCAATGTGGTCAATGTCTGTCTATCTATCTATCTATCTATCTATCTATATGTGGTCAATGTCTGTCTGTCTATCTATCTATCTATATGTGGTCAATGTCTGTCTGTCTATCTATCTATCTATATGTGGTCAATGTCTGTCTGTCTATCTATCTATCTATATGTGGTCAATGTCTGTCTGTCTATCTATCTATATGTGGTCAATGTCTGTCTATCTATCTATCTTTCTACATTTGGTCAATGTCTGTCTGTCTATCTATCTATCTATATTTGGTCAATGTCTGTCTGTCTATCTATCTATCTATATTTGGTCAATGTCTGTCTGTCTGTCTATCTATCTATATTTGGTCAATGTCTGTCTGTCTATGTATATTTGGTCAATGTCTGTCTGTCTATCTATCTATCTATATTTGGTCAATGTCTGTCTGTCTATCTATCTATCTAAATGTGGTCAATGTCTCTCTGTCTATCTATCTATCTATCTCAATGTGGCCAATGTCTATCTATCTATGTATCTATCTATCTATGTATCTGCTTATCTCAATGCGGCCAATGTCTATGTATGTATGAATGTATGTATGTATGTATGTATGTATCTATCTATCTCAATGTGGCCAGTGTCTATCTATCTATCTATCTATCTCAAAGTGGTCAATGTCTATCTATCTATCTATATCAAAGTGGTCAATGTCTATCTATCTATCTATATCAAAGTGGTCAATGTCTATCTATCTATCTATCTCAATGTGGTCAATGTCTATCTATCTATCTATCTATCTATCTCAATGTGGTCAATGTCTATCTATCTATCTATCTACCTATCTATCTCAATGTGGTCAATGTCAGTCTATCTATCTATTTATCTCAATGTGGTCAATGTCTGTCTATCTATCTATCTATCTATCTAAATGTAGTGAATGTCTGTCTATCTATCTTTCTATCTATCTATTTATCTCAATGTGGTCAATGTCTGTCTCTCTATCTATCTATCTATATATCTATGTATCTATATATTTATCTATCCATCTAACTATCTATCTATCTATCTATCTCAATGTGGTCAAGGCCTATCTATTTATTTATCTATCTATCTATCTATCTGTCTATCTCAATGTGGTCAATGTCTATCTATTTATTTATCTATCTATCTATATATCTATCTGTCTATCTCAATGTGGTCAATGTCTATCTATTTATTTATCTATCTATCTATCTATCTCAATGTGGTCGATGTCTATCTATTTATTTATCTATCTATCTGTCTATCTAAATGTGGTCAATGTCTATCTATTTATTTATCTATCTATCTATCTGTCTATCTAAATGTGGTCAATGTCTATCTATTTATTTATCTATCTATCTATCTGTCTATCTAAATGTGGTCAATGTCTATCTATTTATTTATCTATCTATCTATCTATCTATCTCAATGTGGTCAATGTCTATTTATTTATCTAACTATCTATCTATCTATCTCAATGTGGTCAATGTCTATCTATTTATGTATCTATCTATCTATCTGTCTATCTCAATGTGGTCAATGTCTATCTATCTATCTATCTATCTATCTATCTATATGTGGTCAATGTCTGTCTATCTATCTATCTATATGTGGTCAATGTCTGTCTATCTATCTATCTATCTATATGTGGTCAAGGTCTGTCTATCTATCTATCTATCTACATGTGGTCAAGGTCTGTCTATCTATCTATCTATCTATCTACATGTGGTCAAGGTCTGTCTATCTATCTATCTATCTACATGTGGTCAAGGTCTGTCTATCTATCTATCTATCTACATGTGGTCAAGGTCTGTCTATCTATCTATCTATCTATCTATCTATATGTGGTCAATGTCTGTCTATCTATCTATATGTGGTCAATGTCTATCTATCTATCTATCTATCTATCTATCTATATGTGGTCAATGTCTGTTTATCTATCTATCTATATGTGGTCAATGTCTGTCTGTCTATCTATCTATCTATATGTGGTCAATGTCTGTCTGTCTATCTATCTATCTATATGTGGTCAATGTCTGTCTGTCTATCTATCTAGCTATATGTGGTCAATGTCGGTCTGTCTATCTATCTATCTATCTATATGTGGTCAATGTCTGTCTGTCTATCTATCCATCTATATGTGGTTAATGTCTGTCTGTCTATCTATCTATCTATATGTGGTCAATGTCTGTCTATCTATCTATCTATATGTGGTCAATGTGTGTCTGTCTATCTATCTATCTATATGTGGTCAATGTCTGTCTGTCTATCTATCTATATGTGGTCAATGTCTGTCTGTCTATCTATCTATCTATATGTGGTTAATGTCTGTCTGTCTATCTATCTATCTATATGTGGTCAATGTCTGTCTATCTATCTATCTATCTATCTATATTTGGTCAATGTCTGTCTGTCTATCTATCTATCTATATGTGGTCAATGTCTGACTGTCTATCTATATATGTATTTCTCAATGTGGCCAATGTCTATCTATCTATGTATCTATCTATCAATGCATCTATCTATCTCAATGCGGCCAATGTCTATGTATGTATGTATGTATGTATGTATGTATGTATGTATCTATCTATCTAACTATCTATTGATCTATCTCAATGTGGCCAATGTCTATCTATCTATCTACCTATCTATCTATCTCAATGTGGTCCATATCTATCACTCTATCTCAATGTGGTCAATATCTATCTCTCTATCTATCTTACTGTGGTCATTATCTATCTATCTATCTGTCTCACTTTGGTCATTATCTATCTATCTATCTATCTCACTTTGGTCATTATCTATCTATTTATCTATCTCACTTTGGTCATTATCTATCTATCTATCTATCTCACTTTGGTCATTATCTATCTATCTATCTATCTATCTCACTTTGGTCATTATCTATCTATCTATCTATCTCACTTTGGTCATTATCTATCTATCTATCTATCTCACTTTGGTCATTATCTATCTATCTATCTATCTATCTATCTATCTCAATATGGTCATTATCTATCTATCTATCTATCTCAATATGGTCATTATCTATCTATCTATCTCAATATGGTCATTATCTATCAATCTATATCTCTATCTATCTCAATGTGGTCAATAACTATCTATCTATCTATCTATCTCTCAATGTAGACAATGTCTATCTAACTATCTATCTATTTATCTATCTATCTATCACAATGTGGCTAATGTCTATTATCTATCTATCTCAATGTGGTTAATGTCTATCTATCTATCTATATGTGATCAATGTCTATCTATCTATCTATATGTGATCAATGTCTATCTATCTATCTATATGTGATCAATGTCTATCTATATATCTATATGTGATCAATGTCTATCTATATATCTATATGTGATCAATGTCTATCTATCTATCTATCTATCTATCTATGTGTTCAATGTCTATCTATCTATCTATCTATGTGTTCAATGTATCTATCTATCTATCTATCTATCTATCTATCTATGTGTTCAATGTCTATCTATCTATCTATCTATGTGTTCAATGTCTATCTATCTATCTATCTATGTGTTCAATGTCTATCTATCTATCTATCTATCTATCTATCTATCTATCTATCTCAATGTGGTCGATGTCTATCTATCTATCTATCTATCTCAATGTAGTCGATGTCTATCTATCTGTCTATCTATCTCAATGTGGTCGATGTCTATCTAGCTATCTATCTCAATGTGGTCAATGTCTATATCTATCTGTCTATCTCAATGTGGTCAATGTCTATATCTATCTGTCTATCTCAATGTGGTCAATGTCTATATCAATCTCTCTATCTCAATGTGGTCAATGTCTATATCAATCTCTCTATCTCAATGTGGTCAATGTATATATCAACCTCTCTATCTCAATGTGGTCAATGTCTATCTATTTATCTATCTATCTCAATGTTTATCTATTTATCTATCTATCTCAATGTGGTCAATGTCTATCTATCCATCTATCTATCTCAATGTGGTCAATATCTATCTCTCTATGTATCTCAATGTGGTCATTATCTATCTATCTATCTATCTATCTCAATGTGGTCATTATCTATCTATCTATCTATCTCAATGTGGTCAATATCTATCTATCTATCTATCTCAATGTGGTCAATATCTATCTATCTATCTATCTCAATGTGGTCAATATCTATCTATCTATCTATCTCAATGTGGTCAATATCTATCTATCTATCTATCTATCTCAATGTGGTCGGAATATCTATCTATCTATCTATCTCAATGTGGTCAATATCTATCTATCTATCTATCTCAATGTGGTCAATATCTATCTATCTATCTCAATGTGGTCAATATCTATCTATCTATCTATCTATCTATCTATCTATCACAATGTGGTCAATATCTATCTATCTATCTATCACAATGTGGTCAATATCTATCTATCTATCTATCTATCACAATGTGGTCAATATCTATCTATCTATCTATCTATCACAATGTGGTCAATATCTATCTATCTATCTATCTATCACAATGTGGTCAATATCTATCTATCTATCTATCTATCACAATGTGGTCAATATCTATCTATCTATCAATCTATCTATCTATCTCTCTCAATGTAGTCAATGTCTATCTATCTATCTATCTATCTATCTCTCTCAATGTAGTCAATGTCTATCTATCTATCTATCTATCTCTCTCTCTCTCTCTCAATGTAGTCAATGTCTATCTATCTATCTATTTATCTATCTATCTATCTATCACAATGTGGCTAATGTCTATTATCTGTCTATCTCAATGTGGTTAATGTCTATCTATCTATCTATATGTGATCAATGTCTATCTATCTATCTATATGTGATCAATGTCTATCTATCTATCTATATGTGATCAATGTCTATCTATCTATCTATTTATCTATATGGGTTCAATGTCTATCTATCTATCTATCTCAATGTGGTCAGTGTATATCTATCTGTCTATCTATCTCAATGTTGTCAATATCTATATCTATCTGTCTTTCTCATTGTGGTCAATGTCTATATCAATCTATCTATCTCAATGTGGTCAATATCTATATCTATCTATCTCAATGTGGTCAATGTCTATATCTATCTATCTATCTATCTATCTATGTATCTGTCTATCTCAATGTGCTCAATGTCTATCTATTTATCTATCTATCTCAATGTGGTCAATGTCTATCTATCTATCTATCTATCTCAATGTGGTTAATGTCTATCTATCTATCTATCTCTATGTGGTCAATGTCTATCTATCTATCTATCTCAATATGGTCGATGTCTATCTAACTATCTATCTCAATGTGGTCAATGTCTATCTATCTATCTATCTCTCTATTCTATCTAACTATCTGTCTATCTATCTCAATGTGGTCAATGTCTATCTAACTATCTATCTATCTATCACAATGCTGTCAATATCTATCTATCTATGAGAATGGGGTCAATGTCTATCTATTTATCTATCTATCTATCTGTCTATCTATCTCAATGTGGTCAATGTCTATCTATCTATCTATCTCAATGTGTTCAATGTCTATCTATCTCTCTATCTATCTCAATGTGTTCAATGTCTATCTATCTATCTATCTATCTCAATGTGTTCAATGTCTATCTATCTATCTATCTATCTATCTATCTATCTATCTATCCCAATGTGTTCAATGTCTATGTATCTATCTATCTATCTATCTATCTCTCTCAATGTGTTCAATGTCTATCTATCTCAATGTGTTCAATGTCTATCTATCTATCTATCTATCTCAATGTGTTCAATGTCTATCAATCTATCTATCTATCTCAATGTGTTCAATGTCTATCTATCTATCTATCTCGATGTGTTCAATGTCTATCTATCTATCTATCCATCCATCTCAATGTGTTCAATGTCTATCTATCTATCTATCCATCCATCTATCTATCTATCTATCTCAATGTGGTCAATATGTATCTATCTATCTATCTCAATGTTGTCAATATCTATCTATCTATCTATCTATCTCAATGTGGTCAATATGTATCTATCTATCTATCTCAATGTGGTCAATATGTATCTATCTATCTCAATGTTGTCAATATCTATCTATCTATCTCGATGTGGTCAATATGTATCTATCTATCTATCTCAATGTTGTCAATATCTATCTATCTATCTATCTATCTATCTATCTATCTATCTATCCCAATGTGGTCAATATCTATCTATCTATCTATCTATCCCAATGTGGTCAATGTCTATCTATCTATCTGTCTATCCCAATGTGGTCAATATCTATCTATCTATCTATCTATCCCAATGTGGTCAATATCTATCTATCTATCTATCTATCTATCTATCTATCTATCTATCTATCCCAATGTGGTCAATATCTATCTATCTATCTATCTATCCCAATGTGGTCAATATCTATCTATCTATCTATCTATCTATCTATCTATCTATCTATCCCAATGTGGTCAATATCTATCTATCTATCTATCTATCTATCTATCCCAATGTGGTCAATATCTATCTATCTATCTATCTATCTATCTATCCCAATGTGGTCAATATCTATCTATCTATCTATCTATCTATCTATCTATCTATCCCATGTGGTCAATATCTATCTATCTATCTATCTATCTATCTATCTATCTATCTATCTATCTATCTATCATCCCTGTCAATATCTATCTATCTATCCATCTATCTATCTATCTATCTATCTATCATGTGGTCAATATCTATCTATCTATCCATCTATCTATCTATCTATCTATCTATCTATCTATCTATCTATCTATCTATCTATCTATCTATCCCTATCCCAATGTGGTCAATATCTATCTATCTATCCCAATGTGGTCAATATCTATCTATCTATCTATCTATCTATCTATCTATCTATCTATCTATCTATCTATCTATATATCTATCTATCCCAATGTGGTCAATATCTATCTATCTATCTATCTCTCTATCTATCTAAATGTGGTCAATATCTATCTATCTCAATGTGGTGAATATCTATATATCTATCTATCTATCTATCTACATTTGGTCAATATCTCTCTATCTATCTATCTCTCAAATGTGGTCAATATCTATCTATCTATCTCTCTAAATGTGGTCAATATCTATCTATCTATCTATCTCAATGTGGTCAATATCTATCTATCTATCTATCTATCTATCTTTCTCAATGTGGTCAATATCTATCTCTCTATCTATCCCAATGTGCTCAATATTTATCTACCTCTCTATCTATCTCAATGTGGTCAATGTTTATCTATCTCTCTATCTATCTCAATGTGGTCAATGTTGATCTATCTCTCTATCTAATGTGGTCAATATCTATCTCTCTATCTATCCCAATGTGCTCAATATTTATCTACCTCTCTATCTATCTCAATGTGGTCAATGTTTATCTATCTCTCTATCTAAATGTGGTCAATGTCCATCCATCCATCTATCTCAATGTGGTCAGTGTCAATCCATCCATCTATCGCAATGTGGTCAATGTTTATCCATCCATCTATCTCAATGTGGTCAATGTCTATCCATCCATCTATCTATCTCAATGTGTTCAATATCTATCTATCCATCTCAATGTGTTCAATATCTATCTATCCATCTATCTATCTCAATGTGTTCAATATCTATCTATCCATCTATCTATCTCAATGTGTTCAATATCTATCTATCTATCTCAATGTGTTCAATATCTATCTATCTATCTATCTATCTATCTATCTCTATGTGTTCAATATCTATCTATCTATCTATCTATCTCAATGTGGTCAATATCTATCTATCTATCTATCTCAATGTGTTCAATATCTATCTATCTATCTATCTATCTATCTCAATGTGGTCAATATCGTTCTATCTATATATCCATCTATCTCAATGTGGTCAATATCTTTCTATCTATATATCCATCTATCTCAATGTGGTCAATGTCTATCTATCCATCCATCTATCTCAATGTGGTCAATGTCTATCTATCCATCCATCTATCTCAATGTGGTCAATGTCTATCTATCCATCCATCTATCTCAATGTGGTCAATGTCTATCTATCCATCCATCTATCTCAATGTGGTCAATGTCTATCTATCCATCCATCTATCTCAATGTGGTCAATGTCTATCTAACCATCCATCTATCTATCTATCTATCTCAATGTGTCCAATATCTATCTATCTACCTACCTATCTCAATGTGTCCAATATCTATCTATCTACCTACCTATCTCAATGTGTCCAATATCTATCTATCTACCTACCTATCTCAATGTGTTCAATATCTATCTATCTATCTATCTATCTATCTAGATGTGGTCAATATCTACCTATCTATCTATATTTGGTCAATATCTATCTATCTATCTATCTATCTATCGATATTTGGTCAATATCTATCTATCTATCTATCTATCGATATTTGGTCAATATCTGTCTATCTATCTATCTATCTATCTATCTATCGATATTTGGTCAATATCTATCTATCTATCTATCTATCTATCTATATTTCGTCAATATCTATCTATCTATCTATCTATCGATATTTGGTCAATATCTATCTATCTATCTATCTATCGATATTTGGTCAATATCTATCTATCTATCTATCTATATTTGGTCAATATCTATCTATCTATCTATCTATCTATATTTGGTCAATATCTATCTATCTATCTATCTATCTATATTTGGTCAATATCTATCTATCTATCTATCTATCTTTGGTCAATATCTATCTATCTATCTATCTATCTTTGGTCAATATCTATCTATCTATCTATCTATCTATCTATATTTCGTCAATATCTATCTATCTATCTATCTATATTTGGTCAATATCTATCTATCTATCTATCTATCGATATTTGGTCAATATCTATCTATCTATCTATCTATCTATATTTCGTCAATATCTATCTATCTATATTTCGTCAATATCTATCTATCTATATTTCGTCAATATCTATCTATCTATCTATCTATCTATATTTCGTCAATATCTATCTATCTATATTTCGTCAATATCTATCTATCTATCTATCTATCTATCTATCTATATTTCGTCAATATCTATCTATCTATCTATCTATCTATATTTCGTCAATATCTATCTATCTATCTATCTATCTATATTTCGTCAATATCTATCTATCTATCTATCTATCTATTTCGTCAATATCTATCTATCTATCTATCTATCTATATTTCGTCAATATCTATCTATCTATATTTCGTCAATATCTATCTATCTATCTATCTATCTATCTATATTTCGTCAATATCTATCTATCTATCTATCTATCTATCTATATTTCGTCAATATCTATCTATCTATCTATCTATCTATCTATATTTCGTCAATATCTATCTATCTATCTATCTATCTATATTTCGTCAATATCTATCTATCTATCTATCTATATTTGGTCAATATGTATCTATCTATCAATCTATCTATCTATATTTGGTCAATATCTATCTATCTATCAATCTATCTATCTATATTTGGTCAATATCTATCTATCTATCAATCTATCTATCTATATTTGGTCAATATCTATCTATCTATCAATCTATCTATCTATATTTGGTCAATATCTATCTATCTATCAATCTATCTATCTATCTATATTTGGTCAATATCTATCTATCTATCAATCTATATTTGGTCAATATCTATCTATCTATCAATCTATCTATCTATCTATATTTAGTTATCTATCTATCTATCAATCTATCTATCTATCTATATTTGGTCAATATCTATCTATCTATCTATCTATATTTGGTCAATATATATCTATCTATATTTGGTCAATATCTATCTATCTATCTATATTTGGTCAATATCTATCTATCTATCTATCTATCTATATTTGGTCAATATCTATCTATCTATATTTGGTCAATATCTATCTATCTATCTATCTATCTATATTTGGTCAATATCTATCTATCTATCTATCTATCTATATATATTTGGTCAATATCTATCTATCTATCTATATTTGGTCAATATCTATCTATCTATCTACCTATCTCAATGTGGTCAATATCCATCTTTTCTCTCTATCTATCTATCTCAATGTGGTCAATATCCATCTATCTATCTATCTATCTCAATGTGGTCAACTATCATCTATCTATCTATCTATCTATCTATCTCAATGTGATCAATATCTATCTATCTATCTATCTATCTATCTATCTATCTATCTATCTCAATGTGGTCAATATCTATCTATCTATCTCAATGTGGTCAATGTTTATCTATCTATCTATGGAAATGTGGTCAATGTCTATCTATCCATATCTATGTGATCAATGTCTATCTATCTCTATGTGATCAATGTCTATCTATCTATCTCTATGTGATCAATGTCTATCTATGTATCTATCTATCTATCTATATGTGATCTATGTCTATCTATCTATATAGATCAATGTGGTCAATATCTATCTATCTCAATGTGGTCAATATCTATCTATCTCAATGTGGTCAATATCTATCTATCTATCTCAATCTGGTCAATATCTATCTATCTATCTCAATGTGGTCAATATCTATCTATCTATCTATCTCAATGTGGTCAATATCTATCTATCTATCTCAATGTGGTCAATGTTTATCTATCTATCTCAATGTGGTCAATGTTTATCTATCTATCTATCTATGTAAATGTGGTCAATGTCTATCTATCTATCTATCTATGTAAATGTGGTCAATGTCTACCTATCTATCTATCTATCTATCTATCTATGCAAATGTGGTCAATATCTATCTATCTATCTATCTATGTAAATGTGGTCATTATCTATCTATCTATCTATCTATGTAAATGTGGTCAATATCTATCTATCTATGTAAATGTGGTCAGTATCTATCTATCTATCTATCTATGTAAATGTGGTCAATATCTATCTATCTATCTATATAAATGTGGTCAATATCTATCTATCTATCTATCTATGTAAATGTGGTCAATATCTATCTATATATATATCTATCTATCTATCTAAGTAAATGTGGTCAATATCTATCTATCTATCTATCTATGTAAATGTGGTCAATATCTATCTATCTATCTATCTATGTAAATGTGGTCAATATCTATCTATCTCTATCTATGTAAATGTGGTCAACATCTATCTATCTATCTATCTATGGAAATGTGGTCAATATCTATCTATCTATCTATCTATGTAAATGTGGTCAATATCTATCTATCTATCTATCTATCTATCTATGTAAATGTGGCCAATATCTATCTATCTATCTATCTATCTATGTAAATGTGGTCAATATCTATCTATCTATCTATCTATGTAAATGTGGTCAATATCTATCTATCTATCTATCTATGTAAATGTGGTCAATATCTATCTATCTATCTATCTATGTAAATGTGGTCAATATCTATCTATCTATCTATCTATGTAAATGTGGTCAATATCTATCTATCTATCTATCTATCTATGTAAATGTGGTCAATATCTATCTATCTATCTATCTATCTATGTAAATGTGGTCAATATCTATCTATCTATCTATCTATCTATGTAAATGTGGTCAATATCTATCTATCTATCTATCTATCTATGTAAATGTGGTCAATATCTATCTATCTATCTATGTAAATGTGGTCAAGATCTATCTATCTATCTATGTAAATGTGGTCAAGATCTATCTATCTATCTATGTAAATGTGGTCAAGATCTATCTATCTATCTATCCATCTATGTAAATGTGGTCAATATCTATCTATCTATCTATCTGTCTATGTAAATGTGGTCAATGTCTATCTATCTATCTATGTAAATGTAGTCAATGTCTATCTATCTATCTATCTCTATGTGATCAATGTCTATCTATCTATCTATTTCTATCTATCTCTATGTGATCAATGTCTATCTATCTATCTCTATCTCTATGTGATCAATGTCTATCTATCTATCTATATGTGATCAATGTCTATCTATCTATCTATATGTGATCAATGTCTATCTATCTATCTATCTCTATGTGATCAATATCTATCTATCTATCTCTATGAGATCAATGTCTATCTATCTATCTATCTATCTCTATGTGATCAATGTCTATCTATCTATCTATCTACCTCTATGTGATCAATGTCTATCTACCTCTATGTGATCAATGTCTATCTATCTATCTATCTACCTCTATGTGATCAATGTCTATCTATCTATCTATCTACCTCTATGTGATCAATGTCTATCTATCTATCTATCTACCGCTATGTGATCAATGTCTATCTATCTATCTATCTACCTCTATGTGATCAATGTCTATCTATCTATCTATCTATCTCTATGTGATCAATGTCTATCTATCTATCTATCTATCTCTATGTGATCAATGTCTATCTATCTATCTATCTATCTCTATGTGATCAATGTCTATCTATCTATCTATCTATCTATCTATATCTGATCAATGTCTATCTATCTATCTCTATGTGATCAATGTCTATCTATCTATCTATCTATCTATCTATATCTGATCAATGTCTATCTATCTATCTATCTGATCAATGTCTATCTATCTATCTATCTGATCAATGTCTATCTATCTATCTATCTGATCAATGTCTATCTATCTATCTATCTATCTATATCTGATCAATGTCTATCTATCTATCTATCTCTCTCAGTGTTGTCAATAGCTATCTATCTATCTATCTATCTCTCTCAGTGTTGTCAATAGCTATCTATCTATCTATCTATCTCTCTCAGTGTTGTCAATAGCTATCTATCTATCTATCTATCTATCTATCTTAGTGTTGTCAATAGCTATCTATCTATCTATCTATCTATCTATCTATCTTAGTGTTGTCAATAGCTATCTATCTATCTATCTATCTATCTATCTTAGTGTTGTCAATAGCTATCTATCTATCTATCTATCTTAGTGTTGTCAATAGCTATCTATCTATCTATCTATCTTAGTGTTGTCAATGCTATCTATCTATCTATCTATCTATCTATCTATCTATCTATCTATCTATCTATCTTACTGTTGTCAATAGCTATCTATCTATCTATCTATCTATCTATCTATCTATCTATCTATCTATCTCTGTCTGTCTATCTTATCACCGTTCGTAAACCTAAAATTCTGATACCGCATGATCCTACCAAATTTTGAAAAATGAAATAATTTTAAAATTCGTCATTTAGTGTTTTTTTTTCATGTATTTATTATTAATTAATCACTCCAGAGAAAGACATTTAAAAGTCAATTGACATCTCTTATCTTGTCTCACATCCTTTCCATGACAACCCTTGTATCATGTTCTTCTTCCTTTACACTCCACTCTCATGCAGCTTTCATCAGGCTGGTATTCTCATCCTGTTCTTAATCATTTTCTGACTCCCCTCTAACTTGTTTCTCTTTCTTCTCACTCGCCATGCGCACCAGTGGCAGTGATGCCTTGTTTGGGGTGAAATGATTAAAAAATATTTAGTTTTTTATACTTGTTTTTGTTTGCCGCCATATCAGCTGCTATTGTTTAATTAATGTCGAAATTTAAATATTTTGCACGCCTCATTTTCTTAGGTAATAAACAATTCAGCGATACAAGTCTTACTATTTCAGCCATTAATGGTAGGAAAAGAGGTGTATTCATTCCTTGGTCCAGAGTATTATCGCGTAAGTGAATATGACGAATCCAAACCGGAATTAGAACTGGAAACTCCAGTTAACGAGCATTACACCTTTACATTACACCAGCTACACATCCAAGCTTACAGCACCTGGCGTTCCCAAGTTTTTAAAATCACGTGGTATGCGTATATTTTATTTCTGTTAACGCAGTGGGATCAATTTACAATTAATTTACATTGCAAAATGGACCCCTTATTAACTTTTATAAAACTTAATAATTTATAAAAAAAAAAAAAAAAAAAAGAAACGTATACATTGTTTCAAATGCTTAATTTATAGCTATATGAACAAAGAATTTGAAAAAAAAAAAATTTAAGGTTACATTGCTTAATGCATATCTCCACTAAAAATTTATACCGTGAGGCAAAAAAGAAAGAAAGTCTCTTCTGTTTTCTTGCTTCCCAGCCAACTTTGATTTTCAAAAGTATTGCCAGGATTCTTCATTGGAGACTACAATTTGAACAATATAAGATAGGCAGATGATACAGAAAGGAAACTACAAGACCTCCTACAGAAGGTAGTTAAAGAAAGCAAAAAGAATGGACTAAACATAAACTACAAGAAGATTGGATGTATGGTCATCAGTTAAATGAGGAGCCTAACTACCTACTACAAGTCAGTGATACTGATATTAAACAGGTACAGAAATTTAAATACCTGGGAAGGGTTCTGACAGAATACGGAAAGTGCGATACGGAGATCCGAAAGCGTATTGTCATGGCCAAGGATGCATTCCAGAAGCTGAGTAAAGTATTAAGAGACAGGAAACTTTCATTGGAAACAAAGAAGAGAGTATTGCATTTTGATGTGATGTCTGTCCTTCAATATGAAAGCGAATGCTGGACAATCTCATCAAAGATGAAGGAAAGACTTGAAGCAACCAAAATGTGGTTCTACAGAAGGATGCTGAGGATATCGTGAACCGAAATTCTTAGCAACGACGAGATTTTGGACAGGATGAAAACGAAAAGGAAACATACTTTACTGCAGGAAAAGACATCTAAAGCTTCTGGAATATGTAATGAGAAAGGAGGGTTTAGGGAATCTGATACCTATAGGACAGATAGAATGAAATAGAAAGTGAGAGAGAGAGAAAGAGAGAGAGATAAAGAGAGAGAGAGAGTAAGAACGAGAGAGAGTAAGAACGAGAGAGAGAGAGAGTAAGAACGAGAGAGAGTAAGAACGAGAGAGAGAGAGAGGAAGCAACTTCATGGGCTTGATCAAATCGATGACGAAGCAGGGTTTGGGAGGAGTAACAAGAGAAAGAGTAGTAAGCGCTACAAGGGATAAATAACATGGAGGGCCATGATCGCCTACGTCTTGAAGAGACACAGCACATCGAAGAAGAATATATATCCTTGTGCAAATTAGTTGAAACACAAAGAAATAATATCTTCCGGGAACCTTTCACACTTTCCCCGATAATGTATACGTCGTCTCTCGGCGTTGTTTTTCTCTTCCGACTGCATTTTCCATTACATTTTGGACTGATGGAACCAGTTTGTTTCTTCGCCTTGATGACACGACTGACAGTTGAAAGTCTGACACCAACAATATCCGCAATCTCTTTGAAAGGATTGCCAGTGTATTCGTTCAGCGTTATAATTTTCGTATGCTCCCTTGGAGTAACGTCCATCGCAGACAATAGCCGTAGGACAATTAATTGATAGTTGAGACTATAGTGTCTAGGCGTAATAAAAATCTGATACAATCACGGATGAAGCTATATTTTTCAAGGCCAAACAAATTTCATTATACACCCCGAAAATAGATTCATATTACTGCACACCACTACAAATGACATAATCTAAGGAAAAAACAGGAATCGATTACACCCTGTCACTCCAGTGGGTCTAAAACTGACCGTATAGCGAAAGAAATGAAACTAAAGCATTTAATTTGCACAAGGATATAACGTTAATGGTTATCTTTTGTATTTTTTAAACATTGTTCTTTTATTCTTCTCTAAACCTTAGTAGTAATTTTTCCTATTCTGTGACACTCAGTAACCCAATGGAGTTTTAGTGGCTTTATTGCCTTGCTTGGAGTGAAATGATTAAAAGGAAAGTGTAAATACTCTGTTTTATAATTTTCTCTTTATTTGTCAAATGAAGCTGACGACCCACTAACTATATTGGCAACAGGGTCTCATCATTTTACAGTTGAATTTGTTAGATGTAACCATAACTTCTCCACTGACAATTTCTTCTCATGCATTTTGTCGCTTGTAAAATTCTTTTCCAGCTTCTTGTTCAATGTTAATGGTTATCTTCTGTTTTCTTAATTCTCGTTCTTTCAATGTTCTCTCCTTCTTTGTAGTATTTTCACTTATTCTCTAATACTCAGTAACTCTTGCTGCATTGGTGGCTTTATTGCCTTACTTAGGGTGAAATAATTAAAAAAAATATTAAATGCATAAACGAATTCAATTTCAATCAAAAATATGACGGCACTTAAAAAAATAATTTTCATTTTCATCACTTCAGTTTTCTTTTTAATTCTGAAAATGACTCATGTGAGTCGAAACAGGCACATATCAGATATTTTTACACCAGCAACAACCAGGTTTGAGAAAAGTGATTTGCATTTTGGAAAAAGACGATGTAAAAATTTAATAAACATAAAATGTCTATACTTTTTAATGAAACTTGTTGAGAAGAAGAATTGTTGAAAAAAAAAAAAAGAATTGTGTACCTAGCATACAATATTTGTTGAGATCGGAGGATCAACCATATTTGAAATTATGCTTTCTATTTACATTTAATAGAATTAAACACAGGAAAAATACTTTTTAAAATCATTTCACCACAAGTAAGGCAATAAAGTCACTAAGACACAGTGGATTACTAAGAATATGACAGTAAGTATAACATTATTAAGGAAATAAAACAATAAAAGAACAGAAATTAAGAAAATAACGATTGACATTGCATTTAAATTTATGAAGATAAAAGTTGATTGGAAAGCGAGATGTACAAGAGAAGAAACTATTGGCATAGAACTTACGTTTACATGTAGCTATTTTAACTGTAAAATGATGAAATCCAGCAGCCAATCTAATACTGGAATTGGATTCATAGAGTTTAGATGCCATAGAAAAAAAATCATCAGAACAATTACCATGAGAATATTTTTAGAAAAAGTACAGGGAAGTTATGTTACGACGGTGGAAATGTTACTGAAACCGATATGCCAGGTAAAAGCCAACAATATTGAAGATTTCTCTTTGGATTTTACCAAGAATCTCTCTATAAGAGAAGAGAAAAACCAAATGTGAGAGCAATATTCAGTATATGGACGAATGGTAGAGGAATGGCAAGAAAGATGGTCTAGTTTAATATAGTGAACCAGCTTTCTTAACAGCAGACCTACCAATTGATTCAATATAACTTTCCGCTTCATCTATGCGGAAAATGTTGCTGGCAATCAATTTATATTGATAACCTATCAAATGCCATAAATTCGCTTATGAGACCTGGGTTATGTTTTTCAAGAGTATGGGACCACAGTTTCAAACAGACATACGTACAGTCATCTAGTGGAATCTACGGAACTTGATTGAATGAGAGTCTTGGTTTTTTTTTTCATTCGAAATGAATGAATGCTGAGTGAACGTTGTTTTGCGAAGTTTATTTTCTTTTTTATAAATACAAACTGTATCCTTTTGAGGGGGAGAGAAGGAATTCCACTTAGTTTTTTTTATAGTCAGAAGACTGGACTAGCTTGACCACGGATCCGCCTTTTTCCTAGATTTTTATTAAAGTCGGTAAGGTGTCGGGAAGTGCGTGTTGTTTGTCCTTCGCGTTGATACAGTATCTTTGGTCTTTTATTTTGCGTATCCAATTATCTGCTTTTAGAAACGAAGTTGGTTGATTTATTAAATTCTGACTATTGCTACAAATTAAGTCGATAAATTATTCTATGTTCTCAATAAGAATTAATAACTTTCGTTGATTTAATTAAAAATGTTGAAATCTTTTTTTGGAATGTTTTTTTTAAACAATTTTTTCAGTTTTAAAAGTGTTTAAAATAGGCTAAGAAAGAATCTTTTATGGAAACATTGTGGAAGAATTAGGATAAAGAAATATAATGAACTTACTTTGGAAACTTTGTTGTTGTGAGCTACTGAGGGAACCAGAGTTCGTAGTTTTGAATATTCCTTGTGTCGGAGTCTACGAAGATGAAGGCGAACTCGTTTGCGAGCCAACCTTTGTGAGGTGGAACATTGGTTTTGGGAATTTGTGACCATCATCATACTGGAAAGGAAAAAAGAAAAAACAAGTTTTATTCCCAGGAAGAAATAAAAAAACCATTATGAACAATATTATTTTATCTTTAGTGACCTATTAAGAAAATAGAAGACTTTAATTATTTAGTTAATTTAATTTAATTTTTTGTTTAGAAATAAAATATTACTTTTCAAATATTAAAAGCGCTCTTCTCCGGGCTTTTGAACATGAGTAGAGGTCTATCCTTTGCTCCCGGTTTACGATTGGGTTTCCGGTTCTCTCTTGTATTTTAATGACATTTTCGCCCGGCTTGAAGTAAATTAATCTAAAAACAGTCTGTCAGTTAAGTGCCATGCGCTATGCACACATAGTTGATCATGTCCCGAAAAAGTCATGACTGACTGGGTAGAATATTATCCTGTAGTAGGTTGCCATTGCTTTCTGCGGTAAACTGGTTACCAGACAAGGCTATAGAACCCAATCTGTCCTGTTATTTAACCCATAACTGAAGGGAAAGGACGGATTAATACCTTTCCGAAGGGTATTTGTGCGTAAGTGAATGCAAGGAATTCAACTGGAATTCGAACTTGGCTTCCCGTATTCTCATTCCGAGCCGATACCCACTGCACCACAACGCACACCCCTCTTAAATTTAAGAACAACAACATTAAAATCGTTTTATAAAAGATGTGGTTAATTGGCAACTTTTTCTGCCTCTTGTGCAATTAGCAGGAAGTTGTCTTTGTATATTTGTTTTTTTTTGTTTTTTTTATCCTCTTCGTTAGAAACTGATTTAACATACTGAAAATAATTGATCTCGGAACAGATGAGAGGAATATTCATGACAAAACAAGGAATGACCATCGTGTGATCAAATAAGGATGACAAATTTGAAGATTTGTAACAAAAAAGGTTATGAACGTCTGAGGGAAAAGCAAGCGAACGACAGTTACGTTTTGTTCTGAATAATAGGCGAGACTGTGGAGAAAAACACTAAGAAAATATGATACGTCTCTTAGTGGGGGACACAGCTGTGTTGGAAATACAAAACTCAAAATCACCGTATGCCTTATCTGTTTCGTTTAAACAGTTCAAGTCAAGACTGAATGTGCGAACAACGTGCTGCTTAACTGTGGAATCGTGTTTTGGCTTGTTAATACCAACTAGGACGCGAACACTGAGACAACATGGCAAGCGGAACTGCCAGACCCCCCCCCCCACCAAAAAAAAATAATGTGACGTAAACAGGGGAGAGAGAGAGAGAGAGAGAGAGAGAGAGAGAGAGAGAGAGAGAGAGAGATGTCACATTTTCACCCATATCGCCCAACACTAAAAATAATTGCTATCAAAGCAAACATTTAAGGAAGAGTTAATTGTGTTTACTCATATACCCCTGGTGTCAGTTTAAACTGTCTTTTTTTCTCTTCCAATATATTTAAGTACAAATTTCCACTTTCCAAAATTAGGTTCGCCTACTGTACGGTTCACACTCCTCCCTAATTTTTTAGCAGAAGTAAACGTTTATCATTTGTTTCCGGCTTAGGATCGGGTTTCCAGTTTCTTCTAAAGTATTTTCATTCTCTTTCACTCCCAGTATCCCTTTGCGTATTAGTGGCATTATCACCTTACCGGGATATACAGTGGGGGATCGGTTTTCTATTAATAAACTGATTCCCCGTAATTACTATGATTAATTGACAATCGCATTTCTAATTTCAGTTGAGTTCGTTATATTCACTAACCTTTGGAAAACAGTATAAATCCAGCTCTTCTCCCACCAACTATGGGTTAAATAGTAAGACTTGTATCATTATCTCCGTAAAATTCTTATATTTCTATTTATTGCTTTAAATAACTTGCAAACGGTTGATAAGCCTTAAAAAAATCCGACTAGAAGTAATTAAGAAATTTCCAAAATTATAGTTTAATTTGAAACAGACGGAAAAAAAAGTGACGTCAGAAAAATATGGGCACACATATCCACGGTTTACAAATATCGTAAAGAAAGGAAATCTGTACAAATTAGTAAGGAGAGGTAAGTTCCCAGTAAATTACTGATGACCCCCAAAAACATTCCCTAGTGGAACGTCTAAGTGAGAAAAGGCTTACACATTCAGTTAAAACAGCGTCACTGTTCGATAAACATATGGTATATAAAGTAGAACGTGTTCTTATTTTTTATTTTCGGAGGAAGGAAAAAAAAGGTAGGTATTAAAAAATTAAACAAATAGACAAAATCCTTAGTGAGGAACATAAAATATGGGCTAAAAAAAAAAAAAAAAAAAAAAAAAAAAAAAGCAGCAACATTTTAGAAGAAGGCTATTGACTATTTAAAAAGATTACCCAGAGATCTCTACGACACTGACAAAGAGAGGAACATATACCAAGGATAAACATTTGATCTAAAACATATGGAAGCTGTTTGTCGACGACTCCGATAGTGCACTTGAAATCCTGAAGTACATTGAGTTACAAAGCAAGGAAATCAGTTCTTTTTGCACGAACAACGCGTTCAGCAAATAACTGGCCCTTTTTTTGGGTTGGATTTAAAAGATAATTTTAATAAGTTGCCCGTTTTTATTAAAAAACGAAAGATAGAAAAATGGAGAGATAGCGAGCTAGAGATGGATAGAGATAGAGGAGGAGTAAAAAGAGAGAGAGAAAAAGACAGAGGAATAAAGAGAGAGAGAAAAAGCGAGAAGAGAGAGAGAGAAAAAGAGAGAAGAGTAAAGAGAGAGAAAAGAGAGAAGAGTAAAGAGAGAGAAAAAAGAGAGAAGAGTAAAGAGAGAGAAAAAAGAGAGAAGAGTAAAGAGAGAGGAAAAAAAGAGAGGAGTAAAGATAAAAGAGAAAAAAAGAGAGAGGAGTAAAGATAGAGAGAAAAAGGAGAAGAGTAAAGAGAGAGAAAAAGGAGAAGAGTAAAGAGAAAGAAAAAGGAGAAGAGTAAAGAGAAAGAAAAAGGAGAAGAGTAAAGAGAAAGAAAATAGAGAGGAGTAAAGAGAAAGAAAAATAGAGAGGAGTAAAGAGAAAAGAAAAATAGAGAGGAGTAAAGAGAGAGAAAAGAAAGAGAAAAAGAGAGAAGAGTAAAGAGAGAAAAGAGAGAGGATTAAAGAGAGAGAGAGAAAGAGAGAAGAGCAAAAGAAAGAAGAGTAAAGAGAGAGAAAAGCGAGCGGAGTAAAGAGGGAGAGAAAGAGAGGGGAGTAAAGAGAGAGAAAAGAGGAGTAAAGAGAGAGAAAGAGTAATAAAGAAAAAAGAGAGAAAGGTAAAGAGAGAGGAGTAAGGAGAAAAAAGAGTAAAGAGTTAGAGAAAGAAAGAGACTGGGGTAAAGAGATAGAGAAAGAAAAGGACAAGTAGAGAGAGGGAGAAATACCATTCCCTCAGAATACATACACACACAAAAAAATAGACACACACCTTGCGCCCTTCCCTGGCACAATTTGACAAATTATTTCCAGATGGCCGAAAGGTTGCCCACCCACTGGGAGCTTAGAAAGATTTTCGCCAGACATTCAAACCCCGTGTTCATTCACTGCCCGTTTCATTGAATCAACAGGCAATGAACGCAAGTCTATGTTATCATTTGGTCGGCAATAAGAGGAACTCGTAACAAATGACACTGCTGGTATCATAGATAGATCGCTATTGATGGGGTGAAGTTTAAAAACGACTGGTGTGATAATTATTTCAATGAACAGTAAGAAAAGAAAACGCCCTGGTAAAAAATCATTTTTTTTAATTAATCATGCATTAAGATTTTTTCTTTAAAAAAATTAGTAATGAAATCACATCAGCTTCAAATCGATATATATGTAGGCCAAAAAAAAAAAAAAAAAATAGATACTTTATTTTGATAGGCATATCTTTTTTTGTTGAAGGTATGTAATATAACTAAAACAATCAAAATAAATATCTTTACTTAGGCATTTATTGATATTTTTCAAAAAATAGATATGTTGTAATTTATTTTAATAAAAAATGTCGATTTAGCAACAAAGGGTAATCAGAAAAATACGTGGTCCATAAAATCACACATATGTCAAATTCAAGTATTTATCTATCTTAGTTTACGATTTTTCTCAGTTTTATATATATATATATATATATATATATATATATATATATTATACAGGGGGCGATGAATAAATTGTCGCCATTTTATATTTTTAATTTCGTGTATACGCGTTGTTTATTTTTCATTTTCTTGACTGCACAGTATAGTGGAGTCAGTTGGGCACCGTCAGTAAAAAAAAAGAGCAGCACGACGCAATTTACTCCATCAGAAATTTGGAAAATGCATGCTGTACTGCTTGGCACTCGCACCGGAAAACATTAGTACGGACGTTTTGCTTGGGTGTTAATCTGAGGACAGTGCAGAACATTTAGAAAGAATTATTGGATGATATTACCATTCAATATCATCGTTTTTGGGGTGGTCCCTAGTGATAGCGACGTTATATATCCATACATCTTCTTACAGGTCCTCATACTCAACATGGAGGCCTACATCGCGCCTTCAGGTGGTAGTGCTGCTTTAAGATCCTATGTCTGGCAAAAGGACTCTGCAGTATTCCACACGAACAGAACACAGTCATGGCTGCCAGAAATTTTCTGCGTCCACATCACCCCTTACAACTGGCCACCTAACTTTCCAGACTGCAACCCCCTTGATTATTATATGTTGGGTGCAGGTGAGCGAGAGACCAACAAAACTTTATGTAACGCCAAAGATAAACTGAAGGTAAGAATTGTGATAGCATTCACCAACTTAAACAAGGAGATTGTCCAGAAGAGTTGTCGGACATTCCGAAGTCGTCTGGGGACCGTGGTTGCAGCGAATGACAATTTTACTGAATAAATTCACTTTTTAGTATTTCAAGATATTTTTTGTATAATTTTGATAAATATATCTGTAAGAATGAGATGTCAGTGTTATTTTCACCTTGGCGTCATTCAGACGACAGTTTATTGATCGCATCCTGTGGAACACAGCAGCCGCATCAGTAAAGTTGGTCTGATGAGCGGGTCAATTCCGCCACTCATCCCGACAAAGAACGAAAACAGATGAAGACGGAAACAGAAGAGGGTGGTGGCAGGTAATCAAGAAGGGAAAAGTACACACACACACACACACACACACACACACACACACACACACACACACACAGACTGCAAAGCAGCTGCAATACAAATAAGCTATTGGCTTTAGCATATGCTGCGGAAGATTACGTCTCAATTATATAATTATTATGATAATAAAATCAAAAGAAAAAAAAGTTTAAAATGAGAAAGAAAAAAAAATTGAGAAAAGACCTCGTCCAATCCTATTGAAAAAAAAAATATTTCTTAGAATAAAACATTCTTTTGAAATATTCCAATCACGATCTTATATATATATATATATATATATATATATACGAATTGGGATATGATAAGATATATGCAAACGTTTTGTATTTGTTTTTAATCATCTTTATATATATATATATGTTTGGATACTAATCTTTCTTTTAAACATGTTTCGTTAAAAACGACCGACAAAGAAGATTATATATATATATATAAATCACAAGGAACGTCAAATTAGGGAAAAGGTGCTATGTTTCATTAAACAATTTTAGCAAATATACATACACATATTTCTTCCTATCGTTTTTGAATTTGAAGAAGTTTTTTGATGAAACGCAGAATGAAATCTATTTTTAATGAAACATTTTTCCAATTATGCACGAATTTATATATAGGAGTACCAATTGAATTATTAATGACTAAAAAACTTTTTCTTCCGAGTTCACAGAACTGAAAAAAAAAAAACAACAAAAAACAAAAAGGAAATGTAAGCTTTAAAAATAGTGAAACTTGTATTTAATGAAACCTAACACAAAGAGAATTAAATGTTTAAAAAAAACCTAAGCAATTTTTCTGAGCGCTTCGCCAATACTGCTGCAGATTTTTTCATTAAATATAAAATAAATTATTTTATGAAGTCCGTTATACTGACTCGATTTGTTTTGAATTTGGTTTTGTTGATCAAGGACACTTTTCTTTCTGACCTGTAAGGAACCGTTCATTGTCCACGTATATTGTTTAAAATTGAAATTTCAACCGATGAAATAAGCTTGAATCTTTTAATATAAAAAGAAAGTATGCATGCATAACTTTGAATATTATTACAGTACGGATTTGGTTTTTAAAATAGACGCCACATTTCTATTTATTAAACAGTGTGTTCGTCGCCTTTATTAAAATAAATCTAATTCATTTATATACACTACAGTGGCTAAATAATCGGTCACTGATATGGAGCACTCTTCACCTATAGACATAGCAACCTTAAGAATTATATATATATATATATATATATATATATATATATATATATATATATAATTGTAAAAGTTACTACTATGTATGTGTGAGTAATTGCAAAAAAAAGTTATTTACACTATTTACATTGTTCGGACTGTTGTACTCATGTTTGTTGTCACATGGCTAAGTGAATAAAAATGATGGCTGATTACAGTGACTTCTTGACCCAAAGGGATGTGAGTTAAATGCCTGTCTACAGCAAAGGTGACACATAAAACTAGAACAATCAACCCGGGGGAAAAATAAAGAGTCTGGTTCGAAATTCCAAATACCCGAAGAAGGCCGGAGCGTACAACGGTAGATTCGTCGTGAATATGGCATCAAGGATGAGAACACACACACATATATATATTTACAAACACACGTATATACACAAATATACACAGACATATATACACATATATATTTATATATACAAACACGTATATACACAAATATACACAGACATATATATTTATATATACAAACACGTATATACACAACAATATACAGACATATATATACCCATATATAAATATATTTATATATACATATATATACATATATACACACATATATACATATATACACACATATATACATATATACACATTTATATGTATATACATATATAAATATATATATACACATTTAAATATAGATATATATAAATATATATACACATAACTATATGTAAACACATTTAACTATATATATATGCACATTAATATATACGTATATATATATATATATATATTATTGATTTGCATAGAAGTACAAAATGTGGCACAAGGCTGAAAAACGGTGGGTAGAGGGGGTACTCATTAACTATCCTATATGTAGCTAAGCACTATATATATTAGTCATCCACGTACATGCTTGTTTCGCTGTATCCACAGCTCATCAGTGTGTCTAGATATCCACTTGCTTCCAGCCGATATATATGCTATATCTCCATGATTGAACTGATGATCTACAGCCAGAATGTGTGACTGTCACTGTTGTTACACTGTATATGTTTATAAATATGATAAGATGTTTCAAAACCTAAATTTACGGACAAACCAGTGTCGTTTCTTAACGAGAAATTTCCGATTTTTAACGTTTTATTTATCATGCTTTTATGTGGTTAAAAGGCTTATCAATATGTCATGAATTTTATTGTCAATATTACTCTTATTTCTTTTTTGTCTGCCTGATATAGCTACAAGGAACATCTTTCTTCACTGTTTATAAGTAAGAAACAAAAAATTATCAAAATATTGGTCTGCGTTATGCATCAAAGACTTTTGTTATTACACACACACACCCATTTATATGATTCAGTTTAGCCTAAACGGTCTGACTTTGTTAACGCAAAGTTAAAAAAAATGCAAACAGGACTGTTAAGGAACGACAACAAATAATGTCAGAATAAATGTTACATATTCTCTAATAATTGCAACAAAAACATGCGTGAAACACCATTGAATTTAAAAGATTATCATGCCATGATGTCAGAGAAGTACAATATGTCAAGAAATAAGGACATGACTTTTAAATTTCTCTGTCTCTCCCTCTCTCTCTATATATGTATATAAAACATAAAAAATTCAAATCTTCTTTAATCGGATGGCCATCAAGGAAATTAAAACATTATGTTTTGGTCTCGCTGATGAAATGAGTGTTAGATTTTTACCTCCAAACCGTTTCTTTCGGATTCATGACCAATCACACGTAACTAGGTAAACTGAAATTTTCGACAAATTATATTTTACAGCTGGTTTTTATAGTCGAATTATTCAATGATTTTTTCAAATCATTCCTAGATCTTTCTTGGAAAGAATTACAATTACATATAGTAGTTTGCCAAACATACACTCAAAAAAAAAAAAAAAAAAAAAGAAAAAAAAAGGAAAGAAAAAAAAAAGGAATGTTGTCGTCATTTCCCCAACGAAAGCACATGTAGAAATATATTAATGTTTGCTTGTTGTTTCTTAATGTCTAAAAAAAAAAAAAAAAACTTAGATGACAAAACATTAAATGACAGATATCGATTGATTTATTTTCTTCTAAATTTGAGGACACAGTAAAAAAAAAAAACAAAAAAAAAAAAACTAAAGGCGTCATTTTACACACATAATCTCCCTAAAAGACCGTTTTAGTTGTAAATAGCTAAAAAAGCCAAAATAAAAAAAAGCTAATATGTATTATATATATTAGCTTTTTTTTATTTGGGCTTATAATAACAAACCATGAAAATAGATTGTATAACAAACCATGAAATTAGATTGTAAACAATAAACATAGACATATGCCACGTAATTTCATATTCCCAACGATGACAATTAAAAAAAAAAAACAAAAAAAAAATGCTTTTAGTTTTCATGTTATTATTTAATTTCTTCTTTCCCTTTGACGGATTTTTATAAGGTCAGACAGTTCATTATTCAAACCAAATCTAAAAATATTTAGCAATTATCTACATAAAAGAATGCATATAAAAATAAAAATCCATTTGCGAATAAGTCTGTTGTATAAATTTACCAGATGGTTTTTGAATTGTTATGGACAATTCGACCATCTGGGAGTTTAAACCGAATCTTATCCGATCTTAAATTCATTTAAACGATTGTCGAATTAACATAAACTTATATAAATAAAGCAATTAAAAAAATGTAAATAAAAAAATAATAGTCTTACTTGAAATTGTTAATAATCTCGTGATCAGTGGAATTATGTCTTTTTGCAAGGTGTTTTCTAACGTGCAACTTAGCAGCCTCAATCATATGCGAGATTTATCGGCCACTGTCTGCTTATATACTGGCAGTGAGCGCGCTACAGCGACCTAACTACTCCTCGGAAAAATAGTCCATTAACCAATGATGAACAGGCGCAAACATCAAAGTATTAAGGTAATTACTGCTGGTATTAAACATCAACCCCTTGAAATAATGTCAACCGGTAGGTTTAATTAATTTTCATAGCAATAAAAATAATTCTATTGCTAGCGTATATAGATTTGTTTCAATGAAATATTTGTCGCTGATTGCGCGGAGTGAACAGGCTAACAGGGCTAGGAAGCTACACTTGACCAATCAGAACGCTCAATGATGAGGGTCGAGTGACGTCATTTTAATCAACTGCAGAGCACTCAGTAGATTCGTTCGTTCTTTTTTTCTTTTCTTTTCTTTTTTCGTTTTTCGTTTCCTTTTTTTTTTTTCGGGGAGAATCGAAACACGTGTTCTGCATTTATATCTCGAGTCCGTCTCAAATTCAAGGCAAAACATGTGTTTGCGCTCCTGTTTGTGCTTACAACACATTAATTTCATTCTGTTAATCCTCCGATGTGGGCGAATGAACCAAACGGACTCACTTCGGGTTTCTTAAGGTTAGTTGGTGGGGGGAAAAATTTGTACTAACGCGTGTTAAAAACGCAGGGTTTGAATGGGGAACTCATTTTTAACACTACGCATTGTAAAAATATCCGGAAGAAATTTAACGGAAAGTTACAAGGGTAACACAATTATCACAATTTCATGAAATTTAGGTATGTGAGATATATGTTAGAAAATAATTTTTTTAATGCTACATTTCTTCACGACGTAAACGATCATGGCTCACCATTGCTTCCTTTTTTAATATCTGTTAACCCTCTAGGGCCATTCGTATCATATTTGATACAGTATGAAAACAAGCCTTGAAAGAAATATTTTCCTGAAAAATTTTTTAAGAGAAATATTTTATAAATTTCAAATGAAAGCAGTACTGACTGCTCAGTCAATGAATACCAAATGTTTCCTTATAGGGAAATACCAAATGTTTCCTTATAGGGAAATACTGTATCAAATATGATACGAATGGCCCTAGAGGGTTATTTACCAGTGCTATTGTTTGGAAACGTAACGGAGTTTTTTCTTATCAACTTCTCTACTGTTTTAAGTTAGCAGTTATGGTTGTAAACTAGCTGCCATGTAATTTTTTGTTAGTAATATATAAAATAATTCAAAATAATGATTAAAAAAATATAAATAGTTTTCAATAAATAAATACTTTAATAGTCTAGTGTATAAAAGCAAGCCAGACGGTTTATAAAAAAAATGATGGGTTACAAGTGTCTGTAAAATTTACTAAATTTACTGTTGGTTCTAAAAGAACAGCTAAAAATAATTCGGTCAAATCGGACTGTTTCACGTGTCATTTATTTAAATTTTAAAAATTATGTGCTCTTTCTATTTATTGTCCAATGAAAATAAATTTAAAGTTATGGTCCGTCTGCAGCCTCTTTGATGGTGTATAAAAAGACATGTCAGTGGATAACTTCAGTTAACTTCGACCGAAAGAAACGATAATTTCGAAAAAAGTCCAAACGAGGAGACATGAAAACTTCGTCCTGAGGGTAGAAAATGTAATCGATTCTGACTTGGCATCTCGACTTCAATCACTTTCTTACCGACAGGATGTATCTCTCCTCTGTCTTTTCGACAAATATTTCCATGGCAACTGATCTGACGAGCATTTTTTCATTGGGCCTTGACCACATAAATTTACGTGTGCAACTAGACTGGCATCTAGGTCCCATCCATTGAAATAGTTAAATGTCTCTTCTGCCCCCTCACTATTTTTTCCCCTCGCACTTTCCGCCTGTGAAACGTCCTATACTTTACTTGCTGCCCCGATAGCTACAATCTCCAAAAGTTTAAATGCAACGTCTATTGAACAAGTGAAGAGGCTCATCCCTTGTTTCCTGGTTAGGATGTGGTTTCCGGTTTTTCTCTTTTCCAATCTTTTCACTCTGTTTTTATTTTATTTTATTTTATTTTTTTCAATTGGAGTAGATAGACTAAACTATCGCCCGGTTCACACTCCACCCACGTCTATTGAACAGGTGAAGAGGCTCATCCCTTGTTTCCTGGTTAGGATGTGGTTTCCGGTTTTTCTCTTTTCCAATCTTTTCACTCTGTTTTTATTTTATTTTATTTTATTTTTTTCAATTGGAGTAGATAGACTAAACTATCGCCCGGTTCACACTCCACCCACGTCTATTGAACAGGTGAAGAGGCTCATCCCTTGTTTCCTGGTTAGGATGTGGTTTCCGGTTTTTCTCTTTTCCAATCTTTTCACTCTTTTTATTTTATTTAATTTAATTTTTTTCAATTGGAGTAGATAGACTAAACTATCGCCCGGTTCACACTCCACCCACGTCTATTGAACAGGTGAAGAGGCTCATCCCTTGTTTCCTGGTTAGGATGTGGTTTCCGGTTTTTCTCTTTTCCAATCTTTTCACTCTTACGTAGCCCCCTGCGCATCAGTGGCGTTTTCGCCTTGCTTGGGGTGATATGATTAAAAAAAAAAAAAAATTGCCACCTACTATCTCGCTGAATTATATCCATCTTTTGCCCCTTCTTCATAACCCCCTGTACCCTTCTCTCTCTAACCCTTGCGCATTATTGGCGGTCCCGTCTTGTACGGGGTAATATGATTTCCATACCAAACAATCTGATGTAGACAAATTTCGTACATATCGGCGATTAAGTACTGCAGGGTCAAAATGCAGAAACCGAAGGTTTTATTCTTGATGCTCAGAATCAATGCTTGCTAAATATCTAAATCTAAACTTATTTATAAATGGAACTTTGTCTGTCTATGTGTGTCTGTGTGTCTGTGTATCTTTTACCTATAGACTCCAAAACGGCTGAACCGATTTCCTTGAAAATTTACACAGTTGTAAGCGTCTGCGAGTGTTCTTAGCTAGGTTTTGTGTCGAGGTACCCCCGAAAAATATCGATAATCGAATAAATCGGGTTATAGAAAGAGTGGTCCGATTTTAATCAAATTTGATACACTCATAGACAAAGACATAAGAAACGATATTCAGAAGTTTCAAGGTTGCAGTTCTTACAATAGTGCAGAAAATAGATTATATATATATATATATATATATATATATATATATATATATATATATATAAGGCAAGATACGGGTGTGATCAAAATCAGTTTTTCAGCCCTTTTATTTTAATTTTTGCTTCGGATTTGGCTCTAAGTAGGTATAATTGTAGTTCTTAGTCTCAGCCATGATACCATTTACTCAGAGGACTTATTTAGCTTTCCAAATTCAGTTTACGACGAAAAAAAATTATTTGATATCGATACCAGGAAATTAAAATTTGACTTACAACCATTCATTGTTCTTTCAGTCTATTGCTTTTTAGTCTTTCGAGCCAACGTCCAAAGAGTCTGAGCTGCAGTAACATGGATTAGCTTTAAAGCTTTCATTACACCCGAGCAACGCCGGCCTATGCTGCTAGTAAATTACTAAATTTTCACGTAAACTAAAAAATTATGTTAACACAAAATGCAGATTACAAATATCCAGAAATAACTGACTATCATCTGTCAGATCCAACAATATTGTGTAATCACGATATCGAACTCGGCATAACAGTGTAGGTCAATATCTACACTGGAAAATACGCAACTTTTATGAAAAGGAAACCGCAAGAAATTGGTATGAATATCACCATACACGGTTACAAATATGGGACTTTACAACACACACACACACACACACACACACACACACACACACACACACACATTGCGAAAGAGAGAGAGAGAGAGTGTGTGTGTGTGTGTATGTGTGTGGGTGAGATAGAGAGAGAGAGAACAATTAAAGCTAATCGCCCATACATCGTGATCAAAGACCACAGAAACAGAATAGCAGTCCTTGCAGAGGCAAGGGAAAAAAATTGATAAGGAACCGGAAACCAAATCTACTCGGACGATAGTTGATTTTCTAAGCGCCGCTTAGATGTGGCACAAGGCCGAAAATTGGAGTATCCAGTGAGGATCGAACTCACTACTCAGTTGTAATAGGTTCTAGCGAGACAAGCTTGCTAACCATTACACCACGCCGAGGTACCCAGGTGATTTTCTAAGCGCAGCTCAGATGTGGCACAAGGCCTGAAGTATGGGGCACCCAGTGAGGATCGAACTCACTACTCAATTGTAATGGTTCTATCGAGACAAGCTCGCTAACCATTACACGACCTCGAGGTGCGCAAATCTACTCGGACGATAGGCGAGCCTATCTACTCCTTATATTGTTAAGATTGCACCCACTGATTATAAATCCTGGCAGGATTTTCACCTCCCTTCGCTGTCTTTGTACTTGTAGCAGTATTCACTCTGGACAGGTTGAGCTGACTTCTTCCCTAGAAGACGTTCCATGGGACATTTTTGGCTCCACAGGCGGTCTCCAGTCGCATGTGATTTTTCCCTAAGTAGGTTGCCAACCAAAGCTATAAAACCCAGCCTGTATCATAGCTTGGAAGAAGAGATGGATTTATATCTTTCCCAAGAGTATTAGCACGTAAGTGATTGTAATGGATTCGACTGGGATTCGAACTCAGCTCTCCGATTCTTCAATCCGGGCCTCTAATTCATTCGTTCCTCCTATTCCTGATTTATTTAACCTGTATAGCTTCTCTCGTTCCAGGTTAAATAAATTTGGAGAGACAACATAATTGAAAATCAGCTATTGAAGCTATTCAATTAACAATTCCAAGACATTATCCATTACATCACCGGCACATCTAAGTTTACAGCATCTTGTTTTCGCAAGTGGTCACCCATCTACGTACTGAACAGGTTTGATGTTGCTCAACTTCCACGTGATACAATTCCCATACCATCTCTTGTTATGCCTTTGTATGTATAGTTGGCTAATCGTATCCTATCTACAAGGGCAGCTAGCTAATCATTGCAGACGCTCGCTAAGGCACACTTGTGTTTTTCAACACCCACAGGTCCCACCTGTGGTTTATATTGCAAATCTGCTGAGCGGATCTTAAGCGCAGTTTTTGGGTGAACAAAGACGCCCAAACCCTCAGTCACGATGACTTGTGACTTCGAGCTAGCAAAGGAAGCCGTCTACCCGATTTGACTCACAATGCTTCGGTCAACCTGTGATACGGTTTTCAGTCTACGCTGGGATCGTCTTCTCTAGACCGAAAACATCAAGAAGTCACCTTTCTGACAAATCGAACATGGTGAGATTCGAACCCGGGTTTCATGGTCAAATTCGAAAGTTCTAACCACCCGGGAACACGGTCATTGTTATTACTTTATTATTTATACAGGGTGACCCACAAAAAAGGGAATAAGCGCGTATTGGCAGACATGAGCAAGTGGCTGTACTGCAAAACATTGGCCTCATGAAGTAAACATTCTGCTAATTCAGTAACCTTGGATCAAGATGAATTTCTAAGCAAGTTACGGATGTCAGAGGAGGCCCATCTTCATCTCACAGGTTACGTGGATAAGCAGAACTACCGTTACTGGGCGGACACAAATCATAATGAAGTTCATGAGTGCCCGTTACACACTAGTTAGGTGACAGTATGTTGTGCAATTTCATTACATTCGATCATCGGACCTTATTTTTTTGAAAATGAACAGGGGATTTCAGTCATTGTCACTGTCTCAACAGCAGATTTCAAGAATGCATTCGTACAGGAGGACGCCATCTACATGACGTAATTAAAAAAAAAAATGTAAATTCCGTCATTGTTTCTTAAATGGTATGTTTTAACGTTTCAATTACTTTAAATAAAATATTTTTGTTCCATAACTCTTGGTTTTATTGGATTGTTAAAATGTTCCCGTTTTTTGGTTGACCCTATAAAAAATGAATCAAATTATCACCGTGTTTTCTTTTACCCCTACAAATAATGACAACCCGTCAATTACTTGTGAAAGTTTTGGTTGCCATTGGTTTTAGTCGGGCTAGAAATCGTGACCGCAAGGAAATAAAGGAAAAGAAACCGTGGAATCCCGATCGCCTATGGACTGACGTGATATTGAAATTTCAAAGGTTTCATGTCAACAAAGTTAAATCAGTTAGACAGTCTTAATGACGAAAGGAAAATATAAACTCAGAAAAGTTCCTGAAAGAAAATTTGAATATTCTGCACGCCGAGGACTTCACTGAATCCGTGTGAATAAAATAATGCCTTTGCGCATGCTAGCGTTAGCTTCCCGCCATTTCATACAGCGTCGGTCTTCGTCAAACACTTGTAGTTTGGGTATTGTTCGCGTTGCGGTTCGTTGGTTCCTAATTTGTGTTGTATACACCCTTTGTTTTTGTTTCTGTAGTATGATCCATTTCACCCATCAATAGTCCTGCTTGAATTCTCTCTTCGTCGGACTCTCTGCATCCGTGCGGAGAGCAACACAAATGAGGCTCCGCATAAGGGTAGAGTCTCATCTCGGGTAAAACGGACTAGATCCCGACCCCGCGTGTGCGGGCTTTACGCGGAATTTTTGACCCAGTGTACGCACTTGAGATGCCCCATGTTAAAAATCGGCCTTGTGATCCACTCCGCCTTTTTTGGGAGGGCTCTGGAAATTACCGAGTTCATTTAAGTCAATGCTCATTGTCTCGAACCAGTTCTACTACCGTTTCGTCTCTGAAATATTGAATGGAAACTTCTTTACCAAATAATTAGTGAACATTTCATTAAAATTCAATTATTAGTTTATTTTTTGTTATATTTTGAAAACTGATGTGTTTTTCGATTAAAAGTGTTCAATGCAAATTATTAGCATATATTTTTTATATAACGGTAAACAATATTTCGTCGAATTTTATTTTTAAATGCCATGTTTATCAAATTTATTTTCCGAAAAATAAAATACAATTAAATTTTATTCAATTATATATTCATCATTATTTGCAATGACTTTGTAGCCGTTCGTTGGGCAGCTCCTCGATTTGAGTAAAATTCTATAGATTTTAGGTTTCCAACCAATTCGGAAACAAGGGTTTTGTTCAAGAAAGTTTTATTATCAAAGTATTTTGCAGCGATCAAAAAAAAAAAAAAAAATTAATGATCTGCCAGTGCCAGTTCAGATAAATACAGCGGGTGACGTAGAACTGGATTTACGTTGTGGGACAGTATATGAATGAGAAACCGGAGAGCCGATTTCAAATTTCAGTTGAATTCTTTGCATTCACTTATACGCAAATTCTATTGGGAATCCATTTTTTTTGCCACTCGGTATGGGTTAAATAGCAGAACAAATTGGGTTCTATTACCTTGATTGACAACCAGTCTACCTCGCCCAGTGGGATTTCGTAGCGTCAAATTGTAAAAATGGCAAGTTACAGACGTCAGTAGCAAGGGGTCCTTGACGGCTTATGCTCCACTGAGAGCGATGGGAGGTTCGGCGTAGAACAGAGGAATCGAATAACAATATTTTCTTGACTTGCCGGGTTACGATTAATGTTAACCTCGTTTACAATATACAAAGTTAGATTCTTCTTCTATGTTCCTTCGGGATGTAGGCGATCATAGCCCTCCAAATCTTCCTATTCCTACTTGCTATTAATAAGCCAACTCCTGTCACCCCTTCCCGGCCCCGCTCTGCCATTCATTTACTCAAGTTCATCAAGTATGTGACACGTTGCTTTTCCTTGTCTCTTTCCCGCTATCTGATCTGTGAGTATCAGATTCTCCAAGCTCTCCTTCTTTATTACATGTTCCAGGGACTTCATCTGTCGTTTCCTGATGTTAAGTATTAGTTTCCTTTTCGTTTCCATCCTCTCCAGGACCTCGTCATTGCTCACATGTTCGGTCCATTGTATCCTCGGCATCTTTCTGTAGAACCATATCTTAATTGCTTCGAACTTCTCCATCATCTTTGATTAGATTTACAGAATTTAATAATGACATTGACTTTACATAACAATGTTTTTAATAATCATTTTTAAATTAATTTTGTTTTATGTAATATATCACGTTTGCTCGTATGTCTTTTACCAATAAATTAAACTAAAGTTGTGCATACTTTTGAAAATAACCGTTTATAAACTAAAGCACAAATTATTAAAACAAAATTCATTCTGCTGTTATGAATAACAATATCATCGTAAAAAATATTGAATTACTTTTATGTAAGAAGTAATAGCATTTTTTAAATAAATATCTCAATGTAAAAACAGAATGGAAGAAAACAATCTTCGGAAGAAAAAAAATGTTAGAAATTAAACAACAAAACATTATCAATTGGGAAACTTTGTAAAATTTAAACGACGTTTGATCAAAAGTATTGGCACTACTGCTATATTCGACATTGAATCTTCTTCGAAGAAGTTCACTTCTGAAGCCACACATCTTATCCAGCGTCTTTTCTATTCAGGGAATCGTTTCTGGAACTCTTTTTTTGCGGAATGTGAGCAGCTGTCTTGTCTCATTCTCTTGGATTGCCCCAACAAAGTCCCTTTAAAAAGGGATTTGATTTTTGATGAGGAAAAATCGCAAGGGGCAAGATCTGAAGAATTTTGGACCTGGGGAATTATATTCTTGTCCAAAAACTGCTGCACAACTCATGGTCACAGACAGAAACTCGGTAGTGTAATGAGACGGCCACACTCTGCACACTTTCTTTCCAGGCACTGCAATAAAAGACGGAAGTAAGCGGTATATGTTTTAACTTAGTTTGTATGCTCGACAGATTTCAAGGTCAGTCTGTGCCAAGTTTCACCCTGGGTACTTTAGCTTCATAACCATATTACCTCGTAATAAAATAGACTTCAGATCAAGTACATTTCTTCGGTATAAGAAGTGTGGGAAAAATTCAAAATAGTTTTTTTGGTTTGAAGCTCTAAAGACGCATTAGCATGGCCAAAGACGCATTTCAGAAGCTAGCCAGAGTCACTGAAAAACAGGAAAATCTCATTAGAAACAAAAAAGAAAAAGAGTGCTGGATTGCTATGTGATATCTGTCCTTCTGTATGGAAGTGAATGCTGGACGATCTCATCAAAGATGAAGGAGAGGCTTGAGGCAGGAGAAATGTGTTTTTACAGAAGGATGCTGAGGATACCATGGACGGAGCACGTGTGCAACGATGAGGTGTTGGGAAGGATGCAAACGAGAAGAAAACTGAAACTAAATATCAGGAAGAGACAAATGAGGCACGTAATGAAGAAGGAGGGTCTGGAGAAATTAATACTCACAGGTCGGATAGATGGAAGAAGAGACAGGAGAAAACAGCGCGAGACGTACTTGTTAGGTCTGAGCAAATCGTCGACGGAGCGGGGCTTAGAAGAGATATCAAAAGAAAAATTATTGAGAGCGACAAGAGACAGAGCCAAGTGGAAGTCCATGATCGCCTACGTCCTGAGGGGATACGGTACAAGCAGCAGAAGAAGACGAAGAAGAAGAAGAAGACGAAGAAGAAGAGGAAGAAACCGGAACAGACATACCGATAAAGTGAAAAAAATAAAGTTGTTCATTAGTGTGCTTTTTAATAGAATATAAATTTAATAATAAAATTAATATTAACTTTAAATGTTAATTGATTTGCAAGTAAAAAGATCAAGTTTCTTAAATTACATCTTTTTAACGAATTCCACAAATCTTTGCTTTTGCAATGAAGCCATAATCTCGAAAGAGACATGACTGACTTGGCAGAAGATTTTTCTGCAGTAGGTTTTCATTATTTTCTGTGATCAACTGGTTGACAACCAAGGCTATAAAACAAAATCTGTCCTGCTATTTAGCCCATAGATAGAGGGAGATAAGATGGATTAATACTTTTCCCAAGGGCATTTGTGAGTAAGTGAATAAAACGAACGCGACTGGAATTCGAACTCGGCTGAGCCGATATTCATTACATCACAATGCAAGTCCTAAATAGATACAATAAATAAATCTTATGTTTCAGTTTAAATAAGCTAAAGGTATTCTAAATTCAAAGAGAAATAATTTTTAAGCCAATTAGAGTTTCAAACAAAACAAAAACTTGGAGCTACGAGATTTGAGATAGGGATCTTCTTCTAGGCGAGAGTAGCACGATGATTGACCTTGAATGATCAAGCATTGACCTTGAATGATCAAGTATGTACATTGATTTTTTCTTTGTTGTTTAAATCACTAGCTTTGTAGAAGAATTTATGAGTGAATGTATTTCTTTCTTTCAGCAAAACCCGGGTTAAGTATTCAGCCACCGCGAGACCACTCGTGCGCAGGGGTGTGGTGTGAGAGAAAAGACTGAGTAGAGGGGTTATTGAGAAAAGGATAAAAGATGAATGAGAGAGGGAGGCAAGTAAAAGAAAGAGTGTTCCACAGGCAGGGAATGCGAGAAAAGAAACTATTGAAGTAGAATTGTCGTTTACATTTAACTATTTCAAGGGTAAAAGGGTGGGACCTAGATGCTAATCTAGCAGTACGCTTAAATTCACGTGGACGGGACACGAGGGGAAGAAGCTCGTCAGCAGTTGCATGAAAAAATCTATAGAAAATACAGAGGGAAGCTACGTCATGTCGGTGTGAAAGTCTTCGAAGCCGAGATGAAGTGAGGACCAATGACATTTCATATTTCTCTAGAAATTTGAAAACGACATGCTGTACTTCTGTACTTTATGAGCCAGAAACTTCAATACGAACATTCCAGAGTGTTTGGGTGTCAATCTGAGGACAGTGAAGAAGATCTGGAAAGAGTTAGATGATATATCCAGGCATCATCATGGTGTTTGGAGTGTTCACTAGTGATGAGATGGTTATGCTTTCATTCATCTTCCCACAGGGACTTAAATTCAACAAGGAAGTGCTTTGAGGAGCTAGTGCTGTTAAAAGAGGGTCGCTGTTGAAAGACCAGGTGTTTGCCAACAGGACTCTGAACCATTCCACACAAGCAGGAGAACCCAATCATAGCTGATCACATCACCCTTTACATCTGTTCACCTAACTCCTCAGACTGCAAACCTCTTGATTATAATACTGGGTACAGTTAAGCGAGAGACTAACATAATTCTTTGTAACACCAAAGATGAATTGAAGACAAAGTCCAGACGAGATCCGAATCTAGCGCATCTCTACTAGACGGTCTCCTCATTTAAGGTGTGGAATGCTGCCATAATCCTTGATGTAGGCATTTGTGTTGGGTCTGAGGCTCTGCGGGAGAACAGAGGTATAACATCATCATCACTAGTGATCACTCCCAAAAACTTCGTCATCACTATTAGACTCAGCCAACTCTTTCCTTTGCACTTTCCTCAGACTGACACCCAAACGCTCTGAAATGTTCGTACAGGAGATTCCGGTGCGAATGCCAAGCAGTACAGCATGCCGTTTCTAAATTTCTGGCAGAGTGAATTGCATCAAGGTCGTTTTTTATCACACTGGCAGTGTCCAACTGACCCCAGTCGACAAAATAAAAAAATCTAACAACACTCACACGCGAAAATAAAACGTAAAATGTCGGTTATTTACTCATTTGTTTTTTTCTCACTCTCCCTACACCCCCCTATATATATATATATATATATATATATATATATATATATATATATATTTGAATTTTTATTTGTTTAACATTATTATTTTTAATGAATTAAGCATTCAAATATCTTGGCTAATGCCAGTTTCGCAAAATTCCGTAATATATATATATATATATATATATATATATATATATATATATATATGTGTGTGTGTGTGTGTGTGTGTGTGTGTGTGTGTGTTCGTTAAGAACAACCGACAAGGAAAATTTTATTAAGTTTTGATTTAATTATTTAAGTATTCTTACATTTCTTTACTGAAGATAACGAATGTAAAAAGGTTCCATAATTATTAACTTTCCAAGCACTTTCAGTTACTTCACTGGCCATTCTCAAGGATGTTATGTTTCCGATGTTGTTATTTTATCCTCATGCTTTGTCTGTAATGAAATAAAAACAGTTATTAATCCAAAGTTTACTAGAACCTTTAAAAAAAAAATGGTTGAAAAGACAAAAATACTATTAAAATCACAATATCAAAGTCACCTCGCTATAAGAAAGGCATTATATATAAAACAATTTTCTCCTGTCATCAACCTTACATTATTTAACAGTGGAAATGAATTTTTGAAAGTTTTTAAGAAATAGACAGACTCTCACGCGATGCCAAGTTGCACGAGTTGCGTGACAACGTTTAAAGAAGTTTCCTTTTCAAAAACACAAAATAAATGATGTTATCAAAGCATGAAGATAAAATAACCACATCGGAAACGCAACTTCCTTGAAAAAGGCCAATGAAGTAGCTGAAAGCGCTTGGAAAATAAAAAAATTATGGAGTATTTTTACATTCCTTATCTCCATCTAAAAGGAAACATGTAAGAATATAAGAAAAATTAAATTAAAAATTAATAAAATTTCATTGTTAGTCGTTTTTAACGAAACATGTTTAAAAGAAAGATTGCTGCCCAAATATACCTAAACACACACACACACGCATATATATAAATATATATATATAAAATGTGTGTGTGTGTGTGTGTACATATAATGAATCAATAAAAAAGCACGTTCCGTTAAGAGAAACTAATTGACATTGAAATAAGACTCTTTCTAAAAACATCTACTTCCTTGCTACGATTTCAAGCTCATTAAGGAATTAATAAGTTCTGTTAAAAGCAACAGTATTTAAATGCCAGGTTTTGCTGTTCCCTAAGTCTTTTCTTCAGCTTAACAAACAGCAATGAAAAGCACTTACAATCTGTAATTCTTTCCCACGGTTGTGAACAATAAAATTAAATGAATAAACTCACGGACCCTTTCAATAAGCACAACCAGGCGCACACACAGCTTTCTTCTTACCGCGGATTGATTTTGAGCAAAGTCATCCAAATCATTGCTATCATGATGACTTTCATCTAAATGCACTATAAGCAGTCAGTCAAGTGCCATACGTGATACATATTTTTGGGCGATCATGTCTCGAAAGAGAAATGACTGATTGGGCAGAAGATTATCCCACAGTAGGTTGTCATTGCTTTCTGTGGTAGACTGGTTATGAACTAAGGCTATAGAACCCAATCTGTCTTTTTATTTAACATATAACTGAAGGGAAGAGACGGATTAATACCTTTCCCAAGTGTATTTGTGCGCAAATGAATTCAAGGAACTCAACTGGAATTCGAACTCGGCAACCCGATTTGTCGTTCCGAGTAGATATCCGCTGCACCACAATGCACATTTGCTGACGGAAGCAGCTGACGAAAAAATGGTCTAAACTCGACTTTTTGTTTAGAAAAATTGCACAATTGCTATTTCTACGTCTTTCATTTTCCTCTTTCTCAATATTCTACTCATATTAAGAGACAGGAAGATTTCACTGGCGACAAAGAAAAGAGTACTGAACTGTTATGCGATATCTGTTCTCTTGTGTGGCAGCGAATGTTGGACAATCTTTTCAAGGATGAAGTATTCGAAGCTACAGAAATGTGGTTCTACAGAAGGATACTGAAGATACCATCGACCAAACATGTGAGCTGCCACAAGGTTTTGAAAAAAAACGAAAAGGAAACTTATACTTAGCTTCAGAAAGAGACAACAGAGGTTTCTGGGACACGTAAAGAGGAAGGAGGGCTTGGAGAATGTAATAGTCACAGGACAGATGGAGGGAAAGTGAGACAGGGAAAAGCAGTGCGAGACATACTTGATGGCCTGAGCAAGTGGGTAGTGTAACGGGATTTGGGAAAGATATCAAGAGCAGAAAGGCAAGAGACAAGAGAAAGTGGAAGTCCCTGATCGCCTACGTGCTGAAAGGACATGGCACAAACAGAAGAGTTGAACGATCATCAGCAATTTCCAAATATGTTTTTTTAAGATAATAAAAATATAAATAAAAAATGAAAGTTAGGAGAGTGTAAGTGACAGAAAACTATTTAAAGAAAACAAAGAGTGCCTAAAAAGAGTGCATTTAGCGTGTGCAAGGGCAGTTTTGTTCAAACACCGCAAGTTGTCTCAAAATCAAAAGCATTAACCTTACGACTCGAGTCGTGTTCTTAAATAGCCTCCTCAGATCGAGTTTTTTGTATGGATGTCATGCATAGCACTGAACTCGTTCACGACTTCTTTCTCTGATTAATGATTAAAAATAGCTCAAAACATGTGAAGCGTGGAGGGTCTCAGAGAGAGTCATTCTTCGCCGAAAACAGCTAAAAGGGATTAATCCGGGAAAAAATGTCAATATCAGGGTAAAGATAGAGCGTTGATAAGTACAAAGAGTTTGTCTATTTAACAAAGCAGATTCATGCAGACTTCAAAATTTCGTGAGGACACCGCTACGATGTTCTGTTAAAGAGACAAACACTCTGTACACACACACACACACACACGCATATATATATAAATTTACATATATATTTATATAATTTATATATATACGATACACACACACACACACACACACACACACACACACACATATATATATATATATATAGTCATCCGCAGACAGATCTGTTTCGTTGTATCACAACTCATCAGTACGGTTAGACAGCCGATTGCTTTTTACCCAGGATTGAATCCCGACCGAATTGGCGTCAGTCAACGATTCTACCTCTGAGCTCGGTAGAAGAAGGCAGACGTTTTAGCGTGTATATTATCATTATACACGCCCAATAGCTGAGGGTGTTCTAATTAATTGCTGAATGAACGATGCGTAGATGCCAGAGTAGCTACTGTTTTTCCAAAGTCTACCATTCTTCCAGAGTGCTCAATAAGGGTAACTATATATATATATATATATATATATATATACATATACATATGTGTGTGTGTGTGTGTGTGTGTGTGTGTGTGTGTGGTCAACAAACTAGAAAATAATAAATCCTCGAACATCCAGTCCTCCTTAAATATCAGCAGAAATCCTAAAGATAACAGGGGAAAACAGAAAAAGAAATAAAAAAGAAACAAAATAATGCAAAGATAATCAAATAATATGGCTTTCATCAATGGAAAAAAATGACATACTCACAGATGTACACACAGGGAGTAACAAAAAACACAAGTTCCACAACACTTTTCAAATACTGAAAAATATCGGCAAAAAAAGTCGAACAAGCCCTGATGAGTGAGTGCATTCTCAGACGCTCACGAAACTTCGAAGTTGGCATGACGGAAGTGATGGCTATCAGATAAGTTACAATATTTTTTTCTTTTTATGCTTTATCTCTATCTCTATATTGCAAAGCCTGCTTGCTTTAAATGCCTTTCTACAAGTAAACCATTTTAAAAGTCAGCAGTTTGGGATCCAAACAATTTTCCAACTTAACTCTCTCTCTCTCTCCCTATATATATATATATATATATATATATATATATATATATATATATATATTAGAATCGCCGACTGATGTCAGTTCGGTCGGGTTTCAATCCTGTCTAGAAGCAATCGGATGTCTAACCGTATTGATGAGTTGTGATACAGCGAAACAGATCTGTCTGCGGATGACTATATATATATATATATATATATATATATATATATATATATGTTTATTTATTCACTTAGGGCATTTTGTTTGCGTCACTGTGGCCACCACTTGTCTCTGTTGCTACAGTTGTTCATCGTGACAATCAAGGCAAAAATAGTGCAATGAACTGCCAGTTACTTTTGCACCAGGGATGTTGAGGTTCCTGCTCGCAGAACTTTCTCCGCCTCCTGGTAAAGCCGTTGACCTCTGTGGAGCAGCCCTTACGCCTAGGCAGGCGACTGGCCGATGACCGTTTAGCATTTGGTGGGTTGAGGAGAGGAGTGAATCTTCACCAGTAGATTTGAGAATCCCTTCCGATTATCCTCACATAGTTCAGCTGATTCTGGGTGTCGTGAACTACAAGAACTATGTCATACTGCTCTGTTTCTTCTCAGTGACACAGCCAACTTCGAGGTGCTTGATTGGGAATCGAACGTTGCTCTCTCGCACATGGCCCAGGCCGAAAATTTTCACGATCTCGTCACTCCAATCATGGAGGCGGTCCTGGGCATGACTGTAAACTGCATCCGGCAGCAAGTCCTCTGATTGAGAGGTTGTGAGAAGCATGGTACCATCTCTTAATTGCTGTTGTTCCCATGTCCACTCTGACCCGGAGAGGTAGCACCTGTAAGGGTCCCAGCTATGGAAAAATAGTTAACCCACAAATTGGGATCAAAACACTATGAAAGTATAAAAATACACTTTTATAGAAATATATACATTTTTGAAGGAAAAATATTACTAAGAATACATTTTTGAAGAAAAAATTATTGCCATAACACATTTTTGAAGGAAAAAAATATTCTCAGCAAAACATTTTTAAACACAAAACTAGAAGACATTTTTAGTATTTTAAACTAAAAAGAAGAAAAACAAAAGATTTTTATTAAATCTGATTAAATCAACCTTCTCACTATAATTAAAATTTAAAAAACCCATTAAACCCCCACCTTTTTGGCATTAAATAACCCACAGAGGTGTTGATATGCCGTTAAACAAAACTCTAACTCCAACTCCGGTCATGGAGACTCCTAGCGTTCCCTCGTTCTGGGTATAACGATATACTGCAACCGGCAGAAATATCTCTGATTGGGAGGTTTTGACGAGTGTGGAACCACCTCTTAATTTCTATGGTCTCCAGGTCCCTCATGACCCGAGGCGGTAGGACCTGTTAGGGGGTCTCAGCTATGGGCTGAGTTAAATCCCAAACTAGTGTCAATACACTATGAAAGCATGCCAATAGATTTTTATAGTAAAAATACTAGCAATATATTAAAAAAGATTCCAGCAATAAATTTGGCTCTCGATAAAGACCGTCTTTACAAAATTACGTCAATGAAACCTGATCTACAAAATGATTTCTTACTAAGAATACGTATTCTATTCATACAGACCTGTTCTAAAAATCTTGGCATTAATTAACCCATTGAGCTAGATATGCCGTAAAAAAAACAAAACAAAACAATACTAAACTAGTTTTCCTAAATTGGATCATTGGGATTTTTTTAATAAATTTACGCCAAGCAGGGATGTGCGTTGTGGTCCAGTGGATATCATCTCGGAACGAGAAATCGGGGAGCCGAGTTCGAATTCCAGTTGAATTCATTGCATTCACTTACGTGCAAATATCTTTGGGAAAGATATTAATCCGCCTCTTCCCTGCAGTTATGGGTTAAATAGCAGGACAGATTGGGTTCTATAGCCTTGGCCGGCAACCAGTCTACCACAGAAAGCAATGGCAACCTACTGCGGGATAAACTTCTGCCCAGTCAGTCATGTCTCTTTCGAGACATGATCGCCCAAGCGTGTATCACGTATGGCACTTAACTGACTGATCCCAAGCAAGTCGATAATTCTACTAAAATGCAAGAGGCTACTTGAACATATTTTGTTTTATTTTTCTTCTCATGAGAAGTAGGTAGATTCACTTATCGTCTGGTTAACAAACGAGGTTGAACAGGAGTAGATGTCCATTCCTTCTTTCCTGTTTAGTGTTGTCTACGGTTTCCTCTAAGGTGTACTTAAACTCTATACTTCTAACACCTTTGCCTAAACAGTGCAATTTCAATTGTTAAATATTAATTTATTTTTATTCTATTTTTCTTCTGAACAAGAGTAGATAGGTTGGCCTATCATCCATTTCATACTCCTCCCTGTTCTTTTGAACAGAAGTCGAAATTTATTTCTGGTTTTCTGTTGAGGGTCGGGTTTCTTGTTCCTTCTAGATTTTTTTCACATCCTTTAACACTCAGTACACCTCTGCTTTTTGCTTGCTCAGATTTAACTTGATTAAAGAACACTTCCCCTTCAGTTCAAAAGACAAAGTAGTAGTGAGTACCGGGCGATAAGCGAAGCTATTTACTCCTCGTTTAGATGGTCACTGAGAAAGAGAACAATTAGCGGCTCTACGATATCAAAATATAGTTGGAGGCTAACATCTGAATGGGATGACCAACATGAAAAACCATTTAAGTTGCAGTTGCTTCTAAGGTGGCATTGTGTACTGGGTACAACGATAAACTGCATCCGGCAGCAGGGCCTCTGATCGTGTGATTGGAGGTTATGAGGAGCCTGGAATCACCTCTTAATTGCTGTTATTTCTAGGTCTACATTGACCTTGGGTAGTCGTACCTGTTAGAGTTACAGCCATTGATAATTAGTAAACTCCCAAACGAAAATCAGTACATTTTTATAATAAAAATTACCAACAATACATTTAATTGACTACAAACTATATATCTAAAAAAATCTATAGATATAGATATAAGAAATATCCTGAAACTATAAAATTATGTATGAAGTATAGCTGAAACCATGAAACTATTTATTAAATATCCCATAGAAGTGTTGATATGCCGCTAAACAAAATCAACCAACCAAACCAATCCAAATATTTAGATTTTGGCATTAAATAACCTATAGAGGTTGATATGCCGCTAAATAAAATCAACCAACCAAACCAATCAAAAAATTTAGATTTTGGCATTAAATAACCCATAGAGGTTGATATACCACTAAACAACATCAACCAACCAAACCAATCAAAATAAATAGATTTTGGCATTAAATAACCCATAGAGGTTGATATGCCGCTAAACAAAATCAACCAAACAAAACAATCCAAATAAATAGATTTTGTCATTAGATAACCCATAGAGATGTTGATATGCCGCTAAACAAAATCAACCAACCAAACCAATCCAAATAAATAGATTTTGTCATTAAATAACCCATAGAGATGTTGATATGACCCTAAACAAAATCAACCAACCAAACCAATCAAAATATTTAGATTTCGGCATTAAATAACCCATAGAGATGTTGATATGCCGCTAAACAAAATCAACCAACCAAACCAATCAAAATATTTAGATTTTGTCATTAAATAACCCATAGAGATGTTGATATGCCGCTAAACAAAATCAACCAACCAAACCAATCAAAAAATTTAGATTTCGGCATTAAATAACCCATAGAGATGTTGATATGCCGCTAAGCAAAATCAACCAACCAAACCAATCAAAATATTTAGATTTCGGCATTAAATAACCCATAGATGTTGATATGCCACTAAACAAAATCAACCAACCAAACCAATCAAAATATTTAGATTTCGGCATTAAATAACCCATAGAGATGTTGATATGCCGCTAAGCAAAATCAACCAACCAAACCAATCAAAATATTTAGATTTCGGCATTAAATAACCCATAGAGATGTTGATATGCCGCTAAGCAAAATCAACCAACCAAACCAATTAAAATATTTAGATTTCGGCATTAAATAACCCATAGAGGTTGATATGCCACTAAACAAAATCAACAATATGGTATAAAGACTTCAAGGCTAAGGGTGGTTTTATGTATAAGTTGAACATGTGCAATAATTTTAAAAAATTACTAATTTTTTTTCCATTGAATATCTTTCTTTTTACATTATTTACATTGTTCGGACTATTTTTGTCATTTTTATTGCCATGCTTACGACGCTTTGGCCGTTGTACACACCGGCCTTCAGGTGCTAAAAATTTCGAACTAAACACTTTATTTCGATCACTGGGGTATATCATTCTCATTCCATATGCGATGCCACTTCTGGTAGAAATGTAGTTATCTCCCTTATTTATTCCCCACTGCTGTAGCCTGGTATTGAACTCACACCGTTTTGGGCGAAGTCATTGGAACTAACCAAAGTTTATAGACACTTAGCCATGTGTCCATAAGGACTTAGTGCCGAAATAATTTAGAGAGTGATAATTTATTATTCCACAAATTCTGTAAAATGAAAATCTTACTCATATTAAAAACAAAACAAAACAAATATTTGAGCTTCCTTCTTCTCATGGATTACACCTGACCAAGAATGAAGAATAGATCGGCCGAAATGTTGTGGTAAAAGTATCAAGACGATGAAGTAGTATGTCTGAACAAAATCTGGAATATAAATGACGCTTTTTTTTTTCACCCCGAGCAAGGCAGAAACGCCACTGATGTGCAGGGGGTTACATAAATGTGAAAAGTTTAATTAGAAAAGAGTGAGGAGTACAAACTAGTTAGAAAGGAACAATAGAAAGGTGAGAAAGCAGGTGCGATGACAGATACATAGGTGGAGAGAAAGGGAAGGTTATACAGGGGAGGGGAGAGAGCTAGAGGCCAGTGGTTAGTAGATGAGTAATGACTTTGCATTTAGATTTCTGGAGGTTGTAGCCGTCAAGAAAGCAAGAATACGGGAATGAGTTCCACAGGCGGGAAGTGCGAGAGAAGAAGCTGCAGGAGTAGAATTGTCGTCTGCATTTGGCTAACTTGACTGTGAATGGGTGGGACCCAGTTGCCAGTCTGGTTGCACGAGTAAACACCTGTTGAGGAGGCATCAGTGACTTAAGCTCATCCGAGCAGAAGCCATGAAAGTATTTATAGAAGAGACAAAGGGAGGCCACATTTCGACGATGGGGAAGTGGCTGCAGTCGAGTCGCCAGATCAGTACTTATCACATTACAGACTCTCCTTTGGAGCTTGTCAAGAACATTGAGGAGAACGGCAGGGGCACCTGTACTCCATGCACGGACGGATGGTTGACTTGTATATATGCAGGATGGATTCAGGTGGAAAAAACATCCTGGATCGACATAGTGACCCAATCTTCTTAGCAGTAGATTTTGCTATGGATTCAATATAGTGGTTTCATTTGAGGTCTGAGGACAGGGTAAGTCCGAGGAGGCGTAGTGTATTACTCTCAGGGAGAATCACTTGGTCCATGCTTATGAGAGGCAGAAGAGGTTGCCTGTAATGGTTGACAGACAACAGCTTGGTCTTAGACGAATTGAAGTTGACAAGCCACTTCTTGCCCCAGTTCACCACAGAGTGTAGATCCTGTTCAAGGTCAGCAGCGAGATTATGTCTGTCCGCCACGACAGGTTTCTTACTGGTGCGGGAGTATATTGTAGTGTCATCTGCATAGATGCCTACTTGGGACTTGATCTTTTTACCGGTAAAATCAGTTATTGCAAATTGCCTGAAAACACTACTGACGCTTCTTAAAATGAAAGAGTCATTTCATTGTGTAAGATGAAAGATATTATTTTCCTATATTTCTTAGATGAGGTACTGTATTTATTTACAATATTTACATTGTTCGAACTGTTGCCCTAATTTTTGTTGCCATATTCACGGCATTTTGATCGTTGTACGCTCCGATCTTCTTTAGGATGTCTCTATATTTCTAAGATGAGATACTGTAACTATTTGCACTATTAACATTGTCCAAACTGTTGTACGCATATTTATTGTCATATTTATGACGTTTGACGTTGTGCGCTCCGACACAAGGAGATAATTGAGACATCGAGAAGAGGCAATAAATAAATGCTTCAGTTCGAAATTCCAATCATCTCAAGACGTTCGGAGAGTACATTACAAAAGATGAGGACAACAGTCCGAACAATGTAAATATTGTAAGTGAAGGATATCGTCCATTTAGATGCCGTAAGATGTTTTCGCAAAGGATCTGATCGAAACCCCTGTCCCAACGTAGATTCCTACAACTAAGAGTTGAGTGAAGGTGCGGAAAGTCTAAAAAATAATGGTGCAGAATCGGCGAACCAAGTTCTAATTCAATCTGCGTTCCCTTGTGTGTAATTCATGTTAATGCCTTTGCTAAAGGCGAAAATTCGTTTCGTCTTTCTCCAACAATCTCTCGATTAAATAACATGACAAACAAGGCCTTCTAACTTTTGTTGGTATCCGGTCAAGGAGAAGGCCACTCTAAATTCGGAACTAAGAAAGAAACAACGAGAAACCGCCATACTTTTCTGCAAACAACGGTAACAATATCGTTCATAGATTAAAACAAACAAACAAACAAACACTGGAAAAAACCTATAGTTGTTTATATTCTAGACAGACTCGACACTAAAGGAAGAAGCTAAATGAATCCATTTTTCTCTCTCAATCTATGGGCTAAATAGCAGTACATAGTAAATTTTCTTGTTTTGGTCTTAGAGAAAGAGAGCTCTGATTCAAATCCGTGGAGAAATCAACTGGAAATCATCCTACAAAATTTTCTAAAAATATTTATGACTATGCAATGTTTACAGATAATAAAAGAAAAAGAAATCGTGGAGAGCTATGATTGCTTATGTCCTGAAGTAACATAACACTGAAGGAAGAAGTTTGCTACATAGTAATACCCTGAGAAGAGGTATAAATCACGTCACAGCAGACAAGACTCTTTAGCCTTGGCTGACAACCAGACTAGAAGAAAACGACTTTGCATACAAAACCATTGAGTCAGTGAATAAAAAACAAAAAACAAAAAACAAAAAAAAACAAACAAAAAAAAAACACACTATTTTCAAAGAATAATCATTGTAATGTACACTTTACAGATATTTAAAAAAAAAAAAAAAAGAAGACAACGACGAGGTGTTAGAAAGAATGGCAACAAAAAGGAAATTGATGCTGAGCATCAGGAAGAGACAACTGAAGTTCCTGGGACATGCAATGAGGAAGGAGAGCCTGGAGAACCTGATACTGACTGGACAGATAGAAGGAAGGAGAGACAGAGGAAGGCAGCGGATAACATATTTGCAGGGATAGTTCAGGTGGATGACGGAACGGGGGTTGCCAGGAGCAACAGGAGCAAACATACCAAGAGCCACAAGGGATAGAGAGACGTGGAGAGCCATGATCGCCTACGTCCTGAAGGGACAGGGCACATAGAAGAAGAAGAAGAACCAACACCCACAGTTTCGGATCCGCAAGCATAATGCTGTAGATTCGTTACTGGGTCGGTGTTGAATTTTGCCATTAAGTGTATTTTTGCGCTGTAAGTCATTGTAAAATTTGAAAAAAATGGGTATTGTTTTAAAATGTCAAACAAGTGTAAAAATGCAAGTGTGGATCTAGAGTTTTATTATGACTAGCAGGATCAAGGAGGTTCGATAACCGACATGATACGAAGTGCATGGAAAGCTGCAAGTGTCAGTGGCAACAACTTTATAAGCAACGTCAGCTGACACAGATAGCAGTTGAGCTTGAGAGTTGACTTTAGCAGTTACAGATAGCATTCGAGTCGTCAACTCTGCATGTGCCAACCACCAATAAAACACAAACTCCACCACACATGTCACTGAAGAAAAGGGAATAAGAATAAAAATACATTTCTTATACGCCTGTGTCGACGTTTTTTATCAACAAAGCATAGATCTTCAATTTTGGGTCCGGCCTATTCTTCATCGAAGTGATATACAACAATAACTGACCCTCCACCTTTTCACTAGAATAGACGAATTTGATTTCAGAGAAGGATCTCCACAAACTACTCTGACCCGTTATTAGAGCAATTTCTACGATTATGAAATAATCCCTGCGGAAATTCCACGTCTTAAAATATTTAGATTAGAAAGGGGATCTCACAAACAGAGAAATTAATCCGTGGGTCAAAGTCGATAATACAGTTGAACAAAGCACCGAAATTTAAAGAACGTGAGACTAAACCGAGAATAATGTACCGTGTCTTTTTAAGACGTGAGCAATTGTGGCTCTCCACAACTTCATATACTTTGTAGCCCACAACTTCCTATCCTTTGTCTGTTTGCTAAGCCTCCTGTCCCCATCTTTTTCGTTATCCACGAAATCGTCAGGTAGGTGGCCTGCTGCTTTCTCCAGTGTCTCATGCACTCGATATAGTCTCTGAGTGTCGAATTCACCAAGCCAACCTTTCTCACTATCTATCCAGGAAATTTCAGCTGTCACTTTCGCTTCCTGAGTATATAACTTTGTTGCTCATTAGACCCGTTTATGGAATTCTCAGCATCCTTTTGTAGATCAACATTTCTGTTGCCGCTATTTTTTCTGTGAGAGTATTGTCTACCGTTTGCTGTCATACAAGAGGATTGAATATTACATAAAAATTCAGCACTAAAATATTCCACTTAAATACTTTTCTGTTTTTCTTTTTGTTATCATCAATGTTTCTCGTCAGTATACTTGATGAAGCTATTTTTTGTATTTATTAATCGAGAATATCCTCAAAAAAGAGAAAAGAAAACTGCTCCCATTTAACCACTATAGGACCTTCTACAGAAGGTAGCGAAATAAAGTGAGAAGAAAGGACTGAGCATAAACTTAGAGAAAACTGAATGTATGGTCATCAGTAAAAAGAGGAGCCCAATATGTCAACTGCAAGTCGGAGAAACTAAAATAAAATGAGTAAAAAAATCAAATACCTGGGAAATGTTTTGACAGAGGATAGAGAGTGAGACATTGAGATCTAAAGACGCGTTGGCATAGCCAAAGACGCATTTCAGAAGCTAGCCAGAGTCACTGAAAAACAGGAAAATCTCATTAGAAACAAAAAAGAAAAAGAGTGCTGGATTGCTATGTGATATCTGTCCTTTTGTATGGAAGTAAATGCTGGACGATCTCATCAAAGATTAAGGAGAGACTTGAGGCAGCAGAAATGTGGTTTTACAGAAGGATGCTGTGGATAACATGAACGGAGCACGTGTGCAATGATGTGGTGTTAGAAAGAATGCAAACGAGAAGAAAACATACCAAATATCAGGAAGAGGGAAATGATGTTCCTGGGACACGTAATGAGGAAGGAGGGCCTGAAGAAATTAATACTCACATTAATACTCACAGCTCGGATAGAGGGAAGGAGAGACAGGGAAAAGCAGCGCGAGACGTACTTGTTAGGTACTTGTTGGATGGCGGAGCGGGTCTTAGAAGAGATACCAAGAGAAAAAATATTGAGAGCGACAAGAGACAAAGCTAAGTGGAAGTCCATGACCGAAAGGACATGGCATGTGAAGAAGAAGAACTTTTCTGCCTGCCACTAACATGGCTTGTGCTAAACCCCTGGAGAGCACCACACTACGCCTTTTTGGCCTTTCATTTTAAACTGATTTGAAGTGGAGCGAATATATCGAATCAGTAGTTGCATCTACTGCTGATAACGTTAGATCACTGTGTTGCGCCAGAAAATTTTTCTCCTCAGAATCCACTTTGCACATTTAGAAACCTACCATTCATCCGTGCATTGAATACTGTTGCCATATCTGGTCTAGTGCACCGGCTATTAAGCTAGAGTTTCTTGACAAAGACAGATCCGTAATATAATCGATTCTGACTTGATATCTAGACTCTACTCACTTTCATACCAACGTAGCGTGGTTTCGCCCCTGTCTTTTCCACAAATATTTTTATGGCAACGGCTCAGACAAATTTTGTTTCCTGGTGCTCCGACCCCATTCAGCATGCAGCCACCCTGTTACTCGTTGAAATAGTTAAATGCAACCTCCACTTTTACTTCATGTTGTATCGCCGAGGTTGCAGTATGAGACCAGATGATGTGTGCTGAAATATCTACTGTACAATATCTGTGTTAATGGATATTAAGTACAAACAAGACAAACAGATTAGGCTTGGCTTCTGCTCGGATGAGCTTAAGTCACTGATGCCTCCTCAACAGGTGTTTACTCGTGCAACCAGACTGGCAACTGGGTCCCACCCATTCACAGTCAAGTTAGCCAAATGCAGACGACAATTCTACTCCTGCAGCTTCCTCTCTCGCACTACCCGCTTGTGGAACTCACTCCCGTATTCTTGCTTTCCTGACGGCTACAACCTCCAGAAATTTAAATGCAAAGTCAATACTCATCTATTAACCACTGGACTCTAGCTCCTCCCCTCCCCTCCCCTGTATAACCTTCCCTTTCTCTCCACCTATGTATCTGTCATCGCACCTGCTTTCTCAGCTTTCTATTGTTCCTTTCTAACTAGTTTGTACTCCTTACTCTTTTCTAATTAATCTTGTTACATTTATGTAACCCCCTGCACATCAGTGGCGTTTCCGCCTTGCTCGGGTTGAAATGAAAAAAAAAAAAAAAAAAGACAGAATAACGATAATTAGAAAAAGAAGAAATGCTGATTTGCTAGAGTCGCAGAGAGCATAGTCCGATAACAATCGTTAATAAAACTCCAAATTTCTAACTGCTGTTGATTGTTATTTATATCGCTACTTCAGTCCTCAGATCATTCCATATTTGAGTAGAGGGGTGTTAGTTGTTCTACAACGCCTCCCAATTGAAATGTTTCGTTCCCTGAACGAGATATGATCTCAATCGTTCCCTTGTCCCTCCTTTTTCACTTTCGTAAGTGTCTTTCTTGTACCTTTGGAGACATCATCGCATTGAACATTTTTTAAAAAAATCATATCACCCCAATCAAGGCGATAACGCCACTGATGCGCAGGGGGCTACGTAAGGGTAAAAAGAATGGAAAAGAGAAAGCCGGAAACCACATCCTGAACAGGGAACAAGGGATGAGCCTCTACACCTGTTCAATAGACGTGGGTGGAGTGTGAACCGGGCGATAGTTTAGTCTATCTACTCCAACTGAAAAAAAAATAAAGAGAGAAAAGAGTGAAAAGATTGGAAAAGAGAAAACCGGAAACCGCATCCTAAACAGGAAACAAGGGATGAGCCTCTTCACCTGTTCAATAGATGTGGGTGGAGTGTAAACCGGGCGATAGTTTAGTCTATCTATTCCAATTGGTCTATCTACTCCAATTGAGTCTATCTACTCCAATCAAACATGCCGTATAATACATCCATGGGTTCTTTATTGCGCTGTTTAGTAGTATACCTTCTTTTTATTTGGTTTACATGCCTACTTATAATTTTTCTTGGATGTTTTATAAGGTGCATCATATGACCAATTCGCTTGTCTTCTTATGACTCTTTACCGAGTTTGTAATTTTCAAAATAAAATCTTTCATCAGGGTAGAAGCATTTGCTGTCGCAGTTAGTTCTGTCACTCATATTTTTTTCTTTATTTGGTTTCAGACATTTCTGAAATAGCGTTTGCGTTTGATGTGCTACAATAGACAGATAAGAAATTCTGTATCTTCTCATTTCTGGTTTCTTTTCTTTCCGTTTTTTTCCCTCTTAAAAAGGTCTATAAATCCTTCTACCAGTCCGTTAGATCTTGGATGGTTGTGCGCGGATGTCAAATGAGTCACTGTATGCATTTTACAAAACTTTCAGAATTCCTTTGATGAGAATTGCGTCCAGTGGTCCGATACACCAAATCATGCAAACAGTTCGTGTAGAAATTTTATTGTGGTTTTTATTGTTGGCTGTTTGCATTTGAATACTTCTAGCCATTTTGAAAAGCTATCCATCACAACAAAGTAGTATATACACCTTACCGACCCTGCATAATGTGCAGCCTAGACCAAAGCTTGACAGTTTTGGGCCATGTTTTAATCTTTATGGGTGGTGATTTTGCCACTAACAGGCAATTCTTGCAATTTTTGAGCAAGCTTTCAACGTCTTTCTCTATTCCATTCCAATACACGAAACTTCATATAAGCGCTTTCATACGTGAAATGCCCTTGTGTTTTCGATGAAAATTTCGTAATATTCTGTTTGTTAATATTGTCGGAATAACTACCCATTCATTTGTCTGAACAAATTGAAAAAAACATTTTCCTTATTTCACTTCTTTTTCAATAACTCTTTATTTTTCTGAGTTATGAACTTGTCAAACTTCGCTTTAGTTTTGATCTCGTCACTGTTGTACATAATGTTTTTTTTATTTCTGACTCACAAACCAATGAAGGTATTACCGTTTTTTTCCAGTAGTTCGGTCGTTTTCGGATAATCTTGATAATCCGTCTGTATGCGTTATCATTTTTTAAAGTAAGTACTCCATTTTAAAGGAATAGCTGAGTAAGATAATCGTCCATCTTTACAGTGTGTTTGTAATGGGCGTTGGAACACCTTTCTTTGAGACAAATATTCTCACCAACGGACGGTGATTCATTTGAAAAGTAAACTGTCTGCCTTGAATACGTTTAGCGAAACCTTTTTCAGCAAACCATTTCTAAACCCTCTTTTACGATTTAGGAGTATTTTAATTCTGCTGGCAGAAGCGTCTTTGAGACGAGATAAACAGCTTTTAGTTTTCCATAATTTTGTTTATGAGACCATACGGCCGCTAACCCAAGGTTGGTAGCGTCATTTGTTGCATATATTTCTTTGCTTTGATCTGTCAGTCAGTTAAGTGCCATACGTGATACACGCTTGGGCGATCATGTTTCGAAAGAGACATGACTGACTGGGCAGAAGATTATCCCGCAGTAGGTTGCCATTGCTTTCTGCGGTAGACTGGTTGCCGACCAAGGCTATAGAACCCAATCTGTTCTGTTATTTAACTCATAGCTATAAGGGAAAGAGATGTATTATATTATTAAGTAGTAATTAGTGGGGGATCAGTTTATTACTTCATAACAATATGAAACTGATCCCCCACTTTATGCCCAGTAGAAGCCTTAATCATTATTCCAAGTATTATATTCAGTCAGTCAGTTAAGTGCCATACGTGATACACACTTTGAGCGATCATGTTTCGAAAGAGACATGACTGACTGGGCAGAAGATTATCCCGCAGTTGGTTGCCATTGCTTTCTACGGTAAACTGGTTGCCGACCAAGGCTATAGAACCCAATCTGTCCTGTTATTTAACCCATAACTGGAAGGAATAGACGGATTAATACCTTTCTCAAGGGTATTTGTGCAATGAATTCAGCTGGAATTCGAACTCGGCTCCCCGATTTCTCGTTCCGAGCCGATATCCAATGCACTACAACGCACATCCTTTGCTTTGATTATAATGCGTTACTGATAGATCAGAAATTAGAGTCACTTTCAATTTCTGAAATGCTTTCTCGCATTCTTCACACCATACCCATTTTTCATCGTTTTTCAATAATTTATTCAATGGTGCTCTGAGCTCATTTATGTTAGTATAATTACTATAGTAGTTTGCTAATCTTAAAAATGCTTGTAAGGATGTGATATTTGTAAGTGTTTTTACAGCACTTGTTCTATTAGAATCCAGCCTTCTACATTGTCATCAATGATGTTACCGAAATAATTAATTTTTGGTAGAAACAGCTTACAATTTTTTATTCTGAGCTTAAAACCGTAATTCTTTATTCTTTTAAGTATCTCGGTCTCGTGCTTCGGATGCTCATTACGGTCTATGACAGATACTCGTGCGTATTTATGATTTATATTTTTGTACACTTCTCGTCCATAGAAATGTGTAATTATGCTTCAGACAAGTCTAAATTAGAGAATATTTTCCTTCATTCTGCTTTGCATATAAATCTTCTGCTGAACGTAAAGGATAATTATGCCGTTTCAGTGGAGTAGTCGGCGCAAACTTTGATTTTATTTATTTATTTTTTCCTTACGTATACTGCTGGACTCGCCCATTGACTAATTTGTTTTTCTATAACATCTAATTTTTCTAGACGTTCCAACTCTTTGTCTATGTCTTCTAGTACAGCGAATGGTACCGGTCACTTAGGTCGAAACAATGGAGTTATCTTTTCTTTTAACTCAAGCTTTGGCTTAACCTTAGAAAAAATCAGGAAATGTTGCCTTTAAATTGTTACAAAATGTGTTGATAGGAATGTTGAATAAATCAAACTCCTCCACCCAATCAGTACCGAAGAGATTCTGCGTTTGCTACTTCACACAGGATGCTAATTTTATCTTTTTTCTAGCAAAACCAACGTTAAAATAGATTTTATGAAGCAATTAAAGGTTTTTGCCTAATATGCCTTTGGCATTTTTTTTTAGATCTGCATAAGACCGATCTATCAATTTTATTCCGTGTATCCACATTAATAATTGTCAGGTCTGACTCTGTGTCAATTTGCATTTTTACTTTCGCATCATTCAATCGGGCGTTTATGAATTTTCTTTATCCTGCATCTTTTTCACCCATAGTACAACGAACCATACTTTTTTTTTTTTTTTACAAAAAGAAATTTTATGACCCTTATAACCACAATTGAAGCATTTTTTATGCTTGAATGGAAAATCTTTGTATAGATGTAAATGACAACCGTAGCATGGATTCATTTTAACTTTCCTATTTTGCGGTTTTACTTTTCGGATATACGAAATTTTTCGTTGTTCAATATTTGCGGTATCTTTTTTAAGTTTATAATTCTCTGACATTCCTCAGCCAATTTTTGTAGAGTTATTTTCTATACTTGCTCCAACTTTGTTAAGAATCTCATACATACGTCCATTTTGCTTGGTGAGGTTAATCTTTGTACTAAACTTAAACACTTGAACATATCATGCTTAATTCATTCAATCAGAACTTTTTACACTCCTTATTCACTGTACTTGTGAACGTTGTATAGTCTTTATAATCGGATTTTGGTAAATTTAAGCAACGCCATCACGTGTTGAATAAAGAACTACGTTCTCCAAAAAGTTTAGACACTATCTGGATAGTTTCTGAGAACGTAATTTCTCCAGGTTGTTTTCTTAGAATATAATTTCTGTATTTTTCATGTTCAGATTCACCAAACTTACTTAATAGTAAACGAATTTTTTTATGGTCCGTCCAGTTCGAACAGTCTTTAAAAATTTCTCCTCAAACCTGGAATAATAAGCATCAAATGTAATCTTCTCTTCAGGTCTATATGTAAAATTTCCGATTGATACACAGCAGATGTATCGGGTTTATCTCGGCTCGTTTCTTTTTGTGAAAAAATTCTGTCAGTTGCTTTTCTTGCCGTTTTTGTGCTTATTCTTGTTTAAAAAAATCAAGGAAGTACTTCTGGAAGTCTTCCATTTAAATTTGCTGTCGTTCCTGATTATTTTGAACTGTTCATTTTCGTCAGTAAATCTGTACGAATGTTTTTGGGCAAAACAGCTGTCTGACTTTTTGAAGCCAAATCTGTTATTACAGACTTGCTTGTTTGAAATCTATGTAGCCAAATCTGTTGTATACAGATTTTGTTTGTTGATATCCTCGTCCTTAGTCTATTGTATTGGCGAGGTGGCAGTTTGTTGCCAGATGATGTGTGCTGAAGTATTTACAGCACAATATCCGTACTAATGGATATTAAGTACAAACAAGACAAACGCAGATAAGGCAAAGCAACAATAATAAGAAAGGGAGGAGAGGTTATTAGATTCGCAGAGAACACAGTCCGATAATAATCAATGACACTCCGAATAATTTACGATCTCCTCACGTGGGCAGAAGACTCCTCACGTGGGCAGAAGACGGAGGTAGATGCGGCACAAGGTCAATTAATGGGAGTAATAACGAGCCCGTAAGCACAAAAATTATTGTCTGCTCTTGTCCGCTTCCCCAGACGAGACTCGACCCTTCGGCGAAGCCTCGTCTCAGTTCCCTTTCGACCAAAGACAGAGAGTCCGTCAAAGTGAACGACTGACGCACGCAGTCGATCCCCTCAGAATGCCAATGACGCTCCGAATTATTTACGATCTTCTCACGTGGGAAGATGCTTGATGTAGATGTGGCACAAGGCTAATTAACGCTGGTAAAACTGAGCCTGTAAGCTCGGACAAAAATACTTGTCTGCTTTTCCCCCAGATGAGATTCTACCTTTCGGTAGAGCCTTGTTTGGGTTTCTCTTCTCCCGAAGGCAGAAAATTCGACAAAGTAAACAACTGACGCACGCAGTCGATCTCTTCAGAATATCATTGACACTTCGAGGTATCAACCACCTCCACACATGAGCAGATACCTGAGGTAGATGCAGCACAAGGCCATTTAAGTGAGAACACCGAGCCCTTACGCTCGGATAAAAATTATTGTCTGCTCTTCCCCTGACGAGACTACCCTACGGCGGAGCCTCGTCTGGGTTCCTTTCCACCGAAGGCAGAGAGTCCGACAAAGTGAACGACTGACGCACGCAGTCGATCTCTTCAGAATATCATTGACGCTCCGAGGTATCAACCACCTCCACACATGAGCAGATACCTGAGGTAGATGCAGCACAAGGCCATTTAAGTGAGAACACCGAGCCCTTACGCTCGGATAAAAATTATTGTCTGCTCTTCCCCTGACGAGACTACCCTACGGCGGAGCCTCGTCTGGGTTCCTTTCCACCGAAGGCAGAGAGTCCGACAAAGTGAACGACTGACGCACGCAGTCGATCTCTTCAGAATATCATTGACGCTCCGAGGTATCAACCACCTCCACACATGAGCAGATACCTGAGGTAGATGCAGCACAAGGCCATTTAAGTGAGAACACCGAGCCCTTACCCTCGGATAAAAATTATTGTCTGCTCTTCCCCTGACGAGACTACCCTACGGCGGAGCCTCGTCTGGGTTCCTTTCCACCGAAGGCAGAGAGTCCGACAAAGTGAACGACTGACGCACGCAGTCGATCTCTTCAGAATATCATTGACACTCCGAGGTATCAACCACCTCCACACATCGAGCAGATACCTGAGGTAGATGCAGCACAAGGCCATTTAAGTGAGAACACCGAGCCCTTAAGCACGGATAAAAATTATTGTCTGCTCTTCCCCTGACGAGACTACCATACGGCGGAACCTCGTCTGGGTTCCTTTCCACCGAAGGCAGAGAGTCCGACAAAGTGAACGACTGACGCACGCAGTCGATTTACTCAGACTGTTAATGATAATCCGAATACCAGTCTGCTATTAATCTTTATATAACTATTTCGATCCACAGACCCTTGAGATCGCATGGGGGAAGGGTATCAGCTGCTCTACATCATTTCAACAGTTTCTTTTTTCGCACCTTCCACCTGTGAATTTCACTTTCAATTACTTACTTTTTTGATAACTGCAATTTTCAAAAATTTAAAAGGAACGTCAATCGCTATTTTTTATCTTCTGGGAGCCCATTTATCTTTTGTCCAAACCACAATCCTCCCTATACTTTGTTTTCTCTCTCAGTTTCATTTGCTTGAACCCCTACGTACTAGTAGCATTCCCGCTTTACTTGGGGTGAAATGATTGAAAAAATGTTTAATATTGTATTTAAAAAAACGAAAAATAATATTAAAAAAAACAAACACGTAAAATGAAACAGAAGACAGAAACAGTGTGTGCAGTTCGGTTCATTTTTTCCCCTGAGAAGAAAAACAGCTTTTGTAATAGGTGGTATGTGAGCTATTTTATGCGGGTGTTTGGATAGAAAAGAGGACAGCTCAGAAATCGGAATAGTAAAGACCGCCGCGACAAACTCGATACGGTCAAAACAAGTGCTACTGATCACACATAAAATCGTCGTAAATCTACGCAAACAGATTTTTGTTGGTTGATTGAAAGATATCATTAGATACGGTTCAGGAATTCCTTTGACAACACAAATCCATGAGGGAAGGTTTCGGTGGTTGGCTGATTTGTTGGCCTCTGTAACAGGTGGCACCTCTCTATCGTCACACCGCCAACACCATTATTGTAAACATCGCCGTGCAAAATATTGAGTCAGTGTATATGACAACTTGAACAAACAGCGGAAAGTTTTATAAATAAAGCCAACAGTTTTTATTTTTATTTGCTTAACTTACATTGTAAGTTTTCATTTCGTGTGAATATGTTTTTTTTATTTTATTAAAATAGCCTAATACAGGTGAACATCTCGTTCAGACCTATTCTGCATAGGGGGTACAAAAAGCGGACATTTTAAAATATACACGCAAATATATTAAAAAATAGAAGGAAAAACAACGATGAGCAAAAGAAATTATTAGTCATCATTTGAACCTGAAGATTATAACAAAAAAATAGTTAATCGTTTATCGCACCTATATCTTTAGGTCTCAATCGAGGACAAAACATATAAATATTCGAACAACAACTAAAAAAGTAAGAAAAAAAAATAAAACACAAGTATAAATCATAAACAGCTTACATTTACACCAAGCAGTCATTACTTATACTACTTATCCCAAGGGTATTTGCGCGTAAGTGAATACAAGGAATACAACTGAAATTCGAACTCGGCTTCCCAATTTCTTGCTCCAAGCCGATAGCCACTGCACCACGACGCAAATCCGCAATAATTAACTAATAATTAATAATAATTAATAAATAAACGCATAATTACAGGACCGAAAAAGTAACACTACTAATATATATATATATATAATCATCTGCAGGCATGTTTCGCTGTATCACATCTCATCAGTACGGTTAGATAGACGATCGCTTCTAGCCAGGATTGAAACCCGACCGAAATTGACATCAGTCGGCGATTCTACCTCTGAGCTATGGGCTAATAGAGGAAGGCAGTCTTTAACCTGTTATATACAATGTAAACAATCGCCTGTAGTTGAGATTGTTCAAATTCATTACTGAATGAACGATGCGGAAATTCTTGAGTCGCTACTGTTTTTTCAAAGTTATCATTCTTCCATAGTGCTCAATTAGGATGTGAGAGCGTAATATATATATATATATATATATATATATATATACTGTGATACGGCGAAACAGATCTGTCTGCGGATGACAATATATATATATATATATATATATATATATATATAGTCATCCGCAGACAGATCTGTTTCGCTGTATCATAGCTCATCAGTACGGTTAGACAGACGATTGCTTTTTACCCAGGATTGAAACCCAGCTGAATTGGCTATGGGCGCTCGGTAGAAGAAGGCAGACTTTTTAACATGTATATTATCAGCAATCTCACTTCCATGCAGGTTTCATTAAAAATGACTGATAAGGTGTGATGGTTAAGTTTTTTTATGTAATTTTTCATGTGAGAAGATATTTTTCTTGTCAGGACATAAATTCTATAAAAATTGTCCAAATGTTTTGTTTACCCGAGCGCTTTTAGCTATACTTTTAGCCATTTTCGTGAATGAATGTTATTTACGTGTAACAGAATGTATGTGATGTTATGTAAAGTAGCGTAGAGGTATGTGTTATGTACTGAAAACGGTAAGCATGTTTTTAGATTTTTTTAAAGAAACCTGCACACACACACACACACACACACACACACACACACACAGTGAGGATGAAACTCACTACTAAGTTGCAATAGGTTCGAACGAAAGAAACTTGATAAGTATATTTATATATATATATATATATATATTGCATATATATGAGTGTATAGGGGTTATCGTTAGTGGTAGTACCTTTGCAGCAAAGATCTCGACCCTGCCTTACTCAGGTGAACAGGGTTGCTGAACCTTACTGGTCCACGGCCTGCATCCACCCCTCACACATAGCTACAAGAAGTCGCATGAATACTGTGACGGCCATACCCTGGTCAAATGCATTGACCTGCCGACCAAACTGTGTGAGAGTAGTCGGTAGTGTTGTCCGACTTGACCATTAAAAAAGTGAACTCCTCTTTCCAACCCACATGTGCTAAGAGGCCATCGGCCAGTCGTCTGCCCGGGTGTAGGGGCCGCGTTTCAAAGGTCAATGACTTTATGAGTGGACGTAGGAGCGTTTGAGAGGAGGTACGGGGCAACCTCAATATTCCCGGTGCAAGAAGAAAAGGCAAGCGACAAGCCTACATTGCTTTGAAAGTCACCACGATCAGCAATTACGAGATGGAGTAACCACAGCGGTGCAGGATGAATAAATGATGATGAACACACACACACACACACATTATATATATATATATATATACGTTCTCCCCAGTGTTCTCGACAGGCTCCAAAGGAGAGTCTGTCATGTGATAGGTACTGATCTGGCGGCTCGACTGCAGCCACTTCCCCACTTCCGAAATGTGGCCTCCCTTTGTCTATTCTATAAATATTTTCATGGCTTCCGCTCGGACGAACTTAAGTCACTGGTGCCTCCTCAACAGGTGTTTACTCGTGCAACCAGACTGGCAACTGGGTCCCACCCATTCACAGTCAGGTTAGTCAAATGCAGACGACAATTCTACTCCTGCAGCTTCTTCTCGCGCATTTCCCGCCTGTGGAACTCTCTCCCATATTCTTGCTTTCCTGACGGCTACAAGCCCCAGAAATTTAAATGCAATGTCAATATTCATCTATTAACCACTGGACTCTAGCTCTCCCTCCCTATATCCTTCCCTTTCTCTCCACCTATGTATCTGTCATCGCACCTGCATTCTCAGCTTTCTATTGCTCCTTTCTAACTAGTTTGTACTCCTCACTCTTTTCTAATTAATCTTTTTACAGTTATGTAGCCCCTCCCACGCTCATCAGTGGCATTTCTGCCTTGAAATGATTATATATATATATATATATATATAGTTTCTGAAATATATATATATATATATATATATATATATATATATATATATATATATATATATATATATATAGTTTCTGAAAGGATTTTTCTGTTGCTGAGGTGATGTGTTATCTCCCGTGGGGATCTTCATATCGAAATGGTTATTCAACATCATTGAATTAATCCTTTTTAATTTATATTTGCTCTGTAATATTTTATTACATAGTATGAAGAAAACAGGCCCCCAAACTTAATAAAAATGAACTTTTTCCATAAAAATGTTTATGTTATTATTAAAGGGAAAAATCAAAGTAATTATCATTATGTTTAAAAAAAATTTAGTCCCTTTTAACACGTTGGAAATTTTATTAAAAATCTTGTTTTTATTTTAGTTAGCGAGTAACCAAATCGTTACGAGAGTTTACAATGGAAAACGTAATATTACATGACTCAGTTTTTCCTTTTCCGGTAACAAGCATATTAATTTGGAAATTCTTGCAAAAAAAAAAAATCTTGATAAAAATGTTTTATTTACGTCTTTTACCGCCCCTCCACGTAAATTCATGAAATAAAAAAAAAAAAAAATTATTTTTTTTGGAACAGTTTGCCTTTATTTCTGAAAATCTGCTTCGAATAGTAAAATAAAAAGATGCAATAAAACTATGACATTATTTAATTCTTCTTCTTTTATGTGCTCTGTCCCTTCAGGACGTAGGCGATCATGGCTCTCCACTTCACCCTATTCCTTGTGGCTCTTAGTATGTTTGCTCCTGTTGCTCCTGGCACACCCCGTTCCGTTATCCACCTGAACTATCCCTGCAAATATGTTATCCGCTGCCTTCCTCTGTCTCTCCTTCCTTCTATCTGTCCAGTCAGTATCAGGTTCTCCAGGCTCTCCTTCCTCATTGCATGTCCCAGGAACTTCAGTTGTCTCTTCCTGATGCTCAGCATCAATTTCCTTTTTGTTGCCATTCTTTATAACACCTCGTCGTTGCTTGTATGCTCAGTCCACGATATCCGTAGCATCCTTCTGTAGAACCACATTTCGGCCGCTTCCAGTTTTGTCCTCATTAAGCTTTTAATTGCTTTAATAAATAGTATATATTAAGGACATTATCGCTTGAAAAAAATCGATTTATAATGAAATTTTAAAAGAATTGTTTTCATTTTTTAAAAATTATAATAACTTATAAAATTTCAAATATATTTTTAAATACTTCAAATATTTGTTTTCGTTAGTTTATTAACTTATATATGAAGATTATATTTACTAATCGAAAATTGAAAAGTTTAATACAAATCGTAGTGCCTTTGTATTTTTAAAATATTTTTTGTGTATTTGAAGTTTTTTTTGTATGGTAATTTCTATGTGTACATTAACAAGTCATGTGTTTCACAATTTCTTTCTCTTACAAGAAAACTGTTGTACATGTATGTCACTTGTGATCGTCATACACTTATCTTATTTTGCATCTGTTGAGATGTAATCATATTTCAAATTCAGGAGAATGGTCAGAAAATCCAACTTTGCTTTTAAGAAATAATTTTATTCTAAATATCATGATATAAATATGTAATATGTGTGTAAAACAGATTAATTTAACATTCTTCTTCTTCTATGTGCCCTGTCCCTTCAGAAAACATTTTTATTTCTAACATTTCACTTTTAAAGTTAGTTATCGAAAACGAGTGGAGGGCATATATATATATATATATATGTATATATATATGTATATATATATATATATATATATATATATATATATATATATATATACGTAGATTACTTGGTATATAAGTCATGTAAATTTCGATAGAGACAAACTCAAAAGAACTCAATGTTAAATTTATTTATTTAATTTAACAGTCATATAATTTAGAAAAACTTTTAGATGTCCTACAATTTCATGGACAATACGTATTTTGCAGGCAAACCTTGCTGCTCGTCAGACCAAAATTTCAGCAAGGTTGCCTGCAAAATACGTATTACCCATGAAATTGTAGAATATCTAAATTTTTTCTAGAGTATATATATATATATATATATATATATATATATATATATTAATGCAGGTTTCATTGAATAATATAGACAAGTTTTGTCTATTAATTTTGTGTAGGATCCGTTCATACCGTCTGATATATTTGATGGTGATGTCGTTGAAAGACAACAAAAAATCACAGTATTTGTTGAATTTTTTATCGGGTCTAAGCTTTCGGCTCACATAAGCCATTATCAAAGAGTAAATATTAACACACAGTAAACATAGAACATTTAAGTTATTAACAATAAAGAGAATTGAATTGAAAAAATATATATATAGTATAAGGAAGAAGCTTTTTCGCTTAACTGAGCAGTGTTGCTTCAGTTATGCCGACCTCAAAGTTTTGTGAAGGTGCTATAATGATGTCTTCACTCTTCAAGGATTATATTTAATATGATGTCCAAAAACCTGTTCACATTAATTTTATCAACACTCAATATTTTGATATCAAGCATTTTATGACAAAAAACCTGCTCGCTAAAAATGTCTACCTATCAGTAACTATTGAAAAATCACAATTTTGGCAGTAAGCATCATTAAAATTCAAATGATAAAATGTAGGTTTAATGTACGATATATTTATAAAGTCTACTTTAGATAGGGATTGGTCAACCCTAGTCGTACGAAAAATGGAGAAATATCTATGTTAAGGAAAACTTACCTGGTCAGGTCGGCTGAACAGAGCACGTCGAAGAAGACAAAGCGACATCTCCCTCCCACGATAACTGAGCTACAACTGCGCCACACCTCGTGCTACAGGCTTTTAATGAGTCAGGAGAATAGTAGGAGGGACCAAAAAAAAAAGAAAAAAAAGATTTACCCACTCGGAATTACGAGTACTTTAAAGATTTGGGGATAAAAAAAACTGACTAACTCAGGGTGAAAAAACAAACAAAAAAACAAAAAAAAACAAATAAAAAAAAAACAAAACAAACACAAACACAAACACAAACACAATAAACAAAAAAGCAACAACTTGGCTGTTATGATTTTTGCAGAATTTTATCAAATAATTAATTTATTATTCACATACATAATGATCTTACGGAAAGTACCGGAGATTAAAAAAAATTAAATTAACAACCGACATATTTAACTTATTTGTTTGAACATTATTTTTAATCGATAATAGTATTTGAGTAGATACTCTGTTTTTAATTAAAAAGTATATTTCTTTCTACCGGAAATACTAGAAATTGTCTACGAGTGACACAGATTTTCGTAACAAAATTTCTAGTAAATAATCAGGACGGTAGAAATATTGGGTCAAAGTGCACTTGCAAACAACATCTTTTGTATAATGCCTTGGTCGGTGTGAAATTTTGCCATGAAGTGTATTTGCATTGGCCGACGCGCAGTTGCAGGCTGGGTTTTTGTTTTGACGTGTGAGGTCAGAAGGTCCAACGCCCGGGAGGTGAGTGGCGGAGCGGGGTTTGGGAGAGATACCAAGAGGAAAAATATTAAGAGCGACAAGAGTGAGGGTCAAGTGGAAGTCAATGATCGCCTACATCCTGAAGGTACACAGCACATGAAGAGAATGGATGGCCGAGCGGGGTTCGAGGGAGATACCAAGAGGAAAAATATTAAGAGCGACAAGAGATTGGGGCAAGTTGAAGTCAATGATCTCCTACATCCTGAAGGTACACAGCACATGAAGAGAATGGATGGTCGAGCGGGGTTCGAGGGAGATACCAAGAGGAAAAATATTAAGAGCGACAAGAGATTGGGGCAAGTGGAAGTCAATGATCGCCTACATCCTGAAGGTACACAGCACATGAAGAGAATGGATGGTCGAGCGGGGTTCGAGGGAGATACCAAGAGGAAAAATATTAAGAGCGACAAGAGATTGGGGCAAGTGGAAGTCAATGATCGCCTACGTCCTGAAGGTACACAGCACATGAAGAGAATGGATGGCCGAGCGGGGTTCGAGGGAGATACCAAGAGGAAAAATATTAAGAGCGACAAGAGATTGGGGCAAGTGGAAGTCAATGATCGCCTACATCCTGAAGGTACACAGCACATGAAGAGAATGGATGGTCGAGCGGGGTTCGAGGGAGATACCAAGAGGAAAAATATTAAGAGCGACAAGTGATTGGGGCAAGTGGAAGTCAATGATCGCCTACATCCTGAAGGTACACAGCACATGAAGAGAATGGATGGTCGAGCGGGGTTCGAGGGAGATACCAAGAGGAAAAATATTAAGAGCGACAAGTGATTGGGGCAAGTGGAAGTCAATGATCGCCTACATCCTGAAGGTACACAGCACATGAAGAGAATGGATGGCCGAGCGGTGTTCGAGGGAGATACCAAGAGGAAAAATATTAAGAGCGACAAGAGATTGGGGCAAGTGGAAGTCAATGATCGCCTACATCCTGAAGGTACACAGCACATGAAGAGAATGGATGGCCGAGCGGGGTTCGAGGGAGATACCAAGAGGAGAAATATTAAGAGCGACAAGAGATTGGGGCAAGTGGCAGTCAATGATCGCCTACATCCTGAAGGTACACAGCTCATGAAGAGAATGGATGGCCGAGCGGGGTTCGAGGGAGATACCAAGAGGAAAAATATTAAGAGCGACAAGTGATTGGGGCAAGTGGAAGTCAATGATCGCCTACATCCTGCAGGTACACAGCACATGAAGAGAATGGATGGTCGAGCGGGGTTCGAGGGAGATACCAAGAGGAAAAATATTAAGAGCGACAAGTGATTGGGGCAAGTGGAAGTCAATGATCGCCTACATCCTGAAGGTACACAGCACATGAAGAGAATGGATGGCCGAGCGGGGTGCGAGGGAGATACCAAGAGGAAAAATATTAAGAGCGACAAGAGATTGGGGCAAGTGGAAGTCAATGATCGCCTACATCCTGAAGGTACACAGCACATGAAGAGAATGGATGGCCGAGCGGTGTTCGAGGGAGATACCAAGAGGAAAAATATTAAGAGCGACAAGAGATTGGGGCAAGTGGAAGTCAATGATCGCCTACATCATGAAGGTACACAGCTCATGAAGAGAATGGATGGCCGAGCGGGGTTCGAGGGAGATACCAAGAGGAGAAATATTAAGAGCGACAAGAGATTGGGGCAAGTGGAAGTCAATGATCGCCTACATCCTGCAGGTACACAGCTCATGAAGAGAATGTATGGCCGAGCGGGGTTCGAGGGAGATACCAAGAGGAAAAATATTAAGAGCGACAAGAGATTGTGGCAAGTGGCAGTCAATGATCGCCTACATCCTGTAGGTACACAGCTCATGAAGAGAATGGATGGCCGAGCGGGGTTCGAGGGAGATACCAAGAGGAAAAATATTAAGAGCGACAAGTGATTGGGGCAAGTGGAAGTCAATGATCGCCTACATCCTGCAGGTACACAGCTCATGAAGAGAATGGATGGCCGAGCGGGGTTCGAGGGAGATACCAAGAGGAAAAATATTAAGAGCGACAAGAGATTGGGGCAAGTGGAAGTCAATGATCGCCTACATCCTGAAGGTACACAGCTCATGAAGAGAATGGATGGCCGAGCGGGTTTCGAGGGAGATACCAAGAGGAAAAATATTAAGAGCGACAAGAGATTGGGGCAAGTGGAAGTCAATGATCGCCTACATCCTGAAGGTACACAGCTCATGAAGAGAATGAATGGCGGAGCGGGGTTCGAGGGAGATACCAAGAGGAAAAATATTAAGAGCGACAAGAGATTGGGGCAAGTGGAAGTCAATGATCGCCTACATCCTGAAGGTACACAGCTCATGAACAGAATGGATGGCCGAGCGGGGTTCGAGGGAGATACCAAGAGGAAAAATATTAAGAGCGACAAGAGATTGGGGCAAGTGGAAGTCAATGATCGCCTACATCCTGAAGGTACACAGCACATGAAGAGAATGGATGGCCGAGCGGGGTTCGAGGGAGATGCCAAGAGGAAAAATATTAAGAGCGACAAGAGATTGGGGCAAGTGGAAGTCAATGATCGCACACGTCCTGAAGGTACACAGCACATGAAGAGAATGGATGGCCGAGCGGGGTTCGATGGAGATACCAAGAGGAAAAATATTAAGAGCGACAAGTGATTGGGGCAAGTGGAAGTCAATGATCACCCACGTCCTGAAGGTACACAGCACATGAAGAGAATGGATGGCCGAGCGGGATTCGAGGGAGATGCCAAGAGGAAAAATATTAAGAGCGACAAGAGATTGGGGCAAGTGGAAGTCAATGATCGCCTACATCCTGAAGGTACACAGCACATGAAGAGAATGGATGGCCGAGCGGGGTTCGAGGGAGATACCAAGAGGAAAAATATTAAGAGCGAAAAGTGATTGGGGCAAGTGGAAGTCAATGATCGCCTACATCCTGAAGGTACACAGCACATGAAGAGAATGGATGGCCGAGCGGTGTTCGAGGGAGATACCAAGAGGAAAAATATTAAGAGCGACAAGAGATTGGGGCAAGTGGAAGTCAATGATCGCCTACATCCTGAAGGTACACAGCTCATGAAGAGAATGGATGGCCGAGCGGGGTTCGAGGGAGATACCAAGAGGAAAAATATTAAGAGCGACAAGAGATTGGGGCAAGTGGAAGTCAATGATCGCCTACATCCTGAAGGTACACACCACATGAAGAGAATGGATGGCCGAGCGGGGTGCGAGGGAGATACCGAGAGGAAAAATATTAAGAGCGACAAGAGATTGGGGCAAGTGGAAGTCAATGATCGTCTGCATCCTGAAGGTATACAGCACATGAAGAGAATGGATGGTCGAGCGGGGTTCGAGGGAGATACCAAGAGGAAAAATATTAATAGCGACAAGAGATTGGGGCAAGTGGAAGTCAATGATCGCCTACATCCTGAAGGTACACAGCACATGAAGAGAATGGATGGTCGAGCGGGGTTCGAGGGAGATACCAAGAGGAAAAATATTAAGAGCGACAAGAGATTGGGGCTAGTGGAAGTCAATGATCGCCTACATCCTGAAGGTACACAGCACATGAAGAGAATGGATGGCCGAGCGGGGTGCGAGGGAGATACTAAGAGGAAAAATATTAAGAGCGACAAGAGATTGGGGCAAGTGGAAGTCAATGATCGTCTACATCCTGAAGGTACACAGCACATGAAGAGAATGGATGGCCGAGGGGGTTCGAGGGAGATACCAAGAGGAAAAATATTAAGAGCGACAAGAGATTGGGGCAAGTGGAAGTCAATGATCGCCTACATCCTGAAGGTAAACAGCACATGAAGAGAATGGATGGTCGAGCGGGGTTCGAGGGAGATACCAAGAGGAAAAATATTAAGAGCGACAAGAAATTGGGGCAAGTGGAAGTCAATGATCGCCTACATCCTGAAAGTACACAGCACATGAAGAGAATGGATGGCCGAGCGGGGTTCGAGGGAGATACCAAGAGGAAAAATATTAAGAGCGACAAGAGATTGGGGCAAGTGGAAGTCAATGATCGCCTACATCCTGAAGGTACACAGCACATGAAGAGAATGGATGGCGGAGCGGGGTTCGAGGGAGATACCAAGAGGAAAAATATTAAGAGCAACAAGAGATTGGGGCAAGTGGAAGTCAATGATCGCCTACATCCTGAAGGTACACAGCACATGAAGAGAATGGATGGCGGAGCGGTGTTCGAGGGAGATACCAAGAGGAAAAATATTAAGAGCGACAAGAGATTGGGGCAAGTGGAAGTCAATGATCGCCTACATCCTGAAGGTACACAGCACATGAAGAGAATGGATGGCCGAGCGGGGTTCGAGGGAGATACCAAGAGGAAAAATATTAAGAGCGACAAGTGATTGGGGCAAGTGGAAGTCAATGATCGCCTACATCCTGAAGGTACACAGCACATGAAGAGAATGGATGGCCGAGCGGTGTTCGAGGGAGATACCAAGAGGAAAAATATTAAGAGCGACAAGAGATTGGGGCAAGTGGAAGTCAATGATCGCCTACATCCTGAAGGTACACAGCTCATGAAGAGAATGGATGGCCGAGCGGGGGTTCGAGGGAGATACCAAGAGGAAAATATTAAGAGCGACAAGAGATTGGGGCAAGTGGAAGTCAATGATCGTCTACATCCTGAAGGTACACAGCACATGAAGAGAATGGATGGTCGAGCGGGGTTCGAGGGAGATACCAAGAGGAAAAAAATATTGAAGATGACAAGAGATTGGGGCAAGTGGAAGTCAATGATCGCCTACATCCTGAAGGTACACAGCACATGAAGAGAATGGATGGCTAGCGGGGTTCGAGGGAGATACCAAGAGGAAAAATATTAAGAGCGACAAGAGATTGGGGCAAGTGGAAAGTCAATGATCGCCTACATCCTGAAGGTACACAGCACATGAAGAGAATGGATGGCCGAGCGGGTTCGAGGGAGATACCAAGAGGAGAAATATTAAGAGCGACAAGAGATTGGGGCAAGTAGTCAATGATCGCCTACATCCTGCAGGTACACAGCTCATGAAGAGAATGTAAGGCCGAGCGGGGTTCGAGGGAGATACCAAGAGGAAAAAATATTAAGAGCGACAAGAGATTGCAGTGTGGCAGTCAATGATCGCCTACATCCTGTAGGCACACAGCTCATGAAGAGAATGGATGGCCGAGCGGGGTTCGAGGGAGAGCAACAAGAGGAAAATATTAAGAGCGAGGCGATTGGGCAAGTGGAAGTCAATGATCGCCTACATCCTGCAGGTACACAGCTCATGAAGAGAATGGATGGCTTGGAGTGGGTTCGAGAGACAACAAGAGGAAAATATTAAGAGCGACAAGAGATTGGGGCAAGTGGAGTCAACGATCGCCTACATCCTGAAGGTACACAGCTCATGAAGAGAATGGATGGCCGAGCGGGTTTCGAGGAGATACCAAGAGGAAAATATTAAGAGCGACAAGAGACTGGGGCAAGTGGAAGTCAATGATCGCCTACATCCTGAAGGTACACAGCTCATGAAGAGAATGAGCGGGGTTCGAGGAGATACCAAGAGGAAAATATTAAGAGCGACAAGAGATTAGCAAGTGGAAGTCAATGATCGCCTACATCCTGAAGGTACACAGCTCATGAACAGAATGGATGCCGAGTTGGGTTCGAGGGAGATACCAAGAGGAAAAATATTAAGAGCGACAAGAGATTGGGGCAAGTGGAAGTCAATGATCGCCTACATCCTGAAGGTACGCGCACATGAAGAGAATGGATGGCCGAGTGGGGTTCGAGGGAGATGCCAAGAGGAAAAATATTAAGAGCGACAAGAGATTGGGGCAAGTGGTGTCAATGATCGCACACGTCCTGAAGGTACAGCACATGAAGAGAATGATGGCCGAGCGGGGTTCGACGGAGATACCAAGAGGAAAAATATTAAAGAGCGACAAGTGATTGGGGCAAGTGGAAGTCAATGATCACTCCACGTCCTGAAGGTACAGCTGCACATGAAGAGAATGGATGGCCGAGCGGATTCGAGGGAGATGCCAAGAGGAAAAATATTAAGAGCGACAAGAGATTGGGGCAAGTGGAAGTCAATGATCGCCTACATCCTGAAGGTACACAGCACATGAAGAGAATGGATGGCCGAGCGGCTCGAGGGAGATACCAAGAGGAAAAATATTAAGAGCGAAAAGTGATTGGGGCAAGTGGAAGTCAATGATCGCCTACATCCTGAAGGTACAGCACATGAAGAAATGGATGGCCGAGCGGCGTTCGAGGGAGATACCAAGAGGAAAATATTAAGAGCGACAAGAGATTGGGGCAAGTGGAAGTCAATGATCGCCTACATCCTGAAGGTACACAGCTCATGAAGAGAATGATGTCGAGGTTCGAGGGGAGATACCAAGAGGAAAAATATTAAGAGCGACAAGAGATTGGGGCAAGTGGAAGTCAATGATCGCCTACATCCTGAAGGTACACCACATGAAGAGAATGGATGGCCGAGCGGGTGCGAGGGAGATACCGAGAGGAAAAATATTAAGAGCGACAAGAGATTGGGGCAAGTGGAAGTCAATGATCGTCTACATCCTGAAGGTATACAGCACATGAAGAGAATGGATGGTCGAGCGGGGTTCGAGGGAGATACCAAGAGGAAAAATATTAATAGCGACAAGAGATTGGGGCAAGTGGAAGTCAATGATCGCCTACATCCTGAAGGTACACAGCACATGAAGAGAATGGATGGTCGAGCGGGGTTCGAGGGAGATACCAAGAGGAAAAATATTAAGAGCGACAAGAGATTGGGGCAAGTGGAAGTCAATGATCGCCTACATCCTGAAGGTACACAGCTCATGAAGAGAATGGATGGCCGAGCGGGTTTCGAGGGAGATACCAAGAGGAAAAATATTAAGAGCGACAAGAGATTGGGGCAAGTGGAAGTCAATGATCGCCTACATCCTGAAGGTACACAGCTCATGAAGAGAATGAATGGCGGAGCGGGGTTCGAGGGAGATACCAAGAGGAAAAATATTAAGAGCGACAAGAGATTGGGGCAAGTGGAAGTCAATGATCGCCTACATCCTGAAGGTACACAGCTCATGAACAGAATGGATGGCCGAGCGGGGTTCGAGGGAGATACCAAGAGGAAAAATATTAAGAGCGACAAGAGATTGGGGCAAGTGGAAGTCAATGATCGCCTACATCCTGAAGGTACACAGCACATGAAGAGAATGGATGGCCGAGCGGGGTTCGAGGGAGATGCCAAGAGGAAAAATATTAAGAGCGACAAGAGATTGGGGCAAGTGGCAGTCAATGATCGCCTACATCCTGAAGGTACACAGCTCATGAAGAGAATGGATGGCCGAGCGGGGTTCGAGGGAGATACCAAGAGGAAAAATATTAAGAGCGACAAGTGATTGGGGCAAGTGGAAGTCAATGATCGCCTACATCCTGCAGGTACACAGCACATGAAGAGAATGGATGGTCGATCGGGGTTCGAGGGAGATACCAAGAGGAAAAATATTAAGAGCGACAAGTGATTGGGGCAAGTGGAAGTCAATGATCGCCTACATCCTGAAGGTACACAGCACATGAAGAGAATGGATGGCCGAGCGGGGTACGAGGGAGATACCAAGAGGAAAAATATTAAGAGCGACAAGAGATTGGGGCAAGTGGAAGTCAATGATCGCCTACATCCTGAAGGTACACAGCACATGAAGAGAATGGATGGCCGAGCGGTGTTCGAGGGAGATACCAAGAGGAAAAATATTAAGAGCGACAAGAGATTGGGGCAAGTGGAAGTCAATGATCGCCTACATCCTGAAGGTACACAGCTCATGAAGAGAATGGATGGCCGAGCGGGGTTCGAGGGAGATACCAAGAGGAGAAATATTAAGAGCGACAAGAGATTGGGGCAAGTGGAAGTCAATGATCGCCTACATCCTGCAGGTACACAGCTCATGAAGAGAATGTATGGCCGAGCGGGGTTCGAGGGAGATACCAAGAGGAAAAATATTAAGAGCGACAATAGATTGTGGCAAGTGGCAGTCAATGATCGCCTACATCCTGTAGGTACACAGCTCATGAAGAGAATGGATGGCCGAGCGGGGTTCGAGGGAGATAGCAAGAGGAAAAATATTAAGAGCGACAAGTGATTGGGGCAAGTGGAAGTCAATGATCGCCTACATCCTGCATGTACACAGCTCATGAAGAGAATGGATGGCCGAGCGGGGTTCGAGGTAGATACCAAGCGGAAAAATATTAAGAGCGACAAGGGATTGAGGCAGTGGAAGTCAATGATCGCCTACATCCTGAAGTGCAGCTCTGGCAGAAGAGAATGGATGGCCAGCAGCAGGGTTTTGAGGAGATACCAAGAGGAAAAATATTAAGAGCGACAAGAGATTGAGACCCAGAGGTAAAAATTATTGATCGCCTACATCCTGAAGGTACACAGCTCATGAAGAAGATGAATGGCGAGCCGGGTTCGAGGAATACCAAGAGGAAAAATATTAAAGGCGACAAGAGATTGGGGCGATGAAGTCAATGATCGCCTACATCCTGAAAATTTTTGGCACATGAAGAAAATGGATGGCCGAGCCGGGTTCGAGGAGCTGCCAGAGGAAAAATATTGGGCGACGAAGAGGTTAAGACGTGGAGAATCCAATGATCATACACGTCCTGAGGTACGCAGCACTGAAGAGAATGGATAGCCGAGCAGGTTCGATGGAGATACAAGGAAAAATATTAAGAGCGACAAGTGATTGGGGCAAGTGAGTCAATGATCACCCACGTCCTGAAAATTTTGTACATGAAGAAAATGGATGGCCGAAGCAGGATTCGAGGAGATGCCAAGAGGAAAAATATTAGAGCGACAAGAGATTGGGGCAAGTGAAGTCAATGATCGCCTACATCCTGAAGAGAAGGTGCACACAGCATGAAGAGAATGGATGGCCGAGCAGTGTTCGAGGAGATACCAAGGAAAAAATATTAAGAACGACAAGAGATTGGGGCAAGTGGAAGTCAATGATCGCCTACATCAAGGGTACACAGCTCATGAAGAAGAATGGATGGCCGAAGAGGCAGGTTCGAGAGATACAGAAGAAATATCAAGAGCGACAAGAGATTGAGACGAGTGGAAGTCGGTGATCTACCATCCTGAAGGTACACACCACCAGAAAGTGGATGGCCGAGCTGGGCGTGGGAGATACCGAGAGGGAAAAATATTAGAGCGACAAGAGATTGGGGCAAGTGGAGTCAATGATCGTCTCTACATCCTGAGGGTACACAGCACATGAAGAGAATGGATGGTCGACGAGGTTCGAGGAGATACAAGAGGAAAAATATTAAGAAGAGCAAGAGATTAGAATAGAAGTGAAGTCCAATGATCGCCTACATCCTGGTACCTTTGTAGAGAATGGATGATCGAGCAGGGTTCAAAGGAGAGATACCAAGAGGAAAAATATTAAGAGCGACTAGAGATTGGGGCAGGTAAGTCAATGATCCTTCATCCTGAAAGTGCAGCACATGAAGAATGGATGACGGGCAGGGTGCGAGGGAGATGCTAAGAAAAAAAAGAGCAAGAGCGACAAGAGATTGGGGCAAGTGGAAGTCAATGATCGTCTACATCCTGAAGGTACACAGCATGAAGAAAATGGATGGCCGAGGGGAGTTCGAGGGAGATACCAAGAGGAAAAATATTAAGAGCGACAGAGATTGGAGCGAGTGAAGTCGTGATCGCCTACATCCTGAAAGGTAGAACAGCACATGAAGAGAATGGATGGTCGAGCAGGGTTCGAGGAGATACCAAGAGGAAAAATATTAAGAGCGACAAGTTAGGGGCAAGTGGAAGTCAATGATCGCCTACATCCTGAAGGTACACAGCACATGAAGAGAATGGATGGCCGAGCAGGGTTCGGGGAGATACCAAGAGGAAAAATATTAAAGGCGACAAGAGGTGGGGCAGAGGTGAAGTCAGCCAATCGCCTACATCCTGAAGGTACACAGCACATGAAGAGAATGGATGGCAGGCAGGGTTCGAGGAGATACCAAGAGGAAAAAATATTAAAGGCGACAAGGAGGGTTAGGGCAGAGTGGGTCAGTCCTTCATCCTGAAGGTACACATCGCAAAGAATGGATGACGGAGCAGTGTTCGAGGAGATGCAAGAGAAAAAAATATTAAGAACGACAAGAGATTGGGGCAGGTGAGTCAGCAGTCGCCTACATCCTGAGGAGGTACACAGCATGAAGAGAATGGATGACGAACGAGGTTCCGAGGAGATACCCAAGGAAAAATATTAGAACGACAAGTGATTGGGGCAAGTGGAAGTCAATGATCGCCTACATCACAAAGTGCCCCACTTTGAGAAGAGAATGGATGGCGAGCAGTGTTCGAGGAGAGATAAGAAGGAAAAAATGTTAAAACGACAAGAGATTGGGGCAAGTGAAGTCAGCGTGTTCCCTACATCCTGAAGGTGCAGCTCATGAAGAAGGGCTGGATACAATGAAGCAGGGTTCGAGGAGATGCCAGAGGAAAAATATTAAGAACGACAAGAGATTGGGGGCACGTGGAGCCGGCTGATCGCCTACATGCCGAAGGTGCAGCACATGAAGAAAGTGGATGGTCGGCGGGGTTCGAGAAATACTAAGAAAAATATTAAGAGCGACAAGAGATTGGGGCAAGTGGAAAGTCAATGATCGCTACATCCTGAGGTACACAGCACATATGAAGAGAATGGATGGTCGAGCGGGAGTTCGAGGAGATACCAAGAGGAAAAATATTAAGAGCGACAGAAGATTGGGGCAGTGAGTCAATGATCGCCTACGTGAAGGAGTACACAGCACATAGAAGAAGAATGGATGGCCGAGCAGTACGAGGAGATATAGAGGAAAAATATTAAGAGCGACAAGAGATTAGGGCAGAGTGGAAGTCAATGATCACCCACGTCACCTGAAGGTACACAGCACATAGAAGAGAATGGATGGCCGGGCAGGGATTCGAGAGATGCCAGAGGAAAAATGTTAAGAGCGACAAGGGTGGAGCAAGTGGAAGTCAATGATCGCCTACATCCTGAAGGTACAGCACATGAAGAGAATGGATGGCCGAGCAGTGTTCGAGAGCCACCAAGAGGAAAGAATATTAAGAGCGACAAGCAAGAGATTGGAGCAAGTGAAGTCAACCAGTCATACACATCCTGAAGGTACACAGCTCATGAAGAGAATGGATGGCCAGCAGGGAGTTCGAGGAGATATGAAGGAAAAATATTAAAACGACAAAGTTGAGCAGAAATGAAGTCAACCGATCCTTCTACATCCGCAGAAGGTACACACCACATGAAGAGAATGGATGGCCGAGCAGGGTGCGTGGGAAGACCGAGAGGAAAAATATTAAGAGCGACAGTTAGGGCGAAGTGAAGTCAATGATCGTCTACATCCTGGTACACATACATGAAGAGAATGGATGGTCGAGCAGGGTTCGAGGAGATACCAAGAGGAAAAATATGTGACAAGAGATTGGGCAAGTGGAAGTCGGCCGGTCATACCTACATCCTGAAGGTACACAGCACATGAAGAAAATGGATGGTCGAGCGGGGTTCGAGGAGATACCAAAATATTGAGCAAGAGATTGGGGCAAGTGAAGTCAATGATCGCCACCATCCTGAGAGTACACAGCACATGAAGAATGGATAGCCGGCGGGTGCAATCTAAGGAAAAATATTAGAGCGACAAGAGATTGGGGCAAGTGGAGGTCAATGATCGTCTACATCCTGAAGGTACACAGCACATGAAGAGAATGGATGGCCGAGGGGTTCGAGGAGATACCAAGAGGAAAAAATATTAAGAGCGACAAGAGATTGGGGCAAGTGGAAGTCAATGATGCCACATCCTGAAAGTGAACAGCACATGAAGAGAATGGATGGTCCAGCGGGAGTTTGAGGAATACCAAGAGGAAAAACTAAGAGCGACAAGGGTCAGGGGCAGAAGTGGAAGTCAATGATCGCCTACATCCTGAGAGTCAGCACATGTAGAAAGATGGATGGCCGAGCAGGGTTCGAGGAATGCAAGAGAAAAATATTAAGAGCGACAGAGATTGGGAGCAGAGTGAAGTCAATGATCTACTACATCCTGAAGGTACACAGCACATAGAGAATGGATGGCGGGTGAGGTTCGAGGAGATACCAGAGGAAAAATATTGGGCGACGAAGTTGGGGCAAGTGGAAGTCGAGGGCGGTCGCATCCTGAAAATTTTGACACGCCGAAGGAATGGATGGCCGGAGCAGTGTTCGAGGAGATACGAAGAGGAAAAATATTAAGAACGACAAGAGATTGGGGCAGTGAAGTCAATGATCATACATCCTGAAGGTACACAACATGAAGAATGGATGGCAGAGCAGGGTTCGAGGAGAATACCAAGAAAAATATTAGGCGACGATGATTGGGGCAAGTGGAAATCAATGATCGCCTACATCCTGAAGGTGCCATCATAAAGAGAATGGATGGCCAGGCGGTGTTCGAGGGAGATACCAAGAGGAAAAATATTAAGAGCGACGAGGTTAGAGACAAGAGTGAAGTCAATGATCGCCTACATCCTGAAGGTGCAGCTCATGAAGAGAATGGATAATGACAGGGTTCAGGAATACCAGGAGGAAAAATATTAAGAGCGACAAGAGATTTGGGGCGAGTGAGTCAATGATCGTCTACATCCTGAAGGTACACAGCACATGAAGAAGATGGATGGTCGAGCCGGGTTCGAGGAGATACTAAGAGGAAAAATATTAAGAGCGACAGAAGAGATTGGGAGCGAAGTGGAAGTCAATGATCGCCTACATCCTGAAGGTACGCACGGTGATGATGAGCAGTTCAAAGCTACAGGAAAAAATATTAAGAGCGACAAGAGATTGGGGTGGTAGAGTCAATGATCGCCTATACATCTGAAGGTACACAGCACATGAAGAATGGATGGCCGAGCGAGGTCTGAGGAGATACTAGAAATATTAAAACGACGAAAGTTGGGGCAAGTGGAAGTCAATGATTGTCTACATCCTGAAGGTACACAGCACATGAAAGAGAATGGATGGCCGAGCGAGGTGGGGAGATACCAAGAGGAAAAATATTAAGAGCGACAGAGAGATTGGGCAAGTGAAGTCAATGATCGCCTACCTCCTGAAGGTAAACAGCGCAGAGAATGGATGGTCGAGCAGGGTTCGAGGAGATACAGAGGAAAAATATTAAGAGCGACAAGAGATTGGGGCAAGTGGAAGTCAATGATGTTACATCCTGAAGGTACACAGCACATGAAAATGGATGGCCAGCCCGGGGTTCGAGGAGATACCAAGAGGAAAAATATTAAGAGCGACAAGAGATTGAGGCAAGTGGAAATCAATCCTTACCATCCTGAAGGTACAACACATGAAGAAGATGGATGGCAGACAGAATTCGAGGGAGATACAAGAGGAAAAATATTAAAGAGCGACAAGAGATTGGGGCAAGTGAAATCCAATGATCGCCTACATCCTGAGGTACACAGCACATGAAGAGAATGGATGGCGGAGCGGTGTTCGAGGAGATACCAAGAGGAAAAATATTAAGAGCGACCAAGAGATTGGGCAAGTGGAGATCCAATGATCATACATCCTGAGGTACGGCACATGAAGAGAATGGATGGCAAAACATGAGGAGTTCGAGGAGATACCAAGGAAAAATATTAAGGGCGACAAGTGATTGGGGCAAGTGGATGTCAATGATCGCCTACATCCTGAAGGTACACAGCACATGAAGAGAATGGATGGCCGAGCTGGTGTTCGAGGGAGATACCAAGAGGAAAAATATTAAGAGCGACAAGAGATTGGGGCAAGTGGAAGTCAATGATCGTCTACATCCTGGAAGGCATACAGTACTACATGAAGAGAATGGATGGTCGAGCGGGGTTCGAGGGAGATACCAAGAGGAAAAATATTAATAGCGACAAGAGATTGGGGCAAGTGGAAGCCAATGATCGCCTACATCCTGAAGGTACACAGCACATGAAGAGAATGGATGGTCGAGCGGGGTTCGAGGGAGATACCAAGAGGAAAAATATTAAGAGCGACAAGAGATTGGGGCAAGTGGAAGTCAATGATCGCCTACATCCTGAAGGTACACAGCACATGAAGAGAATGGATGGCCGAGCGGGGTGCGAGGGAGATACTAAGAGGAAAAATATTAAGAGCGACAAGAGATTGGGGCAAGTGGAAGTCAATGATCGTCTACATCCTGAAGCGTACAGCACATGAAGAGAATGGATGGCCGAGGGGGTTCGAGGGAGATACTAAGAGGAAAAATATTAAGAGCGACAAGAGATTGGGGCAAGTGGAAGTCAATGATCGCCTACATCCTGAAGGTAAACAGCACATGAAGAGAATGGATGGTCGAGCGGGGTTCGAGGGAGATACCAAGAGGAAAAATATTAAGAGCGACAAGAGATTAAAAAGTGGAAGTCAATGATCGCCTACATCCTGAAGGTACACAGCACATGAAGAGAATGGATGGCCGAGCGGGGTTCGAGGGAGATACCAAGAGGAAAATATTAAGAGCGACAAAGATTGGGGCAAGTGGAAGTCAATGATCGCCTACATCCTGAAGAATACAGCACATAAAGAGAATGATGGCGGAGCGGGGTTCGAGGGAGATACCAAGAGGAAAAATATTAAGAGCGACAAGAGATTGGGGCAAGTGGAAGCCACGATCGCCGACATCCTGGAAGGAAAAGCACAGCAATATGAAGAGAATGGAGCAGGAGTGTGTTCGAGGAAAAGGAAGAGGAAAAAAATATTAAGAGCGACAAGAGATTGGGGCAAGTGGAAGTCAATGATCGCCTACATCCTGAAGGTACACATGAAGAGAATGGATGGCCGAGCGGGGTTCGAGGGAGATACCAAGAGGAAAAATATTAAGAGCGATGTGGGTGATTGGGGCAAGTGGAAGTCAATGATCGCCTACATCCGAAGGTACACAGCTCATGAAGAGAATGGATGGCTGGAGCGGTGTTCGAGGGAGATACCAAGAGGAAAATATTAAGAGCGACAAGAGATTGGGGCAAGTGGAAGTCAATGATCGCCCACATCCTGAAGGTACACAGCTCATGAAGAGAATGGATGGCTGAGTGGGGTTCGAGGGAGATACCAAGAGAGGAAAAATATTAAGAGCGACAAGAGATTGGGGCAAGTGGAAGTCAATGATCGTCTACATCCTGAAGGTACACAGCACATGAAGAGAATGGATGGTCGAGTTGCCCGAGGGAGATACTAAGAGGAAAAATATTAAGAGCGACAAGAGATTGGGGCAAGAATAATGATCGCCTACATCCTGAAGGTACACAGCACATGAAGAGAATGGATGGGTCGAGCGGGGTTCGAGGGAGATACCAAGAGGAAAATATTAAGAGCGACAAGAGATTGGGGCAAGTGGAAGTCAATGATCGCCTACATCCTGAAGGTACACAGCACATGAAGAGAATGGATGGCCGAGCGGGTGGCGAGGGAGATACTAAGAGGAAAAATATTAAGAGCGACAAGAGATTGGGGCAAGTGAAGTCAATGATTGTCTACATCCTGAAGGTACACAGCACATGAAGAGAATGGATGGCCGAGCGGGTTCGAGGGAGATACCAAGAGGAAAAATATTAAGAGCGACAAGAGATTGGGGCAAGTGGAAGTCAATGATCGCCTACATCCTGAAGGTGAAACAGCACATGAAGAGAATGGATGGTCGAGCGGGGTTCGAGGGAGACACCAAGAGGAAAATATTAAGAGCGACAAGATTGGGGCAAGTGGAAGTCAAATGATCGCGTACATCCTGAAGGTACACAGCACATGAAGAGAATGGATGGCCGAGCGGGGTTCGAGGGAGATACCAAGAGGAAAAATATTAAGAGCGACAAGAGATTGGGGCAAGTGGAAGTCAATGATCGCCTACATCCTGAAGGTGCCACAGCACATGAAGAGAATGGATGGCGGAGGGGTTCGAGGGAGATACCAAGAGGAAAATATTAAGAGCGACAAGAGATTGGGGCAAGTGGAAGTCAACGATCGCCTACATCCTGAAGGCACACAGCATACGAAGAGAATGGATGGCGGAGCGGTGTTCGAGGGAGATACCAAGAGGAAAAACATGAAGAGCGACAAGAGATTGGGGCAAGGGAAGTCAATGATCGCCTACATCCTGAAGGTACACAGCACATGAAGAGAATGGACATTGAGCGGGGTTCGAGGGAGATAACAAGAGGAAAAATGTTACTAAGAGCACAAGATTGGGGCAAGTGGATGCTCAACATCGCCTACATCCTGAAGGCACACAGCACATGAAGAGAATGGATGGCCGAGCGGTGTTCGAGGGAGATACCAAGAGGAAAAATATTAAGAGCGACAAGAGATTGGGGCAAGTGGATGTCAATGATCGCCTACATCCTGAAGGTACACAGCTCATGAAGAGAATGGATGGCCGAGCGGGGTTCGAGGGAGATACCAAGAGGAAAAATATTAAGAGCGACAAGAGATTGGGGCAAGTGGAAGTCAATGATCGTCTACATCCTGAAGGTACACAGCACATGAAGAGAATGGATGGTCGAGCGGGGTTCGAGGGAGATACCAAGAGGAAAAATATTAAGAGCGACAAGAGATTGGGGCAAGTGGAAGTCAATGATCGCCTACATCCTGAAGGTACACAGCACATGAAGAGAATGGATGGTCGAGCGGGGTTCGAGGGAGATACCAAGAGGAAAAATATTAAGAGCGACAAGAGATTGGGGCAAGTGGAAGTCAATGATCGCCTACATCCTGAAGGTACACAGCACATGAAGAGAATGGATGGCCGAGCGGGGTGCGAGGGAGATACTAAGAGGAAAAATATTAAGAGCGACAAGAGATTGGGGCAAGTGGAAGTCAATGATCGTCTACATCCTGAAGGTACACAGCACATGAAGAGAATGGATGGCCGAGCGGGGTTCGAGGGAGATACCAAGAGGAAAAATATTAAGAGCGACAAGAGATTGGGGCAAGTGGAAGTCAATGATCGCCTACATCCTGAAGGTAAACAGCACATGAAGAGAATGGATGTTCGAGCGGGGTTCGAGGGAGATACCAAGAGGAAAAATATTAAGAGCGACAAGAGATTGGGGCAAGTGGAAGTCAATGATCGCCTACATCCTGAAGGTACACAGCACATGAAGAGAATGGATGGCCGAGCGTGGTTCGAGGGAGATACCAAGAGGAAAAATATTAAGAGCGACAAGAGATTGGGGCAAGTGGAAGTCAATGATCGCCTACATCCTGAAGGTACACAGCACATGAAGAGAATGGATGGCGGAGCGGGGTTCGAGGAGATACCAAGAGAAAAAAATATTAAGATCGACAAGAGCTAGGGGCAAGTAGAAATCCATGATTGCGTACGTCCTGAAGGGACACGCCACATAAAGAAGAGGAAAGTATAGATAGGTTCACCTACCACCCGGTTCAAACCCCTTGAACAAGAGTAGAGGTTTATCCCTTGTTCTCTGCTTAGGATTGTGTTTCCGTTTTTTATTCTTTTTACTCCTAGTATCACCTTGCATCTTAGTAGCATTATCGCCTTACATGAAGTGAATTAATTAAAATATATATATATATATAAATATTTTCATATATTTATATATAAATAGCGTGAAAAGTAGAAAATATATAGTTGGAAGGAAAACGATTTTCTTTATATATATTTATATCCTCTTCATTATAATAAACACCATTCTGGCATCTACGCATCGTTCATTCAGCAATGAATTAGAACACTCTCAGCTATTGAGCGTGTATAATGATAATATACAAGCTAAAAAGTCTGCCTCCTTCTATCGAGCGCCCGTAGCTTAGAGGTAGAATCGCCGACTGACGCCAGTTCGGTCGGGTTTTAATTCTGGGTAAAAAGTAATCGGCTGTCTAACTGTACTGATGAACTGTGATACAGTGAAACAGATCTATCTGCGGATGACTATATATATATATTACTCGCGTCACACTCGTGGAGAGAGAGAGAGAGAGAGAGAGAGAGAGAGAGAGAGAGGGAGGGAGAGAGAGAGAGAGAGAGAGAGAGAATAGCGAGGCAGCGTCGGCTCAGTTCTTGAGATGGTTTTAGAGGAAAAATAGCGCCGGCTTAGTTCATTCTTATTAAACAAATATGAAAGCTCTTACAGCGTATTTGCTCTTTAACAACGTTTATTATATTATTTTGTTTTTTTGCAATGATTATATTGTCGAGTAGTGAAGAATATAAACAAATTCTCTTTATTATAATAAAAACCGTTGCACATTTCTCTCTCTCTCTCTCTCTCTCTCTCTCTATACATATATATATATATATATATATTACGCACAATGCAGAAATGGTAGTTTCTTCTTCTTCTTCTTCTTCTTCTATGTGCTATATCCCTTCAGGTCATAGGCGATCATAGCCTTCCACTTCTCCCTATTCGTGGTAGCACTTAGCACGCTTTCTCCTGTTAGCCCGCCCAAAACTCGCTCTGCCATTCACCTGCTCAGGCCCTTCAAATATGTTATCCGATGCTTTCTCTATTCACTCTTTCCCTCTATTCTCCAAGCCTTCCTTCCTCATCACATGACTCAAGAACTTTGATGGTCTTTTTCTGCTGCTCAGTATTAATTTCCTGGTAAAGTTTTGATTTGTTCCCCGAAGGCCTTTAACCCTTCAAATCTTTCCAAAACATCCTTATTATTATTACAGAAGGATGCTGCGGATATTATGGATCGGGCGTGTGAGCAATGATGAGGTTTTAGAAAGGATGGAAACGAAAAGGAAATTGGCAAATTTTTCATTTGTTCCCCGAAGGCCTTTACTCTTTCATATCTTTCCAAAACATCCTTAATTCCGTGCAAATGTATCTGCTGAATTCAAATCTATAATTATTTATTGAAGAAACCTACCTTTTTTGTTATTAACGACCAGAAGAAAAATCGGACTATATCTCACCCCTTACCACCGTTCTCATATCTGATGCACCACTGAATGATTTTAGGCATAGGATGCTTATTTCGGCCTTTTTCCTTCCTTTGTGCAATTACTCTGCGATTTGTTTCGTTTGGGAACTCAATTTCCGCTGTGAGTTGCGTGTATTTGAGTTTTATTTTTTCCTTTTTTTTGGGGGTTGTAACATTTTTTTTTTTAAAGAAAGTTAACTTTCAAATAGAAATTTAGGGTTAGAGTTAGGGTTATTGCGTGTTTTTTTTCCTTTTTTTCTTGATAATGAAATTAAAAAAAGTTGAGAAGAAAATTACCTATCAAATATATGAAAATAAGTGATAATTGGATTAGGGTTATTGCGTGTATTTTTTTCCTTTTTTTTTGTGTTACTTATATATTTGAAGGTTAATTAAACAACACTCACCACTTATTTTCATATATTTGAAAGTTTACTTTCTTAAAAACATTCTATATTTTCATATAATTGAAAGTTAACTTTCGTCGTAAAAAAATAAGTAAAACTTCAATTATCACTTATTTTCATAAAATTGAAAGTTAAATTTCTTAAAGAAATATCTATTTAAAAGTTAAGTAAAACTACAGTTATCACTTATTTTCATATATTTGAAGGTTAAGTAAAACTACAGTTATCACTTATTTTCATGTATTTGAAGGTTAAGTAAAACTACAGTTATCACTTGTTTTCATGTATTTGAAGGTTAAGTAAAACTACAGTTATCACTTATTTTCATGTATTTGAAGGTTAAGTAAAACTACAGTTATCACTTATTTTCATGCATTTGAAGGTTAAGTAAAACTACAGTTATCACTTATTTTCATGTATTTGAAGGTTAAGTAAAACTATAGTTATCACTTATTTTCATGTATTTGAAGGTTAAGTAAAACTACTGTTATCACTTATTTTCATATATTTGAAGGTTAAGTAAAACCACAGTTATCACTTATTTTCATATATTTGAAGGTTAAGTAAAACTACAGTTATCACTTATTTTCATGTATTTGAAGGTTAAGTAAAACTACAGTTATCACTTATTTTCATATATTTGAAGGTTAAGTAAAACTACAGTTATCACTTATTTTCATGTATTTGAAGGTTAAGTAAAACTACAGTTATCACTTATTTTCATATATTTGAAGGTTAAGTAAAACTACAGTTATCACTTATTTTCATATATTTGAAGGTTAAGTAAAACTACAGTTATCACTTATTTTCATATATTTGAAGGTTAAGTAAAACTACAGTTATCACTTATTTTCATATATTTGAAAATTAACTTTTTTATGAAATTAAAACAAACACGCAATTAAATTAAAACAAACACGCAATGCATTTGAAGGTTAATTAAACTACACTCATTTTCATAAATTTGAAAGTTAACTTTCTTAAAGAAATATCTATTTAAAAGTTAACTATCTTAAAAAAAAAAATCGACAGCCCACGCAACTTCCAGCGGAATTTGAGTCCTGAAACAAAACAAATCGCGTAGTAATTGCAGAAAGGAAGTAAATAGGCAAAAAAATCGGCAAAGTACGCGTAAAGTCATTCGGCAGTAAATGAGAGATTTCAATGACGGTTAGGTGTAAGATAAACAGCTAGAAGAAGTTCGATTTTTTTTTCTAGTCGTTAACAAAAAAAAGGTAGGTTTCTTCAATAAACAATTATCGATTTGAGTTCAGCATATACATTTGCACGGAATTAAGGATGTTTTGGAAAGATATGAAAAGGTAAAGGCCTTCGGGGAACAAATCAAAAATTTACCAATTTCCTTTTCGTTTCCATCCTTTCTAAAACCTCATCATTGCTCACACGCCCGATCCATAATATCCGCAGCATCCTTCTGTAAAATCACATTTCAGCTGCTTCAAGTTTTTCCTTCATCTTTGATGATATTGTCCAGCATTCGCTATAATATTGAAGGACAGACGTCACATAGCAATCCAGTACTCTCGTCTTTATTTCTAGTTAAATTTTCCTGTCTCTTAATACTCTGCTCAGCTTCTGGAATGCATCCTTCACCATGCAAATTCGCCTTCGGATCTCAGTGTTATACTTTCCGTCATCCATTAGAACACTTTCCAAGTACTTAATTTTTTGTACTTGCTTGATTTTAGTATCACCAACCTGTAATTGGTATTTTGGTCTCCGCTGATGACCATATTTTCGGTTTTTAGAAGCTTATATGTAGTCCTTTGTTTCCACTTTCCTCATTTACCTTTTTTAAGAGGTCTTGTAGTTTTCTTTCCGTGTCAGCTACAAGCACTATATCATTTGCGTATCTGATGTTGTTCAGATTGTGACAGCCAAAGACGAATCCTAGCATAATTTCTAGGGTCCTCAGAATAGTCTCTCTGTACAAGTTGAAAAGATCCGGTGAAAGGATACATCCTTGTCTTACGCCCCTTTCTATGTTTGTATATCTGCTGAAGTCGTTTCCTGTCCGTATGCAGGCGGTTTGCTGCCAGTAGGGGTTAGCTACTCATCGCAATTTTACGCATCGTTCATTGAGTTATGAATTTAAACACTCTCAGTTACTGGTGTGTGTTTATATTGTGTATATAGCAAGCTAAAATCTGCTTTCATCCACCGATCGCCCACAGTTTAGAGGTAGAATCGCCGACTGCTGTCACTTAGGTAGGTTTCAATCATGGCTAGAAGCAATCGGATGTCTAATTGTACTGATGAGCTGTGATACAGCTAAACAGGACTGTCTGCGGATAACTATATACATATATATATATATATATATATATATATATATATATATATATATATATATAGGAAAAACTACTAAAAAGTTGTAAGTTTAAAAATGTATTTTTTGACAATGTTTATTTATTTCTATTATTATATTTTTGATATTTCAGACCGTCCTCGGTCCTTCATCAGAAACAAATGATTTTAAAATTTAAATTAGAAGCGTTTTCGCGAGAGCGTTCGTATTCTAAGAAAGTGACAACACGTAGATTTAAACCTACTGTTTTATATCAATAAATTCAGAAATTTACATTCTGTTCAATAGCTATTTCAGCGAGAAAATTCTCGCTTCATCAGCAACGATCAAAAACAAAAAATTATTAATTCGAATATGGTACAAAAATTCATACACCGGAGGGAGCCGAAAAACATAGTGAATGTAAATTTCGGAATTTTTATGATATCAGTCAGTTAAGTGCCATACGTGATACACGCTTGGGCGATCATGTCTCGAAAGAGACATGATTGACAGAGCAGAAGATTATCCCGCAGTAGGTAGCCATTTCTTCCTGCGGTAGACTGGTTACCGACCAAGGTTATAGAACCCAATCTGTCCTGTTATTTGACTCATAGGTAGAGGGAGAAGAGATATATTATATTACATTATTATATTAAGTATTATTAGTGGGTGATCAGTTTATTACTTCATAACAATAGAAAAACGGTCCCCTAATTTATGTCCAGTAGAAGTTTTAATTATGTTATCAACGATTATATTCAGTCAGTCAATTAGTTCAGTGCCATACGTGATACACGCTTTTGGGCGATCATGTCTCGAAAGAGGTATCGCTGACTGAGCAAAAGATTATCCCGCAGTAGGTTGCCATTACATTCTGCGGTAGACTGGTTGCCAGCCAATGCTATAGAACCCAATCTGTCCTGTTATTTAACCCATAACTGGAAGGAATAGACGGATTAATACCTTTCCCAATGGTATCTGTGCGTAAGTGAATGCAATGAATTCAACTGGAATTCGAACTTCATGATATACCATACATATTTGGACTTTAAGATATACCATACATATTGGACTTTATGATATACCATATATATTTGGACTTTATGATATACTATACATATTTGGACTTTAAGATATACTATACATATTTGGACTTTATGATATACCATACATATTTGGACTTTATGATATACTATACATATTTGGAATTTATGATATACCATACATATTTGGACTTTATGATATACTATACATATTTGGACTTTATGATATACCATACATATTTGGACTTTATGATATACTATGCATATTTGGCTCTGTAAATAGAAAATACAATTTACATCGAGCCCTCCACCCTGATCATTTCTAATATGGACAAAATCAATATTAATAGGATCTGTTTTTTAGGATTTTACCTAAAAGTACTTCTAATTTTGGATTTACTATATATATATATATGTCATCAGGACAGTTTCTTTTCTCGCACTTACCGTTTGTGGAACTCCCTTTTGTTGACTTCTTTTACTGATAGTTAAAATCTTCAAAAACTTAAATGCAACGACAATTGCAATCTTTTATCAACTTGATTCCCATCCATCTGTTGTACTTTCTTCGACATCCCATGCACCTTGCTTTTTTCTTTCACTGTAACGCCTATGTGCACGAATGGCATTGCTGTCTTGCTTGCGGTGAAATGATTATGAAAAAAAAAATCTAAATACTTTCATGGTAACTTTTCTGGTGAATTTTCCGTTATGGTTCCTAGGCTTCATGAATTTAAGAATAGTACATGATATCTGTACTCGTATATGGCCACGAATGCTTGACAATCTCCTCAAAGATGAAAAAGAAACTTTAAGCAATAGAAATATGGTTCTACAGAAAGATGCTGATGATAGTGTGGACAGAACATGTGAGCAATGACGACGTTTTGGAGAAAATAGGAACAAAAAGAAAACTTATTCTTAACATCAGGAGGCAGTTGAAATTTCTGGGGTCACATAAGGAGGAAAGAAGGATTAGAAAACTTTATACTCACAGGACAGATTGAAGGAAAGATGGACAGAAGAAAGCAGAGCTTGAGCTAATGGATGATAGAACAGTGTTTGGGAGAAACAACAAAAAGGCAATACAGTAAGGGCCGCAGGGAACAAGATAATTATCAGCTACGTCCTGAAGGGACACGGCACATAAAAGAAGAAGGAAAAGTACTTAATTGATAACAAGGTTTTATCAATTTACAGCGGAATTGTCAAGAATCGTAAGTTCTATGATGGTAGTTTCCCTTCTCATCCGTGGAACTCTCATCCGGTCTCTTGCTTTCCAGCCATCTTTGATCATCAAAAATTGCACTTGAATCTCAATCGTTATCTACGTTCTTCTTGATTCCTCTTCTTTTATTTTTCTCGCTCCTAAATAGTGTTTTTCTTTTTCTTATTCTTTTCACATTCAGTAAAGTAAAGTGTCTTAGCGGCTTTTTTGACTTGCTTGGGGTGAAATGATTAAAAAATATACTCTGAAAGTCGAAAATATGTAGTTGGGAGGGAAAATTGTTTTTTCAAGAAGCACAAATATTTTTCTATACGGACATTAATAATAAAAGAGAAATTATGCTCACGAACAGAGATTAGGGCCAGTGCTTGGGTCTCATCCCCACCCACCGAATCCATTATACTCCTCCCCACTCTACTACATCTCAATTGTCATAAAGTAGTATTCATATAGAATACATATTTTATTATAACCTAATTATGCACAGTAATGGATCATATGCAATATAGGTGAACAATTCAACAAGAAAAGTTGGAAATAAATACAATGTATCTAAATAAAAATTAGAGACCTGTCATAATGCATTATTCCATCTTAAATAAATCAACAATGTTTTGCGGCAGTTTCAAATATCAACTTGAGAGTTTTCTTGTTGAAAAGTTACAAACTTTTATCACATTCAACATTATGAATAAAAATATGTTTTTATGAGACATAGCATAAGAAAATATATTCGGAACTTAATTAGGAACAGTGTTAACAAAAACTGACTGAACGTTTTGGTCAACCCAACAGATAGATAACTGTGAACCAAAAATATGAAGAGATAGATAGATAGATAGATAGATAGATAGATAGATAGATAGATAGATAGATAGATAGATAGATAGATGAACTAATTATGTACAATAATTAATTATATGCATTATAAGCGGACAATTCAAATAGAAAAATTGAAAATAAATACAATGCATTTAAATACAAGTTAAAGATCTGTCATAATAGATCATTCCATTTTAAATAATGAATAATGTTTTGCGTCAGTTTTTTGGATCAACTTGAGCCTTTTCTAGTAAAAAAGTTGAATAATATTAACACATTTAAAATCATAGATAAAAATAGTGAATTTTATAGAGTGTTTTTTCGTAACTTAATATGTGCAATATATATATATGTTTTTTCGTAACTTAATATGTGCAATATATATATATATATATATATATATATATATATATATATATATATATATATATATATAAAAGGTAAGATGTTTGTGTGTGTGTGTGTGTGTCTGTACGTATGTCCTTTATACAAATCCACAATTTGTATCTGCTTTTCACCAAACTTTACACAAATATTTTTTATGCTTCCGGTCAGGTCATGGGCTACTTATATTTTCCGATTTCCCCCCGATATTGGAAATCGATACCCCGATATCCGATCAGGTCTGATCAGGATCAGGATTTCAGCCCTTTTATCATGCGGCAGAAATTGCTTTAACTTGGGGAAATTATAGTTTTTAGTCTCAAACATTAGTAGATTTTCTCAGGCGACTCATTTTTCCCCACTGTCAGAAATTGATAACCCCGATATTCTATCGAATCGGATCAAAAACCGATATTCAACCATCAATATGGCTCATTTTCTCTAATTCTATTCTCGATAGGAACGATAAGTTTTAATGGACTTAGGTTAGTTTATTCTTGGATGACTTATTTGACTCCGATATTGGGAATCGATACAACCGATATCCTATCGGGTCTGATCAAAATCAGGTTTTCAGCCCTTTTATTTTGGTTTTTGCTTCGAGTTTTGCTCTAAGTAGGTATAATTGTAGTTCTTAGTCTCAGCCATGATGCCAATTTACTCGGAGGACTTATTTAGCCTTCAAAATTTAGTTTTCGACGGAAAACCTATTTGACATCGATACCGGAAATGAAAATTTGACTTACATCCATTCATTTTTCTTTCAATATACAGTTTCGCTTTGAAACAACTACTATTGTTTTTTAAGAGTCTAAGCTCCAGAACCATGGACTAGTATTAAAGCTTTCATTACACCCGAGAAACGCTGAACTATACTGCTAGTAAAAAATAAAAATTAACCGATTTGGAGGAATAAGATAAAATAAGACCTCAGAATTATGCCAAAATTCGCAAATAACTTTCATCATATTCAGTGGGACTAAGTTTAATTTGTAACGTATATACATGAAAAAAAGCAGAAGTTTTACAAGTGAGGTTCGAAAGTATTGTGCAGGTCCCTCAATCAGTCTTGAATAGTCACGGGTTTCGGGAGTACGCGCCGGTCCTGCACTCATTTAAAATTATTGTAGGCTCTTGAAATTGCATTATGTTATTACACTACATGAGATGACAGGCCCATTTTTATCCTTTCAGGTTGAAAGGGACAGCTGCAGCAGGACTTGGCACACACTCTATTAAACTCTGGTTGTCACAGCGGACGTTTTTTGAAAATGCAGTCCGGGCAAGAGGACACATTGGAAGAAATATATGTAATAAAATTTTGTGTTAAACTTGGAAAGAACACCACAGAAATGTATGGACTGCTTAAGACTACTTACGGACCCTCCTGCGTGGTCCAATCATCGGTTTTTGAGTAGCACAAGAGTTTCACGGAGGAGAGAGAGAGAGAGAGTCTGTGAAAGACGATGAGAGGTGTGGGAGGAATAAGGAACTCAGAACACCAGAGTTTGTGGGGCAAATCCGTAATTTTATAAATGTGTTTATAGAAACAATAAGAACAAAGTTTGATGTCAGTGTGGGAACTGTACACACAATAATTCATGAGCAACTGAAACTGCAGAAGACTTTCGCGAAGTTTGTCCCAAGGGTGCTCAGTGAAGAACAGAAATAAAGACGTTATAACGACAACAGGGAGATGGCCGAGCTTATTGATTGAGATTTCGAAGTTTTTGAGGCCCTGGTGACCTGTGATGAAAGCTAGATCTACTGTATTTTCCAAAAACGTCAGCTGTGGCGACCAGAGTTTAGTAGAGTGTGTGCCACGTCCTGCTGAAGTTGTTCCTTTCAACCTGAAATGATAAAAATAGGCCTGACATCTGATCATATGTATAGCGTTAAACATAATACAATTTCAAAAGCCTACAATAGTTTTAAATGCCTCTACAAAAATGTCCGGGAACTTATTGAAGGCACCTCGTACAAATGATTGTTAAAGGTAAACCTTCATTGCAGAAAAGGAACAAAAAACAAAAAAAAAAAAAAATTCAAAACCGATAGATTCACCCAATAAAACTAACTTCAGTTTGCGGGATCTATTGCGATGATAAAATTATTTGCGCGTCTGTGTGCGTGTGTGCGTGCGGTTGCCTCACCACTGAAAACTTTATGCGTGTTAAGTCATAAAAAACACTTATTATACAAGAACAATGAACTTATAATAAAAAATGAATGCTATTCCGGTTTCAGGCTAAGAACATATTGTAAGAGAAACGATTCCTTCTCACTTTATAGGAGTAGAAAGCCAACGCCTAACTGCACTAATTTTGCCATTGTGGTTTAAAAGGTGTGGCGCCCAGTCCCAATAGCAATTGTTTCAAAGATACAATTCTTCCAGACTAGAGCGATCAATCACCCATTTGGGAGAAAGAAACATTTATAAATCTATTCGTCCGTGCATTGAATGCTGCTGCTATATCTGGTCTGGGGCTCCTGCTATTCATCTCGAGATTCTTGCCAAATTCCATATAATGATCTATAACGTAATCAATCCTGACTTGCCATCTAGACTTCTCACCGATGTAATGTGGCTTCTCTTTGTCTTTTCTACAATTATTTTTATGTCACCTGTTTTTACGAGTTTTTTTTTTCACTTACTACCCCGACTGTGGCGCAGTGGATATCGACTCGGAACGACAAATCGGGGTGCCGAGTTCGAATTCCAGTTGAATTCCTTGCGTTCACTTATGCACAAATACCCTTGGGAAAGGTATTAATCCGTCTCTTCCCTCCAGTTATGGGTTAAATAACAGAACAGATTGGCTTTTATAACCTTGGCTGGCAACCAGTCTACCGCAGAAAGCAATGGCAACCTACTGCGGGATAATCTTCTGCCCAGTCAGTCATGTCTCTTTCGAGACATGATCGCACAAAGCGTGTATCATGTATGGCACTTAACTGACTGACTGACCACAACTACATGCGTTTAAACATTTCCATATAGGTGCAGCTCGTTTACTGTTGAAATAGATAAATGCAACCACCACTTCTACATCGCTTCTTTTCTCGCACTTCCTACCTGGAGAACTCTCTTGCGTTTACTTGCTTCCCTGATAACCCCAATCTTCAAAAATTTAAATGCAGTGTCAGTCGCCATCTTGAATCTTGTTAATTCTTTTGTTCTATCCTCAATGTTTGCTGTATTCAAACTTTTCTCTCACTTTTCTCCCTGTAAACTCCTGCGTACTCGTAGCATTCTCGCCTTGCTTGGAGTGAAATGATTATTAAAAAAAAAAAAAGAAAAGAAGAAAACTGAATTATTATTTTAAACTGGGTCGCAAAGCTGCTGTAGATGCTTGCTGAATTCGTGAACTGGAAGAAAATGATAGTATCAGACGACATTGTCCCAAAGTAGTTTAAACGTTTTAAATATGTTCGTTTCTTTCTTGAAGAGCAGCAATTGTTATCGTCAGAACATTTGTAAGCTGTAATGGTTCTGTTATTGTTGTTGTGTTCATATCAGTCACGAAAATGTTGCGGTTTTTTTTATACTTTCTTTATTTTTATTTTTTATCTGTTTTTTTTTAAATAATTTTTTTATATTCGGATGAAGTCATCCGTGGACTTTGTATTGCTTTGAAATGTATTTGTTCTTTCTGGTATTGATCCATCTTGCTACGTCGTTGGTGAAAATAATTTACCTAGATTGTTTTTTCTTTTCCTTTTTTACCCTTTTATTTGTTACATTTAAAATGTACGAGCAACTGTTCAATTATTTATGAAATTGGCGTTTTTTTCTCTGCCATACTCAATAATGATTTTCGATTTCTTCGCTTCAGTTAATATTTTTATCGAGCGATTCTATTCGATATCATCAGATAAAATTTTGCCTGCAGGACAACAGCACCAAGGAGTCTTTACCAACTGAGGGACAGAAAAAAATCATTATAATTGCAAGCAATATGAGCGAGGGTGTGCTGATGATTTTTTTTCGAAATAATAATGCAATTTCATTTGTGCATGTGTATAAGCATTTAGCTAACTCGAAAAAGATGTGGTGCTGTGGATATCGGCTCGGAATGAGAAATCAGAGAATTCAAGTTGAATTAGTTGCATTTTTAACTATGCGTTAAATAGCTGGACAGATTGCCTTTACTACCGCAGAAAGTAATGACAACCTACTGCGGGAAAATCTTCTGCCTAGTCAGTCATGTCTCTTTCGAGACATGATCGTTCAAGCGTGTATCACCTATTGCATTTCACTGATCAAAACTTAAAAGGAAAGCCAAGTTTGAAGTCAGTCTGTTAAGTTCCATACGTGATACACGTTTTTGGGCGATCATGTCTCGAAAGAGACATGGCTTTCTGGGCAGAAGATTATCCCGCAGTAGGTTGCCGTTGCTTTCTGCGGTAGACTGGTTTCTAGCCAAGACTATAGAACCCAAACTGTCCTAATATTTAACCCATAACTGGAGGGAAGAGACGGATTAATACCTTTCCTAGGGGTATTTGGGTGTAAGTGGATGCAAGGAATTCAACTGGAGGAGTCGTATTTCATAATAAGAATATTGTAAAATCTTCCAAAAATAAAGTAGCCTGTACACAAATATGGAATTCAATAAAAATTACTTAATTTAAAGATTAATTAACTGACTTGGTGAAAAAAAAGTAGAAAAAAGATCTTTTATTAAAAAATATCTTGCGAGAAATACAAATAACTGTCTGTCTGTCAATACAGAAACATCTGCTGTTAATAAATGAAACTTCTTTTTCAATGTGTCGCGTTTTTTCGGGTGTGGGCGGTCATGATTTTCGACAATTTCCTGTCTTCTGTAGCTCTCAATAACTTGTGTCTACTTGCCATTTCTCGCAAACCCCGCGTTGCCCTCCATTCGTTTGAGCTCACTGGGTAGGTTGTGCGTTGCTCTCCTCTGACCCTGTGTCTTTTCGCTATGATTCCAACCAATCATTCAAGCTTACTTCACATTTTTCTTACTATAATGTCTAGAAGTAATTGCAGTTTTTTTGTGACTGCCATCAGCACAGTATAATTTGCCTACCTGAGTTAATGGCCAGGTATGTACTGGTAGAATTTGACATATATGAATTTGTTAGGGCAAAATAGATTTCTTTTTTTTTCATGCGCCGTGTCCCTTTAAGACGTAGGAGATCATGGACTTCCACTCGGCTCTGTCTCTTGTCGCTTTCAATAATTTTTCTCTTGATATCTCTTCTAAGCCTCGCCCCGTCAACCATTTGCTCAGACCGAAAAAGTACGTTTCGCGCTGCTTTGCCCTGTCCCTCTTTCCATTTATACGACCTGTGAGTATCAAGTTCTCCAGGCTCTCCTTCCTCATTATGTGTCCCAGGAATCTCATTTGTCTTTTTCTGATATTTAGTATCGGTTTTCTTCTCGTTTGCAGCCTTTGCAACACATCATCCTTGCACACGTGCTTCGTCCATGGTATCCTCAGCATCCTTCTGTAAAACCATATTTCTGCTGCCTCAAGTCTTTCCTTTATCTTTGATGAGATTGTCTAGCATTCACTTCCATACAGAAGGATAGATATTTACGTGTGAATTTAATCAGCCGCGTTGAACAACGAACGTTCTTATCTTTCATAAGACATAATATTTTCAAAGTTTAAAAGGCAATTGAAAGGCTATCTAAATAGCATCTCAAAAAACACAGACCCAACTTGTTTAAATATGACGAACACTGTGCTATTGTTTTTTAGAAGTTCCACTTCAGTCAAATTCTGAAAAAAAAAAGAAAAAAAAAACAGAAAAATGAACAGTTGATCATTCTGTTTATAAAAGCACATTACATAAAATTAGTTATGGATGATTGTAGAAATGTTAAAATCTTTAAACTGTATTTGTCCGTAAATATATACTTTCTTACATTTCGCCTGTTTAATTGATATCTACTAATGTTTATGTAATAAGACGTAAAGCGTGTCCAAAATGGGTTTGGCGATAGTGTCACGTCAACCTTTCAAATAAAGGAGGACCCACACGTTTAGAAAAAAAATATTAAAAGATCTCGTTTTTACCTGGCATCAAATACCAACCTGCTGTTTGAGTTTATGTCTTGTTTAATGGCATATCAACACCTCTGTGGGTTATTTAATGGCAAAAAGGTGGGGTTTTAAGGTATTTATTAATGTTCAGTTATAGTGAGAAAGTTGATTTAGTCAGATTTTGATGAGTTTTTAAAATTTTTATTTTAGAAAACTGAAGATGTCTTCTATTTTTGTATTAAACATGTATTGCTGGTAATATTTATTTCCTTCGAAAATACATTATGGTAATAATTTTTCATTTTCTTTCCTTCAAAAATGTATTGTTAGTAATATTTTTCCTTAAAAAATGTCTTTTTTATGTATATATTTCTATAAACGTCTATTTTGTGTAAATGGATCTGAATTTAAGTTGTGTTTAACGGCATATCAATCTCTGTGGGTTAGTTAATGCCAAAAAAGTGGGGTTTTAAGGTATTTTTTAATGTTCAGTTATAGTGAGAAGGTTGATTTAGTCAAATTTTAATTAAAATTGGTTTTATTCTTTTTTGTTTTAGTAAACAGAAAATGTCATCTATTTTTGTATTCAAAAATGTTTTGCTGAGAATATTTTTCCTTACAAAAATGTGTCATGGTAATAATTTTTTCTTCAAAATGTATTGTTGGTAATATTTTTCCTTAAAAATGTATGTTTTTCTATAAAAGTTTTTTTTTTATGTATATATTTCTATAAATGTGTATTTTTATACTTTCATAGTGTTTTGATCTCAGTTTGGGGGTTAACTATTTGCCCATAGCTGGGACCCTAACAGGTGCTACCACTCCGAGTCAAGGTGAACCTGATAACAATGCTTCTCACAACCTCCCAATCGGAGGCCTTGCTGATAGATAACAATTAACAGGTGTACCCTTTTTCAGTGGTTTGTCTCTTGAACGAGAATACAGTTGGAGTATTCTTGAGGTCAAACAAAAGGATGGTTTAATATTGCTTTGCAGCAATTCTAAATTAACTTACGCTATAATTAATGTTTACAGACAGGAAACTTTAAAGTTTATAATAAAATAAAAGCTTCCAAAAATAAAGTAGCCCATATAGAAAATTAATTAATTTGAAGATTAATTAACTGAATGTTTGTCAAAAAAAAGCAGCAAGAAATTACCTTTTATTAAAAAAAATATTGTGAGGAATACGTATATCTGCAGATTTTTTTAATTGTTTCACCCCAAGCAAGGAGTACCGCTACTGCTGCTCAGGGGGCTACATAAGAATAAAAGTTTAGACAGGAGGAGAATGAAGAGAAAGAGCAAGAGAAGGATGGGAACACAGGTGTAATGACAGTTGCGAAGGTAGAGAGAAAGGAAAAGAACAAGATATACGAGGTGATGAAAGAAATCACTGGAGTTAAGTGGATAAGAAATGGGAATTGACATTGCATTTAAATTCCTGGAGTTTGTAACCGTCAGGAAAACAAGTATATGGAAGGGAGTTTCACAGGCGGGAAGTACGAGAAAATAAGCTGATGGAGTAGAATTGTAGGCTGCATTTGGTTGATCTAACTGTAAATGGGTGGGACCTTGTTGCCAGTCTGGTTGCACGAGTAAATTCTTGTGGCGGGTGCACCAGTGTCTTAAGTTCGTTGGATTTGCAACTCTCATTAAAGTTCCAAATACTACTAGGGTATTGAGTTACTTTACTTTCTCTATATGATGGCCTGCTTAAATTAAAGAGCTTGTCATGAAATAATTGAAGTATGGACGACCAAAAGTGACAAAACGATATTGCCCACACTGGTAAAAAAGCATATTCAAAACATTAAAACAAAATATGTCACGAAAGCTCACTGAAAATTTTAAGTATCCCATGTGACGTTATAACGTAGCAATCAATTATTTTCTTGAGACCAACATCATCGCTTATCTTGAACGTTGGAACTGAAAAACTTAGCCCTGGTCAAATAACACTAGAATCCATTTTTTTTTTTGCTGAACAATGTGTGTGTTGGGATCAAGTATTGCTAGGCCTACTGTTAAAAAAGTTGGTTCACTGTGTCGTGTTAGACAATTTTTCTCTCTAGAATCTGTCTCAGATATTTATAAGTCCACGATTCGTTCATGCATAGAATATTGCTACCACATATGGTCCAATGCTCCCGCTGTATATATAAAGATTCTTGATAAAATCCAAAGAAGAATCAGCAATATTATTGGCTGTGATCTGGCATCTCGGCTTCGGTCCCTTTCCTACCTCTGTAATGTAGTTTCTTCGTGTCGTAAGAAAATCAAATGAAAGACTACAAATAAATTACAAGAAAACAGAATGCATTGTCATCAGCAAACGGAGAAGCCCAAAATACCAATTACAGGTTAGAGATACTAAAATCAAGCAAGTACAAAAATTGAAGTACTTGGGAAGTGTTCTAACGGAAGGGGGAATTTGAATGGCCAAGGACGCATGCCTGAAGCTGAGCAGAGTATTAAGAAAGAGGAAAATTTCCCTAGAAACAAAGAAAAGAGTCCTATATTGCTATATGATGCCTGTCCTTCAATATGGCAGTGAATGCTGGAGAATATCATCAAAGATGAATGAAAAACATGAAGCGACTGAAATGTGGTTCTACAGAAGGATGCTGCGAATATCATGGATTGAGCATGTGAGCAACTGTTGTGGGGCGTTACCCACTTAACTATGGACTCTTCCTACCAGCATATTAACTGAGAGTTAATCACTCTCGTGGCTTCAGTTCAGCTCAGCACAGTCTGTTTGTCTGTCAGTCACTAGTAAGTCAAGTTTATATTTACTCTGTTCTCTTGTATCTATTTTTGACTCAGTATATGTTGTTAACCTTAGCACCGTGTTTCGAGTTATCATTTCGTGGTCCCATCTCCGGTCCACATCAACTGGCGACGAGAATTTCGAACATCAATGAATACTCTATGCAATAAACCCAGTTAACTCCACCAGGAAATACAAGTTCCTATAAAGAATACCTCCTCATCAACTGGCGAACGGGAACTTCGATAAACTAAAAACCAGTTTCAGATCCATAGCAATGAACGAAGATTCGAGCTAGTGTACTAACAGCGACTGACTAACCACCCCCTTACATTAAATCTGTCGACAAACTTCGAAGTACCAAAAAATACCCAATCTAAACCAATCTGCAACTGTTTATTAAAAGGGGAAAATAAAAAATAAAACAACTTCGAACGAATTCAAGTCAAAACGCCACACCAGGAAATAATCTACAAGTTCCTTCTAAAATTTTGGCGACGTAAAAAAATAAGTGTGAGAAACTTCAATAATTAAGTACTGCATGAAAAATCTTCTACAAGCTCGGAACAACGGTATTACAGAAAAAAAAAGTAGATTTTTTGTGGCCTCTCTTCTTTTGCGTATATCTTACAGAAAACTGTAACTAAAGTTAGTTTTTTTCTTTTCTTCTCTGTGTTTTTTTTTACGTAAAAACTGGTCGTTTTAGTCTGAAATAAAAAATGGAAGATTTTCGGAAAGTAATAATTCAATTGATGAAAGCTCAGTTAGATTACCAGCAAAAAAGTGACGAACGACAGCAGAAAACCGAAGAGCGGTTACTTCTACAACAACAACAACAACAGCAACAACTGTTTATGGAACTTCATAAAAAACAGAAAGATTTCCAAGAGCAGGCTCTTAAAAAAAGCGAGGAACGTCAAAGTCAAATGTCAGAGTTACTGTACAAATCATTAAATGGCAAACAAACATCTGAGAACGATACTGCATTTTCCCAGGGCACTATCTGGAGTACCATGGAGACTTTCGAATATATACCCGAAGATGAAAAAACCTTCGATGTTTTATACAGGCGGTACAAAGATTTATTCAACGTTGATTGCAAAGAGTGGTCAAATTAAAAAAAAAGTTCGACTATTACTAAGAAAATTGGGTACCGCAGAACACAGTAGGTTTGTTGACTTTATCTTCCCCAAAAGGACAACGGACTTAGATTTCTCAGAAACAGTTAAGTTACTGTCGGAACTATTTGGGCCTAACATGTCACTCTTCCATAAGAGATGGAAGTGCCTAAATCTATTCAAGGTGTATCAGCAGAACTAGCTGACATTTGCGGCTACATTAAATAAACACTGTAATGACCTTAAATTAGTAGATTTATCTGCTGACGATTTCAAATGTCTGATGTTTGCCCAGGGTTTAGTCTCGGCTGGAGACACTGAAGTTAGACGCATGTGCTGACAAAATTGGAGAATGAGCCGGGTTTAACCCTCTAAAAATTGGCAGAGGACTGCCAGCTAGTCGTATCCGTAAAATGTGACTCTAGAAATATCAAGGAGTCGGGAGTCGCTCATATAAAAAAAGAAAAGTTAAGAGCAGATCCTGGAAAAAAAAGAAAAGTAAATCTATGCGACCAAAATATCGTGACAAGCATACTACGAACAGACAAGAAAATTCATCACGAGTTCCGTGTTATATTTGCGAAAACCTACACTGGATGAGGTTTTTCCAATTTTCACAAATATCAACACGGCAGATATTTTACGTTACAGACTTTTCACAAGCCGCTGCTGACTATATACGGATCTAAGAAGGGACTACCGGTGTACACCGCGAACAGACTTATACGGTGGGGTACAATACTACTGAACTATAATTTTAAAACTGAGTACCTGTCCTTCAAGAACATCTGCCACGCTAACGGTTTGTCTAGACTCGTTCCAAAAACAAAGAAATATTCGAAGACTCGATAATCGCGACCTTAAGAACGAACTGCGAGATAAAGAACATGATTGCGAACACCGTGAGAGATCTTCCAGTAACACTATCAGACATCAAAAGAGAGGCTCTAAAAGACGGGTTTATCCGTAGTACCAAGAACAAAATTTACAATAAAGACTCGAGTGTGCCTGACGTTTTTTGCTATGTGACGATGTATTGTTGTATAATAAAAGAGTGGTGATACCTAAAAATTTGCAAAAGAAAATCCTGCGGAACTTTCATATGGGACATCCTGAAAAAAACATACAAAAAGTCTCATGCGTTGTTAAATCTACTGGCCAAATATGGACTAAGATATAGCTGACATTATTGAGGCATGCAAAGGGTGCGCGTTAGCAGTTAAAGCTCCGCCAGTTATGTGCAAACCGTGGCCGAAGACTGACCAGCCGTGTCAGAGGATTCACATCGATTTTGCGGGTTCACTGGAACACTATTACTACCTCATAGTCGTCGACAGCCAAACTAAATGGCCGGAAGTTCTTACATGCAGAAGGTTCACCACGGAGTGCACGATAGCTTTCCTTCATAAACTGTTCGCACGTTTTGGCATAGTGGATTGCGTGGTGACGAACAACGGAATGCAGTTCACGTCTGGTGAATTTAAAGATATATATAATTCAAGGCCCCAAGAATACACAGAAGCGCCATCAGAACCAATTGAGAAAATGTCGGGCAACCGACATTAATGAATCACCACCGATCAATGAAGAGCCGATCGGCACCATCTTCGAGGGTTTCGATCTCGAGGCACCCCAAGCTTCACCCGAAATAAAGCGATCTGGAAGAAAAAGAAAATTTGCAAATATTTTGGTCGTCGATCCAAAACAGAAGAAATATTGAACAGGTTTTCGGGGAAAACCTCTTGGAAGCGGGGTGTTGTGGGGCGTTAGCCACTTAACTATGGACTCCTATCAGTAATAGTTAATGACTCTCGTGGCTTCAGTTCAGCTCAGTACAGTCTGTCTGTCTGTCTGTCTGTCTGTCTGTCAGTCACTAGTATGTCAAGTTTATATTTACTCTGTTCTCTTGTATCTATTTTTGACTCAATATATGTTGTTAACCTTACCACCGTGTTTCGAGTTATCATTTCGTGGTCCCATCTCCGGTCCACATCAGCAATGCTGAGATTTTAGAAAGGATGTAAACGAAAAAATGAATACTGAGCACCAGGAAGTGACAGCTGAAGTTCTCGGGACATGTAATGAGAAAGGAAGGCTTGGAGAATCTGATATTCACATTTTAGAAAGGATGGAAACGAAAAGGAAATTAATACTGAGCATCAGGAAGAGACAGCTGAAGTTCTTGGGACATGTAATGAGAAAGGAAGGCTTGGAGAATCTGTTACTCACATTTTAGAAAGGATGGAAACGAAAAGGAAATTAATACTGAGCATCAGGAAGAGACAGCTGAAGTTCTTGGGACATGTAATGAGAAAGGAAGGCTTGGAGAATCTGATACTCACAGGTCAGATAGAGGGAAAAAGAGACAGGGGAAAGCACCGGATAACATATTGAAAGGGGCTGAGCAGGTGGATAGCAGAGCGGGATTTGGGTGTTTTTTTGTTTTTTTTTTTTTATAAGCGTTTCACCCCGAGCAAGGCATGTCACTGCCACTACTGCGCAGGGGGCTACGTGGAGTGGAGAAAGGATGATTAAATATAGGAAATGTCAGAGGGTGGGTGATAGGCGGGTAAGGATACCGAGAATGAGGGTTGGGTAGATGAGAGTGTTCTGAGAATAATTGGGAGTTAGTGTGATAGGAGGTGTCTATTGACCCTACATTTAAACACCTGGAGATTGTAACTGTCGGGAAAGCAGAGTTGTGGAAGGGAGTTCCACAGGCGGGAAGCGCGAGAAAAACAGGAGAAAGCGTGCTAAGAGCCACCAGGGATAGGGAGACGTAGAAAGCCATGATCGCCTACGTCCTGAAGGGACAGGGCACATCGAATAATAATAATAAGGATAATTATTCGGATTAAGCCTTCGCTGTGGTGACTAGACTTTAGGAATTTAAGTGCAGTACTAAACTGGCAAGAAAGTTTTATCAGATTGGAGTTAAATTGGCTAGACATAACCGTAAGTTCTATGCATTTTCTTTTCTCGCAATTCTCGCCAATGGAAATCTCTTCCAGCTCTATGCCTTCCGACCAACTTTAATGTTAAAAAAATTTAAATTTAATGCCAATCCTTATCTACTGTCTTCTTGATTACTCTTCTATTGTCTTCGCTCCTTAATAAAGTTTCTGTTTTTCTCATTCTTTCACACTTAGTAATCATTTGTATCTTAGTGGCTTTGCTCTCTTGCATGGAGTGATGTGATTAAAAGAATGCATTGACGGAGATTATGTTGAAGAAAAGGTATTTGCTGAGTAAAAATGAATGTTTTATTGTCATCTGTAGGCTATGAACTTATTGATGTGCCTACGTATTCAACATTTAAGTACATTGGCATGGAAGTAGATTATACGAAAGATGAAAAATATATTTAGATAAATGGTTTTTATCATTAGGCTAAAGACTTAATGATATATCTAGATCTTCACTACTGAAATCAGTGTATTAAGAAAAACATTATGTTGAAATAAAATGTTCTAGAAAGAAATCTAATGGTTTTCCTACATGTTTCCTACATGTTCCTACATGTATTTTCTGATGAATGTTAATTCTTCAGTTAATGATTAAATAAACTCATGGCAAGTTCTACAACAGTAAAAAAACCGTAGAAATTCCCCCAATCACATTGTTAGATATTTGAGCTTTAACAAAATATTACTAGTTTCCGGGAAATTAAAGCACTGCGCCTCCTCGGGTTAACTCTTACAAATGACCTCAAGTAGAATGACTATATAGAATCCATAGCTAAATCCGCTGCTAAGAAGGTCGGTTCTCTGTGTAGGGCCAGGAAGTTTTTTCCCGTCTGAAACAATCCTGCACATATACAAATCAAACATCCGCCCGTGAATTGAATACTGCCGTCATATCTGGTCGGGTGCTCCTGCTATCCACCTAGGGGTCCTTGACAAAATACAACGGAGAATCTGTAATGTGATCGACCTCGACCTGGCAGCTCGGATACAGTCACTTTCTCACCGGCACAATGTGGCTTCCCTATGTCTCTTCTACAAATACTTTCACGGCTTCTGCTCAGATGAACTTAGCTCACTGGTACTCCTTTATATAAATTTACTCGATCCACAAGATTAGCAACTACGCCCCACCCTTTTACTGTGAAATCAATAAAATGTAAACGCAAATTCTACTCCAATAGCTTCTTTTCTCGCACTTCCCGCCTGTGGAATTCTCTTCCGTTTACTTGCTTTCCCGACAGTTACGATCTTCAAGAATTCAAATGTAAAGTCAAAAGTTATTTTCTGTCGCACTAACTTGCATCCTCTCTCTCATGCTTCCACTTCCTGACACCCCCATAACCTGTCACTCTTTCTCATAACTTTCTTCCTATGTAACCTCTGCTCAACAGTGGCAGTCAAATGCCTTGCTTGGGGCGCCACGATTATAAAAAAATGTTACTATATCAAACATAAATATGATACTGTATAAAGTATAAATATGAGTACTGGGTGTTATTTTATGCAGTGTGTACAAATGAAAATATTTAGGATTAGAAACATTTTCCATTTCATTGAAACAACCGTTAAAAACTTCAACCCTTCCCCATTTCCTTATTTATTTATTTTCTTTCTTTCTTTCTTTCTTTCTTTCTTTTTTTCTTCTTTCTTTTTCTCGCTGAAACGAAGTCGCGTATTTTTTTTACTACGCAATCAAAACAGAATAGCCCATTATTTATGAGGTATTTGCAGGTTGGACGCTTCTTTCTTTCTTACGAACATTTCTCTTCGTAATTTATTAATATTAATTCAGGTGATGTTTTTTATTTATGGTAACTGGATTTTTGGTGAGTGTCTTTCGTTCGACACAGTGCATCTGAAAAATGTAACTTTTATCGAAGTCGCCATTACTTTTCAACTTTTTGGCTTAGTGAAGTTTAAATAATATTAAACCCAAACCACAGGAGGCTTCCCCCAGGTAGTACCTCTCTTTCGGTAGAGGGGCTAGGTTTATTTCCAGCGCCTGAGGCATCCGCAAGCGGAAATGTGCCGAGGGGTCTTGGTAAATATTTCCACAGTAATGCCGTTAAAACTGCTTAAAACTGACCTTGTGTCATATACGGTAGCAATATGGGTACACTGAAAAATAGCTGTTTCTCGGCCTTTTAACTCATATCAAAGTTTAGTATTTGTTACCAGCTTAATCTGACTTTCTCTTTTCACTTCTTTCTTTCTTTCTTTCTTTCTTTCTTTCTTCTCATTGAAACCAAATAGTGAATTTTCCTCCTTTTCCCACACAATCCAAACGAATAATAATAGTAATGATAATAATAATAATAATTAACAATAATAATAATAAGATAAATCTCCGCATGGCCAATATCCAGAACCTGCTAATAAATCCGATGTTGATAAAGTTAATGCTCATCGATGGTTACGTGCATCTGGATTAAAATCTGAGACTGAAGGCTTTATTCTTGCAAAGTCTTATCACTAGGAGTTTTCAGGCAAATATTATACATCATAATGTGGATCCAAAATGCAGGCTCTCTGATAAATACCAAGAAACAATAGACCATCTAATCTCAGGATGTTCTGTACTTGCCCCAAATGAATATAAAAATTGTCACGATAGAGTGGGGCAATATTTACGTTGGACAATGTGCAAACACTATGGAAAATATGTAAACAAACACTGGTATGAACATCACCCAGCATCGGTTACAGAAATAGAACATGTCACCATTCTATGCAATTTCACGATCTACACAGGCAAAAAATTGAAGCAAATAGGTCGAACATTATTGTGAAAAATCAGAAAGAGAAAAAACTTGCCTATTAATTGATATGGCTTCTCCAGCGGATTGTAACGTAGCAACCAAAGAATTAAAAAGACTGTCAAAATATAAAGACCTGGAAATTGAAATAGAAAAATGTTGAAATTGAAAACAAGAATCGTGCCAGTGATAGTAGGTGCACTTGGAATGTTAAAAAATGGAACAAAGCAACACATAGGAAGAATCCTTGGAAACCCCAGCTTAAGAGATATACAAAATATTGTCTTGTTAAGTACAGCCCACACACTAAGGAGAACTTTGTCTATGTAACGCTAGGAATGTTAGGGGAGATAGAAAAAAACATGAAATGGAGCTATAACAACACACCACGACCTGCCTTAGGTCTTCCCGCAGACCTGGTAGGTAGTGCGACCATAGCAGAAATATAAATATGATGAAAAATGACATCATAATAATAATATTGATAATAATAATAATATTGTAAATATTGTAAGTCTTACGGAACGGAAACTGCAAGAAACTGGTATGAATACCATCTAGATCCTATTATTGTAATGACAGATTACAATTTTATGGGACTTTACAATACACACACACACATACACACACATACACACACACACGCACACACACGCACACACACACGCGCGTGCGCACACACACATACACACACACATACACACACACATACACGCGCGCGCACACACACACACACACACACACACACACACACACACACACACACACACACACAGAACAATCAAAGCTAATCGCACAGACATCGTGATCAAAGACTACAAAATCAAAATGTGCGTTCTTATTGACATGCCAGTCCTTGCAGACTGCAATGTATCTTTGAAGATCTCTAAAAACTATCAAAACTACAAGGACCTTAAAAACAAAATCTCAAAAATATGCTACATGAGAACATCAACAAGCCCAGTCGGAACCCTCGGGTTGCTTGGAAAAGGTTCTGATAGACCCGTGGCTATTCGTGCTAGTTCATGCCTTAAAGAAATACAAGAAATTGTACTCACAAGTACAGCCTACACCTTAGGAAGAGATTTATCTATGTAAAATATAAATGATCTTCTGTTTTTTTTCCTAAAATAATGTTCAGTGGAAAAGTTCATGAGGTCATTTCTGACCTTAGATCTATGGGTGGGGCCAGTGAAGAAATGGGTGTACATCAGAAATCAAAGAAAATAAAATAACAATAATAATATTTGCTTTTCTCTTTTGGTCGATAACAAGGTGAGAACTGGCAATAAAACTTAAACATTAGAAATATCCGACAGTCGCCAATATGAAGACATCCCATGACTCTAGCGTCAGTCTTTTGTTCAGATGATGTAATGTCGTTTATTGTTTAAGTGAAATTCTGTTCCTTCAATTTCCGCTTTTTTATTTCTTATTTTTTAATATTTTTCTTTGCTTTTAGCTTCGTTTTTTTTTCTATTTATTTTCTGTCTCTATTAATTTTTCTGTTGTACCCCGCCTTCATGGATCCATATCCACTTTCTCACTCTCACTCTTCCCTTTCGCGAACTGTTTTGTTTAATCCTGCCATAGGGCACATGCGCCCACTCTTTGGCTTCCCATACGCATGCGTGAGACTTCTACCAAATGCTTCGACCGTCTCCTGGTAATAAGCGAAACAGTTTTGTTGTGTTCATTTTTCGCTCAAGTGAATCGAATTTACCTACTTTCATTTGATTACATTATTTGATTCTGGGAAAGATTTTAATTTAGATTATTAAATCAAATTATTTAATATAATTTGATTATTAAATTTTGCTTGTTTTTTTCTTTCTTTTTCAATTTGTTTCTGAAATGTATGTAGTCAATTTACTTATAGGCAGAAATTGTAGACGGTCCTGACATTAGGACTCGGCCACTTTCTCACCAACGTGACATTGCATCCCTTTATCTTTTCTACAAATATTTTCGCAGCAACTGCTTTGATTAACTTTTTCCTTGGTACTCTGTCCACGCCAATTTAAGCGTGCTATTAAATTGATATTTAAGTTCCACTCTTTAACGTTGAAATAGTTAAATGTAACCGCCACTTCTACTCCAGCCGTTACTTTATCGCAATTCCCCCCTGTGGAACTCCTTTCCGTTTACTTGCTTTCCTGGCAACTAAAATCTCAAAAAATTAAATTCAGCTGTTATATTTCGCATTTCTTTGTTTGTAGTAGTAGTCGTAGCACAGCCTCTGTGTTCTTTGTGAAAACATGTTTTTTTTTATCCCTTTCTCTTGTTATCCTTTATTTATACTGCATAGGACACAGTGGAGAGTGACAAGAAGGGACTACAAATAAACTTTAAGAAAACTGAGTGCATGGTCATCAGCAAAAGATACAACCCAAAATGCCAAATACAGGTGGGGGATAACAGAATCAAGCAAGTACAAACATTTAAGTACCTAGGAAGTGTTCCAACAGGAGATGGAAAGTGCGACACGGAGATCCGAAGGCGAATTGGCATGGCAAAGAATGCTTTCCAGAAGATGAGCAAAATACTAACACACAGGAAAATCTCAATAGAAACGAAGAAAAGAGTGCTAGATTGCTACGTGATGTCAGTTCTTCAATACGGCAGTGAATGCTGGACAATATCATCGAAAATGAGGACAAAACTGGAAGCGGTCGAAATGTGGTTCTACAGAAGGATGCTACGGATATCGTGGACTGAGCATACAAGCAACGACGAGGTGTTAGAAAGAATGGCAAGAAAAAGGAAATTGATGCTGAGCATCAGGAAGAGACAATTGAAGTTCCTGGGACATGCAATGAGGAAGGAGAGCCTGGAGAACCTGATACTGACTGGACAGATAGAAGGAAGGAGAGACAGAGGAAGGCAGCGGATAACATATTTGCAGGGATAGTTCAGGTGAATGACGGAACGGGGGTTGCCAGGACCAACAGGAGCAAACATACTAAGAGCCACAAGGGATAGTGAGACGTGGAGAACCATGATCGCCTACGTCCTGAAGGGACAGGGCACATAGAAGAAGAAGAAGGATACTACATCAAGGTTAATTGCTATCATCTATTTTCTTGAATCCCGTTCGTCTTTTATCCTTTCTTCAATATCCTCTGTAGCCAGTCTTTTCTCTTTCCTGATAGCTACAATCTCCAAGAATTTAAATGCAGCGTCAATTGCGATCTATCGTCTTGAATCACGTTCATCTTTTATCCTTTCTTCAATAACCTCTGTAGCCAGTCTTCTCTCTTCCCATATAGCTACAATCTCCAAAAATTTAAATGCAACGTCAATTCCCATCTTCTATCTTTTTGAATATCGTTAATCTTTTATCCTCTCTTCAATATCCTCTGTAGCCAGTCTTTTTTCTTCCCTGATAGCTACAATCACCAAACATTTAAATGCAACGTCAATTGCCTTCTTTTATCTTCTTGAATCCCGTCCATCTTTTATCCTTTCTTCAATAACCTCTGTAGCCAGTCTTCTCTCTTCCCATATAGCTACAATCTCCAAAAATTTAAATGCAACGTCAATTCCCATCTTCTATCTTTTTGAATATCGTTAATCTTTTATCCTCTCTTCAATATCCTCTGTAGCCAGTCTTTTTTCTTCCCTGATAGCTACAATCACCAAACATTTAAATGCAACGTCAATTGCCTTCTTTTATCTTCTTGAATCCCGTCCATCTTTTATCTTTTCTTCAAAACCCTCTGTAGCCAGTCTTCTCTCTTCCCTGAAAGCTACAATCTCCAAGAATTTAAATGTAACGTTAATTACCATCTTCTATTTTCTTGAATCCCGTTCGTCTTTTATCCTTTCTTCAATATCCTCTGTAGCCAGTCTTCTTTCTTCCCTGAAAGCTACAATCTCCAAGAATTTAAATGTAACGTTAATTACCATCTTCTATTTTCTTGAATCCCGTTCGTCTTTTATCCTTTCTTCAATATCCTCTGTAGCCAGTCTTCTCTCCTCCCTGAAAGCTACAATCTCCAAGAATTTAAATGTAACGTTAATTACCATCTTCTATTTTCTTGAATCCCGTTCGTCTTTTATCTTTTCTTCAAAACCCTCTGTAGCCAGTCTTTTCTCTTCCCTGAAAGCTACAATCTCCAAGAATTTAAATGCAACGTTAATTACCATCTTCTATCTTCTTGAATATCGTTCATCTTTTATCCTTTCTTCAATATTCCCTGTACCCAGTCTATTCTTTCACTATAACGCCCTGCGCAATAGTGGTGATCCCGCCTTGCTTGGGGTGAAATAGTTTTAAAAATTAGTAAGCTTAAAATAACATTACATTGGAGACTGGAGTTTTCATGGTAATCAAAATTGTTCATAAGGTTTATTTTCGCTCGAGTTGAAACCCGATTTGTTGAAAGGTGCGCTTATGTCGTTCTGATAAATATTAAACTTGCTTTTCATGCTCTTTTTAGTCTCCAGTACAGTATTTTACAGCATAAAATGTGTATCTTCTGTCCTAATTACTATGTCCTAATAGTTTAATATCACATTCCCGATGTTTCAGCCATTCATCGACTATGCAAAGGCATTCTACAAGGACCCGATAGAGGCGCTCGGCAACCTTGACATATTTGGTGAAGTCCTTAGAGTAGTAAAGAACCTGTACTATCAGCAAAACTGCCTGTAAACGAACAAGAAACAGGTTCAGCAGATATGTATAGAATGGAAAGTGGGATATGGCGGATGTGAATTCTCATCGGATCTGTTCAACCAAGACAGCGAGACAACTCTGAAAGCTCTGGAGATCCTGCTAGGATTCGTCACTGGCAGCCCCAATCTTAACAATATAAGATACGCAGATGATACAATGCGGATAGCAGATACAGGAAAGGAACTGCAAGACCTTCTCCAGGAAGTAGTTAAAGAAAGCGGAAAGAAACAACTACATATCAACTACAAGAAAACTGAATGTATGACAATCAGTAAAAAGAGGAGCCTGTAGAGGGGCTAAGAAGTTCCTCAAACAAATAATAAAAAGAAAAATGCACTACAAATAAAGTAAAATAAACTTTTGTTTATTTTCGTAAAAAAAAATAAAAGAATTATTTTTTTTGTACAAAATATGAGATTGTCCGTACTGCTGTAGAGAAAAGAGAAAGAAAGGAACTGGGAATTTGAGAGGGAAAGGTAGGACGATGTGTAGCGAGATGAGAGAAAGAGAAGGTGAAAGAAGGTTCACTGATACGGATTCTGCCTGTTGTGTGAACCGCTGGATTCTCTCTGTGTGTATGCTCGAATCTGTCCTTGTGCCCTTTTGATGTCAGCTTGTCGCTGGTCCTCCTCTAGTTTGATGAGAGTTTCTACCTTCCTTATATCTGAATGGAGAGGCTCCGGGGAGATTAAGAAATGGGTTTCTCATGTCGAGCCCTGATTGGTCAATAAATCATATTTTTGACCACGTGGGGTGCTTTCCACTACGTCCGAACTTTTGGGTGCGCCGTCCTTGTTTTTGACCGCATAGGGTATGGTAAGGAGTGAATTCCCGCGCAATTGTATTTTTTTGAGATACACGTGTGGGAATTAATTTTTACTGCGTGTGTGTGTGTGGAAAATAAAATAAGAAACAGCACAAGCCCAAAATGCGAACTACAAATCAGAGATGCTGAAACCAAAGAGATACAGAAATTTAAATACCTGGAAAACGTTTTAACAGAACGGAAATAGCGATACGGAAATCCTAAGGTATATTGGCATGGCCAAAGATGCATTGCTAAGGTGAGTAGAGTATTGAGAGACAGGATGTCGTTGGCAACAAAGAAGAGCAAGCAGGTACAGAAATTTAAATAGTTGGCGAGTGTTCCAACATAGGACGGAACATGCAACACTGAGATCCGAAGACGAATTGGCTTGGCCAAGGATGCATTCCAGAAGCTGAGTAGAGTATTAAGAGACAGGAAAATTTCGCTAGAAACAAAGAAAAGAGTGCTGGATTGTTATGCAATGTCTGTCCTTCAATATGGTGGCGAATGCTGGATAGTCACATTAAAGATGAAGAAACGACTTGAAGCAACCAAAATGTGGTTTTAGAGAAGGATGCTGAGAATATAATGGCCGGAATACACGAGCAACGACGAGGTTTTAGAAAGGATGAATACAAGAAGAAAACTGATAATTAACTTTACGGTGGTGGGAAAGTGAATGAAGCTGATATGCCAGGTCAGAATCAATAATATTGCTGATTATTCTTTGGATCTTATTAAGAATCATTAAATATATAACATGAGCACCAGACCATATGTGGCAGTATTATTCAAAGCACATACGGATGCTAAACGTATAATTATCTAAGATGTTGCTGTAGAGAAAAATTGCCTAGCATGTCACAGTGAACAAACTCCCTCGCAGCAGACCTTGCAATAATGCAATATATTTTTACATTTTTGAAGATGAAGAAGAATAAATTTGATAAAATGGGTAATTATCTATGACTCCACCTAATATTTAGCTTATAGAGATTAATCAATTGATAATCAGTAATTGGTTATATCCGAATTGTCTATTAATTGTTAATCATTATTTTTTTTCCGATAAAAAGATTTTCCTATGCAGCCATCTTTTCATCTCTACTTTAAAAAACATTAAGTATCTAAAACTACATAAAATGAACTTATAGAATATTTTGTTTGTTTCCATAATTTTTTGTGAATAATCTTTATTGAAATTCATTAACTTATCGATTATCAACAGATTAATCAGTGCAACCCTAACATATATACAGTTTACAATTTGGCTGCATTATTTGGGTGCATTTGGGTGCATTATTTAACATAATCAAGAGTCTGAACAAAGCCAGCAGTGGCGCTAGCAAAGGCTTCAATCTATCCAGTTTCACTCGAAATGTCTCACATCAAGAAGTCACCTAACAAATCAGCCGAGGTGAGATTCGAAACGAAGTCTCATGGCCAAAAGGCGATTTTGAAAACTCTTGTAGTGCAAGGGAAGCAGCCAACATTATTTCTTAATTGGAGATCGTATATTGGAGTGTGTATAAAAAGCAAAAGTTTCAGTCTATCCAATTTCACTTAAATAGTTCACATCAAGAAGTCACTTGATAAATCGGCCAATGTGAGATTTGAACCAAAGTCTCATGGTCGGAAAGTGATTCCAGAAACTGATGTAATACAAAGAAAGAAAAAAAAATTACACAAAAAATTGGCGTCACCTTTAATTGGCTTGCAAATGGTTTCGGCAAACTAGGAAATACAGAATATACACGCTTTTCCTCGGTATGATGATAAACTACATCCGGCAGCAAAGCCGCTAATTAGGAGGTCTTGAGGGACGTAGAACCACTTCTTAATTGGTATTGTTCTCTGACCCTGGTGGTGGCACTTGTTAGGGTCCCAACGATGGGCAAATAGGGAACTCTCAAACTTGGGTCAAAACATGAATAAAAAAATAAAAATACATTTTTGTAGTAAGATTAACAGCAGTGAATTTTCATAGTAACAATATATATATATATATATATATATATATATATATATATATATATATATATATATATTATTAGAAAAGGAAGAAAAAAATTACCTGCAATAAATTTTTATAAACAAATTACCAAAACTCACAAGAAAATTAAATTTCACCGTTAAATAATCTACAAGCTGTTAAACAAACCAAAACAAGCAAAACACGAAGTTCTTGATAACGACTGTACTCGCATATATATATATATATATATATCTTGATAAAAACTCTATTCGCATAAATCGCAGATCACAACATACCAATATTCTGTCTCATTGTTATTTTCTTCATTTTTCTCTCAAAAATTTTAATAAAACGGAAGCATGTTAGATTGAGATAGGAATTTATATATATATATAGTTTTGGGTCATAACTATACTAGACCAATATCCATTTGTATAAAAAAGTACTCAATACATTTATATTGCAGAGATTTTGAATATTTATTTATTTGAAAATGATTTATTTCCGCAGCCTAGATTTCAATCTTTTGATATCTTCAGTCCATTTAATTTATATTTACTGATTTTTAACGCTTCCATATTGTTTCCAGAACAAAAAAGAAATACTAGCTGAAAGATCGAAAGTAATGTCCAGATATAATCACACCTATGGATATATCTTAGGATCATACAGCCCTGGATGAAAGTGATTTATGATCCTTTTGAAAATTTTCGGTTAATTAAAATTTCCAGTTGCGTGTTTGTAAAATCCCTGTTGTACGTTTGAAAAAAATTGGGAAAATAGTTATTATAAATCGCCTGAAGATACCGAAAGGTTGAAACCTAGGTTGCGGAAATAGCTCATTTCTAAATGATATATATATATATATATATATATATATATATATATATAAATTCAGGCAGACACGTTATTCCATGGTTAAGCGGAGGTATAGGCCTATTTAAGCCGAAACATCATCAACTTCCGTCTTTATTGTACAGAATATTTTACACGAATCTGTAAAATCTTCTGTACAATAAAGAGGGAAGCTGATGATGGTTCGCCTGAAATAGGCCATATTTCCGCTTAACCATGGAATAAGGTGTCTCTCTTAATTTTTCCATATATTTGCTCTATATATATTTATATACATATATATTAAGAGCTCTCCTAGAGAGTCATCCTACTACTTTAAGTACAGGATACTCCTTTGGATTCTTCTATATCTACAACGCATGTTTATATATATATATATATATATATATATATATATATAAGCTCTCGCTAGTCGACAGAGCACTGTAGAGGAAGGTAGATTTTATAAACAGTAGCCACTTACGGCTTTACGCTATGTTCTCCGGCTACTGTGTTAAACGCCTCTCGACTCGACTAATGGATTGAACCCTCTCGGCTACTGGCGAGTGTTTACATATGTGAATAACACGCTATGAAGTGTATTTTTCTCCGTCGTGCGCCGATAGCTTAGGGGTTGAGATCTCCGATATATATATATATATATATATATATATATATATATATATATATATATAGGAAAAACTACTAAAAAGTTGTAAGTTGAAAAATGTATTTTAAAACTTACAACTTTTTAGTAGTTTTTCCTATACATATTAAGACAGTATGCAGTATTTTATGTATTTTTAAACTTACAACTTTTTAGTAGTTTTTCCTATACATATTAAGACAGTATATTAAGACAGTATATATATATATATATATATATATATATATATATATATATATATATAATAAAAAACGAATTAAATGTCAGTTTCATGTGGTAGAATAAACAAAATATGAAACGTATCTCAATCTAACATGCTTCCCTTTTATTAAAACTTTGACAGAAAAATGAAGAAAATAACAATGAGACAGGATATTAGTATGTTGTGATCTGGGATTGATTCTTATTGGTCAGATATGTGTCACGTGTATTAAAGAAATAGGTAATTATTCTCTTTATTATTTTATATGTATGTGTGTGTAATATTTTGGATGGTAAAATGTATAATAGCGTACGTGTATGTTTGTGTAGAAACACTTGTCTGTTTGAACGGTAACGTTAGTTAACATGTGTGTTTATGTGTGCTAATCGATTCGACATTTAATTTCCTTCTAAGAAGTCTCTTTCTGAAGCCACGCACGTCGTTAACATTGATGGAATCATTCCTGGAATTTTTTGGGTAGGGATAGCTGCCTCGTCGCATTTTCTTGGTTTTCCTTGACGTCTTTAAATCTTATTCCTTTCAAATAGGTCTTGATTTTTGAAAAGAAAAAAGTCGTTAAGAACTTGATCGGAGGAGTATGGTTGTTGGTAGACCGAGGAAATGTGTCCTTGGTCAAAAACTGTTGCATAAACCATGGTCACTGATGCAACCTTTGTGGTGTGGTGAAACGACCACACGCTACACACTTCCCTTCCAAGCACAGTTATAAGCAATGGAAGTGATCAAGAACATTATAACCTTATGTTTAAAAAAAGCGAGAAGAAAGGACTGAGCAACTTCAAGAAACCTGAATGCATAGTCATCACCAAAAAGAAGACCCCAAAATGCTAAGTATAGGTCGGGAAACTAAAACAAAACTGTAAAGACATTTAAATGGGTAGCGTTCTGACAAATAAGGGAAAGTGCGACACTGAGATCAGAAGATGCATTGGTATGGCTAAGGACGCTTTTCAGAAGCTAGGCAGTGTACTGAAAAACAGGAAAATCTTATTGTAAACAAAGAAAAGATTGCTGGATTGCTAAGTGATATCTGTCCTTCTGTATAAAAGAAAATGTTGGACGATTTTATCAATGATGAAGAAAAAGCGTGAGGCAGTAGAAATGTGGTTTTACAGAAGGATGCTGAGGATACCATGGACTGAGCACGTGAGCAACGATGAGTTGCTGGATAGTATGCAGACTTATATTTAACATCAGGAAGAGACAGATGAGTTTCCGGGGACACATAATGAAGAAGGAGGGCCTGGAGAATTCAATACTCACAGGACGGATAAAAGGAAAGAGAGAGAGAGAGAGAGAGAGAGAGAGAGAGGAAAGCAGCGTGAGATATACGTGATAGGCTTGAGCAAATGAATGGCAGAGCGGGGTTTGTGAGCGTTACTTTAAGAAAAAAATATTGAGAGCAACGATAGACAGAGCCAAGTGGAAGTCCATGATAGCCTACGACCTGAAGAGACACGATACACGAAGAAGAAGTAAGCCCGATGCAGTATCTCTGTTACTGTAGCAACAGTCCTGATACTTTTTGATAAGACTTAGTATACGTGAGTGTCTGTTGCATTGAATATGTCGTGCAAATAATATCTTTATTCAATTTTTCTAATGTTTTATTTTGTTTTTATGATTGCAGTTATTGAGTCAAACGCTTTCGAATATTAATTTCACTATTTTCTTATGGGTGCGGTTTGATAATTAATATGTTTAAATTCTCACGCCCAACTCTCTGCATCCACAAATGTCTTTGTAGATAACACGGACAAGTTTTCGAAAATGGGTTTGTAATAAACAAACGTACGAAATTCAAACACGAAAACAATATGCGCAAACTTAGTAAAATACAACGGACTTCCACGTGATATTACTTGCTTCGAAAACACCAAGAGCATTATGACTGTGTAGTAATTTCGATTTTTTGTGATGTAAAAACAATTTAAAAAAAAAAAATCATATCGCCCCAAGCAAGTCACTTTACTGCCACTGTTTTGCAGGGGGTTACATAGGAGGAAGTTATGAGAAAAAGTGACAGGTTATAGGGGGTTTCAGGAAGTGGGTAAGAGAAGGATGAGAATACTGATGAAGTGGAGTGGACGGAGAAGGGATAAAGAAGAGACTTGAGGCAACAGATATTTGGTTCTACAATAGGATGGTGAGGATGTAAAAGCCTGAATAAATGAGTAACGACGAAGTTTCTGGGAAAATAGAAACGATAAGGACACTTACACTTAGCATGGGTAATTTCATACTGACAAGATATATTGAAGACAAGGAAAAAGGGCACCTCAATTTGGTACAATCGTTATCGAACTCATCTCGCTGGAACCATTCCAACTGAGTTGTGAGTTCGATCCCCACTGAGTACCCTATACTTTCGTCTTTGTGTCATATCTAAACTATGATTAGAAAATCATTCTATTGAAGCAAAGGGAGGACATAAGAGAGCAGCGAATAACATAGCTGAGTTAAGTGCCATAGTTGATACACGATTGGGCGATCATGTCTCAAAAGAGACATGACTGACAGGGTAGAAGATTATCTTGCAGTAGGTTGCCATTGCTTTCTGCGGTAGACTGGTTGCCAGCCAAGGCTGTAGAACCCAATCTGTCCTGTTATTTAACCGATATCTGGAGGGAAGAGACGGATTAATACCTTTCCCAACGGTATTTGCAAGGCATTCAACTGGAATTCGAACTTTTCTCCGATTTCTCGTTCCGAGCCGATATTCACAGCACCACAAAAATATTTGAAAAAATTGTTCTCAAAGGTAATACTTACTAAGAGCTACAAGAATTAGACAGTTGCGGAGGGCCACGAACATCTGTGTCCTGAAGAGTCACGGCACATAGAATAAGATTAATCGAAAATTATTCACGACGAAGAGCTTTTTACATACTCTAAGTCATCGTGAAAAAAACTATAAGAATAGTAGAGAAAATGAGTAATAACTTATAAAATAGTCCTCGGCTGTCGCATTCAATGGAACATGTATAAAAGAAAAACTGCTGCTTATATATATATATATATATATATATATATATATATATATATATTGAAAAATAGCTATGATTTTGTGAAAACCGATGAAGTTTGAAACTTAATGGATTGGCAATAAAGAATCACAAAGAACTGTAACAAAAAAAAAATCATTTGGACTACCAACAGCAGCAACAACTAAAATGCATAGCTCATGTAACTCCAAGAGAAAATAATGACCTAATGAATATGTTAACATTCTGCAGTCCTTCAAGTAAAAGGTTAGGAAGGAAAGCTTCATCAATATTGGAAAGTATAGTACACTATAATATATAAGTATAAGCTACTACACATAAGGGGAACTATTTTCTTGAAAAATTGTTTTTAGAGAAAGATTTCTTAAATTCTAACAGAAGCCATAAGGGTTGCTAGGTCGATGAATGCTGGATGTTCTCTTTTAGGGAAACTTCTAATATTGCATCTCTTTATTAGTATAATGACGTTTCGAGTGTTCGGCCCTTTGAACTTGTTCAGGTGTCTAACCATCTGGGTAACCTTGTCTAACCATCTGGGTAACCTTGTCTAACCATCTGGGTAACCTTGTCTAACCATCTGGGTAACCTTGTCTAACCATCTGGGTAACCTTCAGAGAATTTTGAACTGTGTAAACATACATAAGCCTTTTCCCACACTAGACAGTTTCGCTTAATAATGTGTTCGATTTATAAATTTCAACTGGAAGTATCACTGGCTATTCGGTTAACGAATGCAAAATGTTTCCTTGTAAGGAAACAGCTACTGTTACCATTAATATATACATGATCTATGCATATGTGGGTGGGCGAGTGTTGCAAAATAAAAACCTATACTAAGGCGAAGCTCAATGACCCTGACAGGAGAGGAGATAAAGTAAACCAATTTATTTGGAAAGGCACATAGAAAGAAAGAAAAAGAGAATTTATATGATTTATTTTTATAGTAACAATTTCCGTTTGGAACCGTTCCCTGTAAGGCTATTTTTTATTATTATTAATATCCAACAAGAAAAACACTTTTCTACTCTAGAAAATCAGACACCAATTTTTTGTTAATCGGAGAGCAAAGTTCGAATTCCAGTTGGGTTCATTATATTCACTTACACGCAAATATCACTGGGAACAATATGAATCCACATATTCTCTCCCCATCTATAGATTAATTAATTATACTTATATCACTAAGACGTTATTATCTAATACAAAACAATTCTCACAATCTAAAAAAGAATTCTGGCTTTAAATAACTTGCAAAAGATCGATGGAGTGAAGAAAAGAATCAATCAATCAATAACTTATCGCTTAATACTTTGTTTACTATTTACTATTCTTCCCTTCTGGCTATGGGTTAATTAGTAGACTTGTATCACTAAAGCATTATTATTATCGTAATACGCAGTCGCATGAAAATAATGACAACTTGTTAGCATTGAAACAACTCATCTGCAGATTAAGACAGAAGAAAATTATCTTTTGCATTACAAAGCAGGGCATCACTACAGTCAGCCAAAAGAGCTCAAGGAGTGGGAACATTGAAATTCACAATTGTTATTCATGATTTGTGCAACTTCACTTCGGTACGACTTGGAACTTATGGTTATTGCCTTAATTGAATTTTTAGCTATTGACGTAATTGAACTGATACGTTTGGTTATTACCATGATTGAATTGGTACTTTTGTTTATTGTTATAACTGAATTCGTACTTTTGGTTATTGTGTTAATTGAATTGATAATTTTGGTTATTGTCATAATTGAATTGGTACTTTTGGTAATTGACTTAATTAAATTGGTACTTTTAGTTATTGCCTTAATTGAATTGGGACTTTTAGTTATTGCGCTAATTAAATTGGTACTTTTGGTTATTGCCCTAATTTAATTGGTACATATGGTTATTGCCCTAATTGAATTTTTGGTTATTGCCTTAATTGAATTGATACTTTTGGTTATTGCCATAATTGAATTGGTATTTTAGGTTATTGCCATAATTGAATTGATACTTTTGGTTATTGCCTTAATTGAATTGGTAATTTTGGTCATTGCCATAATTGAATTGGTACTTTTGTTTATTGCTTCTTTGAACTGATACTTTCGTTTATTGCCATAATTGAATTGGTACTTTTGTTTATTGTTATAATTGAATTCGTACTTTTGGTTATTGCCTTAATTGAATCGATAATTTTGGTTATTGTCATATTTGAATTGGTACTTGTAGTAATTGACTTAATTAAATTGGTACTTTTAGTTATTGCCTTAATTGAATTGGTACTTTTAGTTATTGCCCTAATTTAATTTGTACTTTTGGTTATTGTCATAATTGAATTGGTATGTTAGGTTATCGCCATAATTGAATTGATACTTTTGTTTATTGCCATAATTGAATTGGTACTTTTGGTCATTGCCATAATTGAATTGATACTTTTGATTTATTGCCATAATTGAATTGATACTTTTGGTTATTGCCATAATTGAATTGGTACTTTTGGTCATTGCCAAAATTGAATTGATACTATTGATTTATTGCCATAATTGAATTGATACTTTTGGTTATTGCCATAATTGAATTGGTACTTTTGGTCATTGCCAAAATTGAATTGATACTATTGATTTATTGCCATAATTGAATTGATACTTTTGGTTATTGCCATAATTGAATTGATACTTTTGGTTATTGCCATAATTGAATTGGTATGTTTGGTTATTGCCATAATTGAATTGATGCTTTTGTTTATTGCCATAATTGAATTGGTACTTTTGTTTATTGCCATAATTGAATTGGTACTTTTGGTCATTGCCTTAATTGAATTGGTACTTTTGGTCATTGCCTTAATTGAATTGGTATTTTTAGTTATTGACATATTTGAATTGGTACTTTTGGTCATTGTCATAATTGAATTGGTACTTTTGGTCATTGCTATAATTGAATTGGTACTTTTAGTTATTGCCATAATTGAATTGGTACTTTTAGTTATTGCCATACTTAAATTGGTACTTTTGGTCATTGTCATACTTAAATTGGTACTTTTGGTCATTGCCAAAATTAAATTGGTACTTTTGGTCATTGCCATAATTAAATTGGTACTTTTAGTTATTGGCATATTTGAATCGGTACTTTTGGTCATTGCCATAATTGAATTGGTACTTTTGGTCATTGCTATAATTGAATTGGTACTTTTACTTATTGCCATAATTGAATTGGTACTTTTAGTTATTGCCATAATTAAATTGGTACTTTTGGTCATTGCCATAATTGAATTGGTACTTTTGGTTATTGCCTTAATTGAAAGAGGTGTTGAAAGACAATATTTGTCTTCTGATGTCGAAGTTGAAGATAATGCGTAAATTTGTACAGAAAAAAAAAGATTATTTCTTTCAAAGACGGAATGGAATAAAATAGTAGATAGAACGACGAGAAAAGTTTATAGCACTAACTACCGAAAACATACGTGCAGTTTAAATGAACTAAAGTTACATAATGTTGATACTAGTTTCCTTATTCTAGTTATCTGGTCTAAAACATTTTATTGGTTTAGAGAACTTACTTATCAATCAAACATTTTAATTTTGTCGAAGAAAAATAAATCTATTTCACTTTAATTTCATTTACATTAAACTATCTTGTTTAAAATCTATTATACAGGACTGGGTAACTTAGCTTAGCAATAAAGGTACGTAACGTTGAAGATAAATAAATTTCACTCATTTTGATACCAGTTTCATTATTCTAACTGGCCTAAAACCTATTTTAGTAAGATTAGAGACCTTGCTAATCAATAAACATACGTAATCTTTTAGAGAAATAAACTTCCTTAATTTTAATGTCATAGATCCTATCCGCTCTAATTCCTATTTATATTATTGAAAACCTTACTTATCACTGAATATTCTTCAACTTTGTTAGAATTAAATTTGATTAATTCTGATATTAGTTTCTTTTTCCTATTTGCTTGGTGTAAGCAAGGATGTGTCGTCTCACCGGACTTATTCAACCAATACAGTCCGAAGTTTTATTACTGGCATCCACAATCTTAACGGCATAAGGCATATATAAATGAAAATATTGATAGCATCCGCAGAAAGGAAACTAAAAGAACTTCTATAGAGATAAAACGACTAATTGCAAGAATACAGGATGCATCGTTGTCAGCAAAAGGAACAGCTCAACGTGCAAATTACAAATTGAAGAAATTAATGTCAAGAAATTACAACAATTAAAATATCTGAGGAATATTCTAACAGAGGATGGAAAATGCAACACTGAAATCCGAAAGCAAAGTGAAAATGTGTCTTTTAAAATTTAAGAGAAATATTTAGACAATTTCCTCCAAAAAATAAAAAGAAAAGCCTACTGAACTGTTATGTAATATCGGTCCTCCTATATAGCAATGAATGCTTGACAATCTCCTCACAGATAAAGAGAAGACTTGAAGCAAATGAAATGCGGTTCTACAAAGCGATCCTGAGGATACCATTGGCAGAACAGGGGAACAATGACGAATCTTTGAAGAACATGGAAACTAAGAGGAAAATTATATTTAACATCAGAAAGCAATTTCAAAAATTTTATTTAATTCTTGGGTACATTAGATATTAAGTGTCTATAGATCTCCCGCTGTAAGAAAAATGGGAGTTTATGTCTTGATGAACTTTTCCTTATGAAATATATATATATATATATATATATATATATATATATATATATATATATATATATATATATTTCATTTGGAAACGAGTTATTTCGCGACTTCAGTTTCGACTTTTCAGTGTCTTCAGGCGATTTGCAATAACTGATTTTACCGTTTTTCAAACCCTCACGTAACAGGGATCTTTTATGAACGCGCCATTTTTAAAATTAGAAGAAGTTACTTAAAGGTCTTGAAACACTTTCATCCATGATCGTATGATCCTAGAAGCTATTTATTAGTATGGTTACATTTGGACATCATTTCTATTCTTTGATTTAGTAATTCATTTCTGTCAGGGAACAACACAATAGACGATTTTTCCTTCTGGCATAACCAGCATATTTTACCCCAGTTGTAAGGTTTGGCTGTTTTTACTATGCTCCAATTTATATCGAGGTCTTTTCCATACTTTAATATTAATTTCCCCACGTGGCTAGCTAGTTTTGTAGAATTTTCTTAGGTTTTCCAGTTTAAATGTAGACTTATGGTTATTCCATCTGACTTTAAAACTGTCTTTTGTGAATCCTAAATATGTTTTACTTTGACCATTGATGTCATGTACTTTTACTTTGTAAATAATCCTTTTTGTACTACAAAGTACGTTAAATGGGCATTTATTTTTGTCCCTTCAGTTACATTCCTTGGTAATGACGATGTTTTGTACGTTGTTATTGAGGTTTCTGTCGTTTTTTATGTAATTTTCTAAATGACTAATACAGCTAAAACTCAGTTTGATTGAATTTCCATTGAAACTCTTTTTAATTCCGAGCTTTTTTGAAAGTGTTTATCGATAAGTTTAAAAATATTTCTCCTATTTTGGTTTTTACTTCTAAGTTAAATTTCTATTATTAATTTTTGTTGTATTCTAAGATGTTTTTATGGCCAGATTTTTGGGGCATCTTCATAATTTTTTTCCTTTTCATCAAATATTTCTTTATTTGACGAATTTATGTGCTCAAAAGAAAAAAATCGTAAGCTCGTATGAAAAGTTAAATAAAAACTTAGCCATCACAGTTTGTCTGTCATTTTTAATGAAACCTGCATTAAAGAGATTTTTAAGACCCTAAATATATCAAACTCTTCTACTGCAACAAGATGCACGATAACTACAAACAGGATGAAAACAATAATAAAAAAAATCTAATTCCTACTAATATATCTCCCGGTGATCCTAATAAAAAATTACAATTAATAATATATTATAAAAGGTACAACATTAAGCGTACAATATTATATATTATAAAAGGTACAATATTATGATCTCAGAAAGAGATTGAAAATACTTGAATAATTTGACATGCCTAAAATAAAATTTGCTGCCGAAATACACACATTTTAATATATATATATATATATATATATATATATATATATATTAAAAAAGGATTAATTCAAAGATGTTGAATGGCCATTTCGATATGAAGATCCCCACGGGGGATAACACATCACCTCAGCAACAGAAAAATCCTTTCAGAAACTGGAGAAAAATTAGTCTACTTTTCCTTTTTAAATAGATTGCAAAGAAATTAAAAAAGAAAATAAAATAATATATATATATATATATATATATATATATATATATATATATATATATAGGATCCAAAACTAGGTGGTCAGCAAAAGATAATATGAATTAGCCATGTACGATAAGCTTTCAAGCGTTCACCCCAACAGATTCCAAATTCAAATAAAAGTGTCTCGGGCGACGAATTGCTTCTGATCGTCTTTGCAGATTGTTTTGCATCGATCAGTTTTGGGAGCATTATGAATGGAATTGAACTAGTAGCATTGACTTTCTTACAAAAGAAGTAAATGGTTTGTCTCTTTGGGGCTTCTTCAGGTGCTAAGAATTTCGAACCGAACCCTTTATTACAATCACTGGGTATATCATTTTTATTCCTTGCGAGAAGACTCTTTTGGTAGTCACAAGTTATTTCCCTCTAACCGGACTCTCTAAGTGACATGTTCACCACTACTGTAGCCTGGTATTGAACTCACAACTCTTTGAGTCAAGTCACTGGAACTAACCAACATCTATATCCACTGAGCTATGTGAGAATGATATACCTCAGTGATTGTGATAAAGAGTTCGGTTCGAAATTCCTACCACCTAAAGAAGGCCGGAGCTTATAACGGGTGAAAGGTCGTACAAGTGGCAACAAAGATAAGGACAATAAACAGAATAATGTAAATTATGTAAAACAGATAAAATTTAGAAAGATTTTAGTCACAACATTTAAAATAAAGCACAATACCATAATTATAATCAACACAATTGTAATAATATAACCGATACACAAAGCTATTCCAACTACTTTTGGATCACCCTATATATATATATATATATATATGTATATATATATATATATATATATATATATATATATATATATCGCGTTAAAGGTAACGTTTAGATATTAGGATTAAACAGCATGTACCGGTTAAAATACTTAACAAAATTTTTTTGTCTTGTGATACCATTCTAAATATATATGGGTCTTCTATAGCAGATCACTTGATAAATAATCCAACCTGTTCTATGGATTTCAGTGTGAACTGGTTCTCTGTTTTGGCCAGAGCGCACTCGTTATTCCATCTGAAGGTGTTGGAGACTCTGTTCATCAGGTTCAGGAGACCCTCTTTTTGTAAACAACGAGATTGTTTGCTTGGGCTTGCTTTGCTGTGTCTCTAGCATCTTTAGATGTTATAACTTTTATTATTTTTCCCTGCCCATTCACTCATGTATTTCTTCTCATGATTTGTTTCCCCGTTTACAGTTCTGACGAGAGGGGACGAAAACGGTTGACTGGTGTTTCTTGTCTTAAAATTGATCATGGCATATAGCAAAAATTTATCATGGCCAATAGTAAAAATGTCTTGCCTTTAACACCATAATACGTTTTTGTATCGTAAAAACATATATATATATATATATATGCAGGTTTCATTAAATAATATAGACAAGTTTTGTCTGTTTATTTTATGCAGGATCATTTCATATAATCTGATATATATATATATATATATATATATATATATATATATATATAGTCAACCGCAGAGAGATTTGTTACGCAGTATCATAGCTCATCAGTACGGTTAGACATCAAATTGATGTTAACCCAGTATTGTAACCCGAATATATATATATATATATATATATATATATATATATATATATATATTATTTATTCATAAATTATAACATGGATATGTTACAATATAACTACAAAAGTAGCCATTTTGTTTCGACACTTTTGAGTCTTGTCAAGTGATGTGATAGTACTAAAATATCACATCACTTGATAAGACACAAAAGTGTTGAAACAAAATGGCTACTTTATAGTGATATTGTAACATATCCATGTTATAATTTATGAATAAATATTATTATTAGCTCTACTTTTGTATTGAAGACTTTCTTAAAAATAGTATTTTTTTTGACAAGGAATATTATTCCAACAATACTTGTATATATATATATATATATATGGTCTAGACAGGGGTTTTAATAATGAAGTTGACACTTAGGCCGTTAAAATTGAAAGAAGAAATCATGTATTCCCTAAAAGTATAATTTTTTTTCAAATTTAAAGTGGATCTGTATTTTGAGTAGTTAAACTGAACACAGAAAATTTTGATATCTTCCCATATCTATAAATAACAAACGTACTGTTTCTTATATTTAAATGAAAATCATTTTCCCAATAATGATCTAACATTGTCTGATAACGAGGTAAAAATATCGAAACACAGAAATTTTGCGTGTCGCAATGTATTTTTAATTAAAAAGCAAATGTAATTATATGATTATATTATGCTTTACAATATTTATTGTATTGAGCACTTTTATAAAAAATGTAAACGCCGGAGAACTCGGAATTGTAAAACTGTTGGTTCTCTTGAATATATATATATATATATATATATAACAACAACAACAACAACAGTAATGTATTTCTCTCCAGTCACTCTCAATGGTTTGCTATGTTTTATATTTTTTATTATGTCTTAATGTAAGATACTCAGTTGGATGTACGTTGTGGTGCAGTTGTTATGGGCTCGGAACGAGAAATCGGGGACCCGATTTCGAATTCCATTTGAATTCGTTGTATTCACTTGGGAAAGGTATTAATCCGTCTCTTCCCTCTTGTTATGGGTTAAATAACGAGATAGATTGGGTTCTATAGCCTTGGCTGGAAACCAGTCTACCGAAGAATGTAATGGCAATCTACTGCGGGATAACATTTTACCCAATCAGTTAAGTTTCTTTCGAGACATGATCGCCTAAGCATGTATCACATATGGCACTTAAGTGACTGACTCAATCGGAGGTATATCAAAAAATTTCTTGCCGTTATTTTAGACGGCATAGTGATATATATATTTTGCTGTCATTTTGACGGCACGGTCCCATACGTATATATATATATATATATATAAACTCAGTTTGCATTCTGAATAAACCTTGATATAAAATATGGATCAATGAAGAGCTGACCCGACAAGTAGAGATTTAAAAAGTGACCGATTGTTGAAGCGTGGAATAAATAATGACATCCTTTCTTGCGTATGACGGTATGAGAGAAATAACAGTGTGTCATGCCCTGGCGCTTTTGTTCTCGTGGTAAGTCAAACGGCTTGGCGTAAAGTGCGCACGCGCGAACACTAGTTCCGGTCACGCGGCTGCGGTACTGAAAGAGTGAGCAACAGGCAACCAACGGAAATTATGCTTCGACTGATAATGCTTAGTAACAGTAGAATGGTAGTTTGGCCAAATGCCATCCATCGTCTGAAATGGTTGCGATTAACATGACTGGGTTGGGCGTTGTCGCACAATCAACAGTCAGATTTGAATCACGGTAAGACCATCAATAAAAACGAATATGTCCTTCTGAGCACGTGCCTAACGGACTGCAGGGTGTTGGCCTCTTAGGGAAGAGGAGAGTTATTGAGAAGCGACCAAGTCAACCAATGGACAGGTTATTGGAACGAGCAACGGTTTTTCTTTTTTTTTTTTATCAATCCTGGGGGTACGTTTCCGGCAGACATTACTGTAAGCACACGTGCCCAGCACCGTGTATGGCCGCTTTCACCCGGTCAGGTGTTCAAATGCTTTGTGATTCTGCCAGCTCTTATTTTACATTCACTGAATGATAGAAAGGACGGAGACAGTCTCACATCTCAACCATTATATCTGGCTATATATTCAATACATTCAAAAGACAGTATGGATTTTCCCTCCCATTCTCTTTACCCCCACTCTCTCTCTCTCGCTATATATATATATATATATATATATATATATAAAATAAATGCATAAGTGGTGTGTATTTTTAAGCAATGTTTGTAATGCTTAATCTATGAAAACTGTTGCATGCAAACTTAAATATCGGCAAACATGGTTAAACCTGACCGCAATAAAACGTAGTATTTGTTATTTTGTTGTCAATTCTCAAGAACAAAGAAAATGTATAAATTCACTTTTATATCTTCAGGTTTTATTACAATTGTAATCATCGCTTTTTAAACAATAAACATTGTTGTCGAGTAAAGGTAGTTAAAAATATAACCGGGTGTCATGTGAAAAACCGGCCATTTGACTCTCCGTTTAATTCGAACACGTTTATCCATGTTCGATACTATATCTTTATTCCAGTTTTATTTCCAGAACTTCAAAAATGCATACCTAGTAAATGTATACCTTTGGATGTGCTTTGAGGTGCAGTGGAAGAAGAAATCGGAGGGCCGAGTTCAATTCCAGTCGAATTCGTTGCATTCACTTATGCGCAAATACCTTTGGGGAAGGTATTAATCCACCACTTCTTCCAACTATGGGGTAAATAGCGGAACAGATTAGGTTCTATAGCCTTGGTTGTAATGCCAACATACTGCAAAAAAAATCTTCAGTCATGTTTCTTTCGAGACAGGATCGCCCAAGCGTGGATCACGTATGGAACTTCACTGACTAACTCCATTTTCAGCTTGATCCATGTTTTCTTCCCATGAAAGAATAGCAGGACTATAGTATTGGTTGGTGTAAATAGCAGGACGGACGAATAACTTTGTTGGCGACTAATCTAGGAGAAGGAAAATTATGAAGTGGCGGAAAGTCATTTTTTTATTTAAAAACTTGAAAATAATTTTTAAATACAACCACATAGAAACTGGAAAGAGAAGACTAGGAAAAGTATCCGTCTCTTCTTCGTCCAGCTATGGGTTAAATAGCAGGACAGATTGAGTTCTATAACCTTGGTTGGTAACCAGTCTACCGAAGAAAATAATGGCAACCTACTGCGAGAAAAATCTGATCGCCCAAACGTGTATTCCTTATGGCACTTAACTGATTGTGAGTTTATATCTATTTTATTGTAATGAACATTTGAAACTTGTATGCTAAACTAGCAGTATAGCCCGGCGTTGCTCGGGTGTAATGAAAGCTTTAAAACTAATCCATAGTCCTGGAGCTCAGACTAAGCCTAAAGAATATTTGAAATAATAAAATAATTGAGACAATTTACCAATCGCACCTAATATATATATATATATATATATATATATATATAGTATAGCCCGGCGTTGCTCGGGTGTAATGAAAACTTTAAAACTAATCCATGGTCCTGGAGCTCAGACTCAGCCTAACGAATATTTGTTTGAAGTTTGGTGAGAATCGGATAAAAATTGTGGATTTGTATTAAAGACATACAGACAGAACCCCCCCCCCCCCACAAACATCTTGCCTTTTATATATATATATATATATATATATATATATATATTATCGATTTTCTGCACTATTGTAAGAACTGCAACGTTGAAACTTCTGAATATCGTTTCTTATGTCTTTGTCTATGAGTGTATCAAATTTGATTAAAATCGGACCACTCCTTCTATAACCCGATTTTTTCGATTATCGATATTTATCGGTGGTACCACGACGCAAAACCTAGCTAAGAACACTCGCAGACGCTTATAGTACAACTGTGTAAATTTTCAAGAAAATCTGTTCAGCCGTTTCTGAGTCTATAGGTAACGGACACACACACACACACACACACACACACACACACACACACACACACACACACACACACACACACACACAGAGTTCCATTTATAAATAAGTTTAGATTAGATATCCACCTTTGACAATCTGTACCCCTGATTCGCAAAGTTAAATCTTTAGTGATCTCTTTTTGCTGTAATAAAACGATATAACACTTCCAGACAAAATACAATTGAAAATTGCGTCCAGTTGTCAGAAGATTTCCAGCAAACCTTTGTTCCTAAGGCAAGTATAATTCAATTGAACTGTTTAAAACGGCAAGATAATATTTTTTGCTCCTAGGATGAATTATTTTTTATTCTGAAGCGTCTTTTGCAACAGAAGTAAACCTATCGCCATTTCTCGAACAAGCTTCATACTTTCTTTTCACAAGTCTATAAATTTACATATAGAACACGCCACTTCCACGGATTCGAATCATATTTATTTCATTCGTGTGTCTGAACGTAACATACATTTTCCACTCAAGCGGGTTTTTCGTTACATTATTTATTTGTCTATATTTCTGAGATGAGGTATTTTTGTTACTTACATTGTTTGGATTATTTTCTTCATATTTATTGCCGTATTCACAACTTTTCGGCCGTTGGATGCTCCGACCTCCCTCAGGTGGCTGAAATTTTGGACCGAACTCCTTAATTCGATTCCTGGCGTATATTATTCTTTCAATGAGTCATGCCATGTTTCTGGATGAGTTTTTTTTTGTTTTAGATATCTCTATTTAAACTAAACTTTAAGTTTTGTTTGCTACAATGACTTGACCCAAAGAGTTGTGAGTTCAGTACCTGGCAATAGCAGTGGCTAACAAAAATTTACAGTTTTGTTAAATGGATATCACTAAACATTTTTTTTAATTCCGTAAGAAGCACGACGCACGGAACGAAAACAATCTAACCCAGCGATCGAAATAAAGGGTTTGGTTCAAAATTCCAATTACCTGAGAAACGTCGGTGTGTACAACGGCCGAAACATCGTGAATATAGCAACAAACATGCAAACAGTCCGAATAATATGAATAGTGTAAATAATTACAATACCTCATCTAAGAAATATAGATAGATATTGAAGGTGAATATGGCAACAAAGATGAGGACAACAGTCTGAACAATGTAAATAGTGTAAATAATTACAATACCTCATCTCAGAAATATAGACAGATATTGAAGGTGAATATGGCAACAAAAATGAAGACAACAGGCTGAACAATGTAAATAGTGTAAATAATTACAATACCTCATCTCAGAAATATAGACAGATATTGAAGGTGAATATGGCAACAAAGATGAAGACAACGGGCCGAACTATGTAAATAGTGTAAATAATTACAATACCTCATCTCAGAAATATAGACAGATATTGAAGGGGAATATGGCAACAAAGATGTAGACAACAGGCCGAACAATGTAAATAGTGTAAATAATTACAATACCTCATCTCAGAAATATAGACAGATATTGAAGGGGAATATGGCAACAAAGATGTAGACAACAGGCCGAACAATGTAAATAGTGTAAATAATTACAATACCTCATCTCAGAAATATAGACAGATATTGAAGGTGAATATGGCAACAAAGAAGAAGACAACGGGCCGAACTATGTAAATAGTGTAAATAATTACAATACCTCATCTCAGAAATGTAGACAGATATTGAAGGTGAATATGGCAACAAAGATGAAAGTGACAACAGGCCGAACAATGTAAATAGTGTAAATAATTACAATACCTCATCTCAGAAATATAGACAGATATTGAAGGTGAATTTGGCAACAAAGATGAAGACAACAGGCCGAACAATGTAAATAGTGTAAATAATTACAATACCTCATCTCAGAAATATAGACAGATAATAATGAATATGGCAACAAAGATGAAGACAACAGGCCGAACAATGTAAATAGTGTAAATAATTACAATACCTCATCTCAGAAATGTAGACAGATATTGAAGGTGAATATGGCAACAAAGATGAAGACAACAGGCCGAACAATGTAAATAGTGTAAATAATTACAATACCTCATCTCAGAAATATAGACAGATATTGAAGGTGAATATGGCAACAAAGATGAAGACAACAGGCCGAACAATGTAAATAGTGTAAATAATTACAATACCATCTCAGAAATAGACAGATATTGAAGGTGAATATGGCAACAAAGATGAAGACAACAGGCCGAACAATGTAAATAGTGTAAATAATTACAATACCTCATCTCAGAAATATAGACAGATATTGAAGGTGAATATGGCAACAAAGATGAAGACAAAATAGGCCGAAATAATGTAAATAGTGTAAATAATTACAATACCTCATCTCAGAAATATATAGACAGATATTGAAGGTGAATATGGCAACAAAGATGAAGACAACAGTATCGAACAATGTAAATAGTGTAAATAATTACAATACCTCATCTCAGAAATATAGACAGATATTGAAGGTGAATATGGCAACAAAGATGAAGACAACAGGCCGAACAATGTAAATAGTGTAAATAATTACAATACCTCATCTCAGAAATATAGACAGATATTGAAGGTGAATATGGCAACAAAGATGAAGACAACAGGCCGAACAATGTAAATAGTGTAAATAATTACAATACCTCATCTCAGAAATATAGACAGATATTGAAGGTGAATATGGCAACAAAGATGAAGACAACAGGCCGAACAATGTAAATAGTAAAATACCGCGATAATACCTCATCTCAGAAATATAGACAGATATTGAAGGTGAATATGGCAACAAAGATGAAGACAACAGGCCGAACAATGTAAATAGTGTAAATAATTACAATACCTCATCTCAGAAATATAGACAGATATTGAAGGTGAATATGGCAACAAAGATGTAGACAACAGGCCGAACAATGTAAATAGTGTAAATAATTACAATACCTCATCTCAGAAATATAGACAGATAAATATTGAATATGAATATGGCAACAAAGATGTAGACAACAGGCCGAACTATGTAAATAGTGTAAATAATTACAATACCTCATCTCAGAAATATAGACAGATATTGAAGGTGAATATGGCAACAAAGGTGAAGACAACAGGCTGAACAATGTAAATAGTGTAAATAATTACAATACCTCATCTCAGAAATATAGACAGATATTGAAGGTGAATATGGCAACAAAGATGAAGACAACAGGCCGAACAATGTAAATAGTGTAAATAATTACAATACCTCATCTCAGAAATGTAGACAGATATTGAAGGTGAATATGGCAACAAAGATGAAGACAACAGGCCGAACAATGTAAATAGTGTAAATAATTACAATACCTCATCTCAGAAATATAGACAGATATTGAAGGTGAATATGGCAACAAAGATGAAGACAACAGGCTGAACAATGTAATAGTGTAAATAATTACAATACCTCATCTCAGAAATATAGACAGATATTGAAGGTGAATATGGCAACAAAGATGAAGACAACAGGCCGAACAATGTAAATAGTGTAAATAATTACAATACCTCATCTCAGAAATATAGACAGATATTGAAGGTGAATATGGCAACAAAGATGAAGACAACAGGCCGAACAATGTAAATAGTGTAAATAATTACAATACCTCATCTCAGAAATATAGACAGATATTGAAGGTGAATATGGCAACAAAGATGAAGACAACAGGCCGAACAATGTAAATAGTGTAAATAATTACAATACTCATCTCAGAAATAGTGACAGATATTGAAGGTGAATATGGCAACAAAGATGAAGACAACAGGCCGAACAATGTAAATAGTGTAAATAATTACAATACCTCATCTTCAAAGGAGACAGATATTGAAGGTGAATATGGCAACAAAGATGAAGACAACAGGCTTGAACAATGCAAATAGTGGTAATAATTATAACACCTGTCTCAGAAATATAGACAGATATTGAAGGTGAACATGGCAACAAAGATGAAGACAACAGGCCGAACAATGTAAATAGTGTAAATAATTACAATATCATCTCAGAAATATAGACAGATATTGAAGGTGAATATGGCAACAAAGATGAAGACAACAGGCCGAACAATGTAAATAGTGTAAATAATTACAATACCTCATCTCAGAAATATAGACAGATATTGAAGGTGAATATGGCAACAAAGATGTAGACAACAGGCCGAACAATGTAAATAGTGTAAATAATTACAATACCTCATCTCAGAAATATAGACAGATATTGAAGGTGAATATGGCAACAAAGATGTAGACAACAGGCTGAACAATGTAAATAGTGTAAATAATTACAATACCTCATTTCAGAAATATAGACAGATATTGGAGGTGAATATGGCAACAAAGATGAAGACAACGGGCCGAACTATGTAAATAGTGTAAATAATTACAATACCTCATCTCAGAAATATAGACAGATATTGAAGGTGAATATGGCAACAAAGATGAAGACAACGGGCCGAACAATGTAAATAGTGTAAATAATTACAATACCTCATCTCCGAAATATAGACAGATATTGAAGGTGAATATGGCAACAAAGATGTAGACAACAGGCCGAACAATGTAAATAGTGTAAATAATTACAATACCTCATCTCAGAAATATAGACAGATATTGAAGGTGAATATGGCAACAAAGATGAAGACAACGGGCCGAACTATGTAAATAGTGTAAATAATTACAATACCTCATCTCCGAAATATAGACAGATATTGAAGGTGAATATGGCAACAAAGATGTAGACAACAGGCCGAACTATGTAAATAGTGTAAATAATTACAATACCTCATCTCAGAAATATAGACAGATATTGAATGTGAATATGGCAACAAAGATGAAGACAACAGGCCGAACAATGTAAATAGTGTAAATAACTAAAATACCTCATCTCAGAAATATAGACAGATATTGAAGGTGAATATGGCAACAAAGATGAAGACAACAGGCCGAACAATGTAAATAGTGTAAATAACTAAAATACCTCATCTCAGAAATATAGACAGATATTGAAGGTGAATATGGCAACAAAGATGTAGACAACAGGCCGAACTATGTAAATAGTGTAAATAATTACAATACCTCATCTCAGAAATATAGACAGATATTGAAGGTGAATATGGCAACAAAGGTGAAGACAACAGGCCGAACAATGTAAATAGTGTAAATAATTACAATACCTCATCTCAGAAATATAGACAGATATTGAAGGTGAAAATGGCAACAAAGATGAAGACAACAGGCCGAACAATGTAAATAGTGTAAATAACTAAAATACCTCATCTCAGAAATATAAACAGATATTGAAGGTGAATATGGCAACAAAGATGAAGACAACGGGCCGAACAATGTAAATAGTGTAAATAATTAAAATACCTCATCTCGGAAATATAGGCAGATATTGAAGGTGAATATGGCAACAAAGATGAATACAACAATCCTAACGATATAAATAACAGCTACTTTGTTTAACAAACTCTTGCATGGTTAATTGCATGAATATTTAAAAAAATAGTGACCTCTTAAAATCAAATACCTGTTATCATATTTCCTTCTTATCATCTTTTTACAAGCTTTTTTTTCGTTCATAACACACATTCTCATTTCGAACTCATAAACGCCGTCAAGAAGAGAATGATAAAATTGTAATCACTGCGTCTTATTCACTGTCATTCTTCAAGTTGCCACATTCTTCTTTTATGCGCCGTGTCCCTTCAGGACGTAAGTGATCATGCCCCCTCTCATATCAAGTTTTGCCTTTTGTCCCCCAAACCTGTTCTACCATCCATGTACTTAAACCCGTCAAATATGTTATACTCTGCTTTCCTTTGTCCATCTTTACTTCAAACTGTGAGTATCAGATTTTCCAAGCCCCCTTTCGTCCTTACGTGCCACAGAAATTTTGGCTGTCTCTTTCTGGTGTCAAGAAAAAGGTTTTCCTTTTGTTTTTATTTTCTCTAACACCTCGTCGTTGCTCACATGTCCGGTTTGTGGTATCCTCCGCTCGACGTGGCTTCGCATTTATCATGTTAACTTGTGAACAATATTTGTTTTTTTGTTATTTCTCCTAAACCCTGTTTTACTGTCGACTTACTCAAGCTCATCAAGTATGCTATGCTCTGCTTTCATCCCGCTTAATTCAGTCTGACCCGTGAGTATAAAATTTTCCAAGCCCTCTTTCCTCATTACGTGCCCCAGAAATATCGAGGGCTTCTCCCTGATGTTGAGTATAAGTTTCTTTTAGGTTTCTCCATTTTCTATAAAATCTCATCGTTGCTCCCATCTTGCCGAATAACTACATTTCTGTTACTTCAAGTCTCGTTTTCATTCTTGAGGAGATTGTCCAGCACTCGCAGTCATACAGGAGGACAGATATCTTGTAACGGTTCAGCACTCTTTTCTTCTTTTATAACGAAGTTTTTTTTCTGTCTCTTAATACTCTGCTTGGCTTTTGAAATGTTGAATCAAACAGATTAAAAATATGTTGACAACGTCATTGTGTGGACTGAGAAAGCATTGACAGAGACTCAGACATTGACAAGCAACTGAGACAAATTGTCGTTTGGTTGATTTGGTTTAGCGGTATAACAGCCTCTATGGGATATAGATAAAATCTAAATATTTTGAACGCAATTTTATGGCTTTAACTAAATATGTACTATAAATGGGTATTGTTAATTGATGATTTTATTTAGTGGCATATTGGCCTCTATGGGATATGGATAAAATCTAAATATTTTTATCACACTTTTATGGCTTTAATAAATATGTACTATAAATGGGTATTGTTAGTTGATGATTTTATTTAGCGGCATATTAATATCTATGGGCTACGAAATCTAAATATTTTCAAACGCATTTTTATTCTTCCTATCTTAATCTCAACATAATCAATTTGTCTATCTTTTTATTTATCTCAAGCTCATCACTATATATCTATCTATCTAGCTACCTACGTACATTCATAATCTATCTATCTATCTATCTATCTATCTATCTATCTATCTATCTATCTATCTATCTATCTTAGTCTATTCATTGTATACAGTAGCGGCCATAATATAAGGAACGGAAACAACAAAGACATAAAGCTCCATCGAGTCTTTTAATAATGTAAATTAAAAGTTTATGCAAATTATTAACATCGTTCCTTAACTTTTGTCCAGTAGCTTATTTCCTTCGTTCCATTTAATCTTTATTTAAAAAAAACTACTATGTAAATTTTTGTAAGTTTGTATAATATTTATGCATTACACCCTAATCTTTATTCGGTAAAAATTTCATTGCTAATCATGCATTACTTTTTAAATAATAAACATATTTATGTCTTTGTTGTTACCGTTCCTTATATTATGGCCGCTACTATATATATATATATATATATATATATATAATCTTTCTAATTGATACTTCTAATCTGTTAATTGAAACATCTACGTTATTCTTGTTTAAATGTTAGACCTTTATCGTTTGAAACCACTTTTTTATTTAAAGAATTTACTTATTTATTCTGCCGACTTACAATTCATTTGCTGTTGTTTCTTGGAATGATAAGACCCCGCCTTTCATTCTCATTTAAAATATTTGATTGTTAAAGTTTTTTTTGTTAATAAATTTTGTTTGGTCACCGATTCAACTAACGAGTCAGTTAATTATTCGACGATTCAAATTAATTTATTTAACTGGTTTATGAAACTCATTTGAGATCCCCTGGATGCTTTTTTTCTGCTTTGAGACGTATCGATCTACCTTTATTAAATCAGTATTAGATTTATTTAAAACTTAACAGATTTATTCATTTTTCAATGAGAGTATATAGGCTTTCCTGTCGTCCGGTCTATACTCCCACTTCTCTTGAAAAGAAGTAAAGGCTCATGCCTTGTTTCCTGTTTAGGATGGGTTTTCCGGTCCCTTTCAACTACTCAGGCCCGAATAATGCTGCTGTCACGAGTTTTTTGTGATATTTTTTTTTTTTTTTTTTTTTTTTTTTTAATCATCTCACCCCAAGCAAGGCATTCCACTGCCACTATTGCGCATGGGGCTACATAGGGGAAGGTAAAGAGAAGGAGTGGATAGACATAGGGAATGTCAGGAGAAAGGTAATAGATGAGTAAGGATAGCGAGGATGAGTGTCGGGCAGATGGGAAGAGTGTTTGATAGAATGGGAGCAGGTTAGTGTGTTAGGAGGTGTCTATTGACCTTACATTTAAACTCCTGAAGATTGTAGCCGTCGGGGAAGCAATCGTTTGGAAGAGAATTCCACAGTCGGGAAGTGCGAGGAAAGAAACTGTTGGAGTAGAAGTTACGGCTGCATTTTATCGATTTCACTGTAAAAGGGTGGGATCTAGTTGCTAATCTAGTATCTCGTGCAAATTCGTATTTAGGGGGCACCAGTGATCTAAGTTCATCGGAGCAGAAGCCGTGAAAGTATTTATAGAAGAGACACAGCGAAGCCACGTCTCGCCGGTGGGAGAGAGACTGCAGGCGGTCTGCCAAGTCGGTATCTATCACATTACAGACCCTCCTCTGAACCTTATCGAGAAGCCCGAGGAGAACAGCAGGGGCACCCGACCAGATATGGCAGCAGTATTCAATGCACGGGCGGATGGTAGATTTGTAAATGTGCAGGATAGATTTAGACGGAAAAAACTTCCGGGCCCTACACAGAGAACCGACTTTCATAGCAGCGGATTTAGCAATGGATTCGATATAGTCATTCCATTTGAGGTCCGCTGAAAGTGTGAGACCAAGGAGGCGTAGTGTTTTACTCTCTGGGAGGCAAGCCTGGTCCATGCTAATGGGAGGTAGGTGAGATTGTCGATGATGGTTAATTGACAGTAGCTTCGTTTTAGAAGCATTAAAATTTACTAGCCACTTCTTACCCCAGTCCAATATGGATTGGAGGTCTTTTTCAATCTCGGCTGCGAGTTTAGCTTTGACGCCTACACCAGATTTTTGTTGAAGGCGAGAGTAAACTGTGGTGTCATCGGCGTACAAACCTATTTGGGTTCTTATGGAATCAGGCAGATCATTAATATATATCAGGAAGAGTGTAGGACCTAAGATGGAGCCTTGGGGGACACCTGCGTTTGTATGGTAGTTCTGAGAGGCATGTCCGTTTAATACCACTTTCATTGTGCGGTTAGAGAGGAATGACTGGATTAGTTCAAACAAATGTCCAGTTATACCATAGCTCCGCAGTTTACATAGAAGGCCAGCATGCCAAACTCTGTCGAACGCCTTAGATATATCCAATGCAACGGTTCGAGCTTCGCCATTCCTGTCGAGTGCCTGGTATATGTACTCGGTGATGGTCGTTAGCATATCAGCAGTAGACCTGGTGAAGCGGAAACCATATTGCTTGTCCGAGAGGAGCCTGTGTGCTGTGAGATGCTGAACCACCTCGGCGTTGATAATGGCTTCGAACACTTTGCCAAAGATCGGAAGAAGGCTGATAGGGCGGTAATTTGCAGGGTCAGAGGGTTCTCCAGTGTTTTTAAATATAGGAACTATAGAGGAAGATTTCCAACAGGCAGGAAAGCAGGAAGCAGATAGGCAGAGGTTGTAGAGCTTAGAAAGGATAGAGGAGAGTTCAGGGGCACATTTCTTTAAGACTATGGTTGGGATTCCGTCACCACCGCTCGCTTTGTGAGGGTCAAGTTTTAAGATTATCTTAGAGACAAGCGAAGGTGTAATGTGGACATCATTCAGTTGTGCCTCGGTTCTAGGTGAGAAGTCGGGTGTAAAAACTCCAGACGAGTCCAGACTCGAATTGTTCGAGAATCTGCGGGCAAAACATTCAGCCTTATCTGCTGGGGAGGTGAGGACCTCAAATTTGTTGATTAGCGGGGGTATTGTGGACTTGCTCTTGTTAAGTACTCTTTTACAGAGTCGCCAGTAGTCTTTAGAGCCGAATTTAGAGCATGCTATGCGTTGCTTCATTCTGGCAGCAAACAACATCTTAGCTTCGTTAAGTACCCTTTTACACTTATTACGAGCTGAAGTGAAAAGGCGCCTGTTTTGTTCCGACGCATAGTTACGATAAAGTCGGAAGAAATGATTCCGGTGGGCAATGGCAGCCGAACAAGCGGGTGAGAACCATGGAGACGAATGAGATTTAAGCTGGAATTTCCTAGCAGGGATGAAGGCATCAATGCCAGCCTTAACCCAGGAGGAGACCTCGGATGCACATTCTTCGATGGGAAGACTAAAGACGTTGTTCCAAGGGATGTCACAGAGGAAGTCTCGGAACGAATCCCAGTCTGCTCTTTGATAGCAGTATGATATTCTACTTGTCTGTGTTTCATGGGTCGGGCGGGAGTGGAGTGAAATATTGACGGACACTACAGTGTGGTCAGAGTTTCCAAGTGGGCAGAGTTGTCTGGTAGTGCAAGAGTCTGGGATGGAAGTGAAGCAGAGGTCTAGAAGTGAGTTCCTTCCGTTAGGGTTGTCGGAGAAACGCGTGGGGAAGTCCACTACTTGCGTAAGGGATTGGGTGATTGAAAAGTTCATGGTGTGGACACCAGCAGGGTCAGTGACAGCGTTCTTCAGCCACTTGGTGTGGTGGGCGTTAAAGTCACCAAACACGAATACATGGGCAGAGGGATGGGTAGAAATGGCTTTGTCAATATTGTCAGAAATGATGTCAAGTAACGAACAATCAGGGGAGGAAGGAGAGCGGTACAGAAAGAAGAGATAGCTAATCGAGCTGAGAAGTGAGAGGCGGAAGCACATGAAAGAATGATCTGGGGATTCAAAAGATGACACCCTAGCTAAGGGAAGGTGTTCGCTGACATAGACACCAAGCCCATGCATATGAACATTGGAGTCCTTCCTGAAGAGGGGAAGGTAGCCAGGAACGCAGAACTCAGATGAGGGGATAGAAGGGTTAAGATTAGTTTCACATAGGGCTAATATATCAGGTGAGTTATTATGGAGGAAAGAATCTACGCTGGGGAAGTTGGTGCGGATGCCGCGTATGTTAGTGAAAGAGATGCAGACAGGTTTGGGCGTTTTCAAATGAGCTGGTTTAGTTTTGTTATTATGTTTGCTTTTTTCCATAGTAATTCAGTTAAAGGAGTGGTCTTAGAATAGAATCAGTCGGTCAATCATTTGCAACTTGTGAAGGATGGAGACTGGCGCGGCCTACAACATAATGTGGCCTCGGGGTTGCCCACCGAACGTTCATGCAGGGACGCCCGTCCATGCGCGATATGGCACTACAAGAACCCCGGTATTATTCAACTGTTGATCAGAGCGGCCTCTCAAGACGCTACGCAAGAGTTCGGGCTCCTAACTACCAGTCGGAAGCAGCAACCAGGAAACTGCCAACCCGGTACCCTCAGAATGTAAAGACTTTGCCACCATACTCCGTAACTGCAAAGAGCTTCCAGCTGAACTAACACCAAGACCAGAGAAAGGGGATGAACCGGGAACCCCTTCCTAAACAAGAAACAAGGTGATCACCTCTAAACTCATTCAAAAGAAGGGGGTGGAGTGTGAGACCGGGCGATAGTAGAAACTATCTACTCCAATTAAAAAAAAAAAAAAACAAGGAAAAAGTGACTGAGGCTTACAAAGTTTTAACTTAGTAAAAGTCGAAAATACCCTTGAATAGCAAAATTATTTACACAAATTAAGTGACGAAAAAAAAAAACAAAGACGGCCAAAAGACGAAAAAAAAAAAATAACAACAAAATAATTTCCAAGAAATTTCACAAAAACAGACTGAAAAATGGACTGAATCCCGGTTGACTTACCACAAGCAGCTAACACTGTAAAGTTGATTTAATTCAATTTCTGAAGACAAAAATAGAAATTAAACCGTTTTTTACAGAATATAGTCGAGTTATGTTGCTTGCGTTCGCTTACCAAACCGTTAAGAATTCAATCTCGAAGACAGAAATTTAAACTTTCTACAAGACAAAACTAATGGAAATAATTGAACCGTGATGCTATTTATCATTAGTCGAAAATACTCCTTGAATAGCAAAATTATTTACACAAATTAAGTGACAAAAAAAAAAACAAAGACGGCCAAAAGACGAAAAAAAAAAAAATAAATAAATAAAATAATTTCCAAGAAATTTCACAAAAACAGATCGAAAAATGGACTGAATCAGTTGACTTACCACAAGCAGCTACCACTGTAAAGTTGATTTAATTCAATTTCTGAAGACAAAAATAGAAATTAAACCGTTTTTTACAGAATATAGTCGAGCAAGTGTTGCTTGCGTTCGCTTACCAAACCGTTAAGAATTCAATCTCTCGAAGACAGAAATTTAAATCTTCTACAAGACAAAACTAATGGAAATAATTGAACTGTGATGCTATTTATCATTAGTCGAAAATACCCTTGAATAGCAAAATTATTTACACAAATTAAGTGACAAAAAAACAAAGACGGCCAAAAGACGAAAAAAAAAATAAATAAATAAAATAATTTCCAAGAAATTTCACAAAAACAGACTGAAAAAATGGACTGAATCCCGGGTTGGATCTACCACAAGCAGCCAACACTGTAAAGTTGATTTAATTCAATTTCTGAAGACAAAAATAGAAATTAAACCGTTTTTTACAGAATATAGTCGAGTTATGTTGCTTGCGTTCGCTTACCAAACCGTTAAGAATTCAATCTCTCGAAGACAGAAATTTAAATCTTTCTACAAGACAAAACTAATGGAAATAATTGAACCGTGATGCTATTTATCATTAGTCGAAAATACCCTTGAATAGCAAAATTATTTACACAAATTAAGTGACAAAAAAAAAAAACAAAGACGGCCAAAAGACGAAAAAAAAAAAAAAAAATAAATAAATAAATAAAATAATTTCCAAGAAATTTCACAAAAACAGACTGAAAAAATGGGCTGAATCCCGGTTGACTTACCACAAGCAGCTAACACTGTAAAGTTGATTTAATTCAATTTCTTGAAGACAAAAATAGAAATTAAACCGTTTTTTACAGAATATAGTCGAGTTATGTTGCTTGCGTTCGTTTACCAAACCGTTAAGAATTCAATCTCGAAGACAGAAATTTTAAATCTTCTACAAGACAAAACTAATGGAAATAATTGAACCGTGATGCTATTTATCATTAGTCGAAAATACCCTTGAATAGCAAAATTATTTACACAAATTAAGTGACAAAAAAAAAAAAAACAAAGACGGCCAAAAGACGAAAAAAAAAAAATAAATAAATAAAATAATTTCAAGAAATTTCACAAAAACAGACTGAAAAATGGACTGAATCCCGGTTGACTTACCACAAGCAGCTAACACTGTAAAGTTGATTTAATTCAATTTCTGAAGACAAAAAATAGAAATTAAACCGTTTTTTACAGAATATAGTCGAGTTATGTTGCTTGCGTTCGCTTACCAAACCGTTAAGAATTCAATCTCTCGAAGACAGAAATTTAAATCTTCTACAAGACAAAACTAATGGAAATAATTGAACCGTGATGCTATTTATCATTAGTCGAAAATACCCTTGAATAGCAAAATTATTTACACAAATTAAGTGACAAAAAAAAACAAAGACGGCCAAAAGACGAAAAAAAAAAAATAAATAAATAAAATAATTTCAAGAAATTTCACAAAAACAGACTGAAAAATGGACTGAATCCCGGTTGACTTACCACAAGCAGCTAACACTGTAAAGTTGATTTAATTCAATTTCTGAAGACAAAATAGAAATTAAACCGTTTTTTACAGAATATAGTCGAGTTATGTTGCTTGCGTTCAAGTTACCAAACCGTTAAGAATTCAATCTCTCGAAGACAGAAATTTAAATCTTCTACAAGACAAAACTAATGGAAATAATTGAACCGTGATGCTATTTATCATTAGTCGAAAATACCCTTGAATAGCAAAATTATTTACACAAATTAAGTGACAAAAAAAAAAAACAAAGACGGCCAAAAGACGAAAAAAAAAAAAAAAATAAATAAATAAAATAATTTCCAAGAAATTTCACAAAAACAGACTGAAAAAATGACCGAATCCCGGTTGACTTACCACAAGCAGCTAATACCGTAAAGTTGATTTAATTCAATTTCTGAAGACAAAAATAGAAATTAAACCGTTTTTTACAGAATATAGTCGAGTTATGTTGCTTGCGTTCGCTTACCAAACCGTTAAGAATTCAATCTCTCGAAGACAGAAATTTAAATCTTCTACAAGACAAAACTAATGGAAATAATTGAACCGTGATGCTATTTATCATTAGTCAGAAAATACCCTTGAATAGCAAAATTATTTACACAAATTAAGTGACAAAAAAAAACAAAGACGGCCAAAAAGACGAAAAAAATAAATAAATAAAATAATTTCCAAGAAATTTCACAAAAACAGACTGAAAAATGGACTGAATCCCGGTTGACTTACCACAAGCAGCTAACACTGTGTTGATTTAATTCAATTTCTGAAGACAAAAATAGAAATTAAACCGTTTTTTACAGAATATAGTCGAGTTATTGATATGGTATCAATATCTCTTCATACTGAGGGTATAGGGTTGTCAGTTTTCTACTTGTTACTTCAGACTTGTAATGAGGAGCTCAAACTCTTCCGTATCGTCTAAAGAGGCAGCTCTTATTAATAGTCGCATAAGATAGCTGTTCTTGCTGTGATATGACACACATAGAGGAGTGTCTCCGCAAGCGACTTCGGTGGGCAACCCTGAGGCCACATTACTCTGTAGTCTGCACCAGTTTCCTTCCCACTATATTGCATTTGACAACCGACAACTACAGCTACTCTAGGTTTCTCTTAACCAAAATAACTCACCATGAACATAAACAATCAAATAAATAACACTAAACCAGTCAAACAAAAAACGCCTAAAACCCCTCAACATTACTTTGTTCAACATCCGTGGTATTCGTTCTAACTTTCCCGATGTGGTATCGGTCCTCATTAAAAATTCCGAAGATATCCTATTTAACTGAGAAATTACAGTCCCCACCTCTGATTTCTCGATTCTTGGTTACCTTTTCTCTTATTAGAAAAGACTCTAATGTCCACATACATGGCCTAGGAGTTTATATCTGTGAATATTTCACTCTGATTCGGGAAATCTCTCTTGAATCCCCAGATCATTCTTACATGTGTCTTCGTCTCTCTCTACTCAGTCAGCATTTTCTTCTTCTTGGGACGACCTCTTTCCTCTACTTACTGTTGCGTGCTCGATAATATTTATGTTTAATAAATTTAATGCTCATTATGCCAAATGTTTTAAACAATCTGTCACTGATATTGCTGGCGTCCGAACACTGAACTTCTCGATCACTCAGTCTCTCACGCAAGTGGTAGATTTCCCAAGTCATTTACTCAGTCACCCTAAAGGTCATGTTTTTATTCTAGATCTCTTCCTTACTTCTATCACTGACTCTTGCCATGTCATTCAGCTCTGCCTCCTTGGCACTTCCGATCATTCGGTGGTGTCTATAAATATATTTTTCAACTCCCTCTCTATCCAGGAACCTCTTACCAGCAGAATATCAACAAATGGACTGGAATTCGTTCTGCGATTTCCTTGGTGAAATTCCTTGGAACAAAGTTTTTAATCTCTGTTCAAGAGTGCATCTCTGAGGTCTCCTCCTCTTAGGTGAAAGCCGGCATGGATATTTTCGTCCCAGCTAGAAAATTTTCACTGAAACCACGTTTATCATTCTAGTTCTTTCTTGCTTGCTGGGCTATTAATGCTTACAGGAAGTACTTATATTTTATCGGAGTGAGGCCTCTGATCACAAAAGGCGCCTCTTTCTCTTTGATCGTAATGAATGAAAACGTATTTGATAGCAAACAATAATTAAAAAAACCTATAGCATGTCACTAGTTTGGTTCTAAAGATTATAGGCGGTTCTGCAAGAGTGTATTAAAAATATCAAACCCCTTGCGTTTACTCAGTAGCCCTAAAGATCAAACTTATCTTACAGGTCTCTTCTTTACTTCTATCCCTGACTCATGTAATAATATGTAACTTTGCCCTCTTTGTAAGTTAGATCATGCAGTGGTATCTAAAAACATCTGATTTTCCTTTATCCAGGACCCTCGTACCAACAGAATATCTTACTGTTATCAATATGCAGACTGGGACTCATTCCATGATTTCCTTCGTAACGTTCCTTGGAACAAAGTTTTTAGTTTTCCTGTTCAAGACTATGCCTCCAAGGTCTCCTCCTGAGTGAAAGTCGGCATCGATGCTTTCATTCCAGCAAGGAAATTCCAAGCCAAACCTAGTTATTTACCTTAGTTATTTCCTGCTTGTTCGGCTATCATTGCCCACAGGGATCACTTCTTCCGGCTGTACCAGAGCGAGACGTCTGATTAAAAAGACGCCTTTTTGTCTCTGCTCGTAATGAATGCAAACGTGTCCTAAATGATGCCAAGCTCTTGTTCATTATACTGGTTCTTTCCTGCTTGCTCGGCTATCATTACCCACAGGGATCACTTCTTCCGGCTGTACCAGAGCGAGACGTCTGATTAAAAAGACGCCTTTTTGTCTCTGCTCGTAATGAATGCAAACGTGTCCTAAATGATGCCAAGCTCTTGTTCATTATACTGGTTCTTTCCTGCTTGCTCGGCTATCATTACCCACAAGGATAACTTCTTCCGGCTGTACCAGAGCGAGACGTCTGATTAAAAAGACGCCTTTTTGTCTCTGCTCGTAATGAATGCAAACGTGTCCTAAATGATGCAAAATTATTGTTTACTGATAGCATCTCACAAGTATTGTTATAAAGATTATAGGCGGTTCTGCAAGAGTGTACTAAACAATTGCAACCCCTTGATCTCTCCTCTATTCGACTAATTCGAAGTCATCACATCCACAGCAGAAAATGTTGAACGTTTTGCACGCAAATTCTCTAGCAGCTCAACACCTGACTCGTCTGAAGTTTCCATAACCGATTTCCCTCCTAGCACAGATGATCAACTGAGTGGTATATTCATAACCCCGTCTCGGGTATCAAACATCCATTCTAAATTAATCTTTCACAAGGCAAGCAAAGATGATGGAATTTCCTAAAGAAATAGTTCTCATTTGTAGTTCCTGTTTTAAAGAACACTGTGGAACATTCTGACACTTGAATGAAACGAAATGATAAAAAACAACTAAATGTATATGTTAGTTCATTTCTAATCTGTTCATATATCTCAAACTATATATATCTGTTAATTATCTATCGATTTGTTGATGTATACCCCCCATATATATATATATATATATATATATATATATATATATATTAGCATGATTAGTATCTATCTATCTATCTATCTATCTATCTATCTATCTATCTATCTATTCCAATTTCTTCATAATTATGTCTGTCAGTTTCATTACTTATCGATCTATATATGAATATATCTATCTCTGTTAGTATTTTCTCTATCTATGGATCTACAACACTCCGTTATCTATCTATCTATCTATCTATCTATCTATCTATCTATCTATCTATCTATCTATCTTAGTCTATATACATATATCTATATTTCTGAGATGAGGTATAGCAATTATTTACACTACTTATCGTTACCTTTGTTGCTATATTCTCGACGTCTCGGCCGTTGTTCGCTCCGTCCTTCTTGTGAGTGGAATTTTGAACTGAAGCCTTTATTTAGTCAAGAGTTTAGGATTTCCTCGGAGTAAATTTGGTTACATGTGCAATCGTATTAACGTAAACGATCCTCGTCCGATGATATCGCAAAAGTCAAAACGCATCACACGAAAACATTTTCAACTTTGTCATACATTTTTCCTCCAAAATTGTTCTTGATATATAAACATGTATATATCCTTATCCCATATATATATATATATATATATATATATATAAACTACGGCCATAATTATTAGGCAATTCCCGATTTTTAAAAGAAATGTATTTCATACTATTTTAAGTGGATAGAACTGGGGCAAGAAGTGGCTTGTCAACTTCAATTCATCTGTTGTCTGTCAACCATTACAGGCAACCTTTTCTGCCTCCCATAAGCATGGACCAGGTGAATCTCCCGGAGAGTAATACACTACGCCTCCTCGGACTTACCCTGTCCTCAGACCTCAAATGAAACCACTATATTGAATCCATAGCAAAATCTACTGCTAAGAAGATTGGGTCACTATGTCGATCCAGGATGTTTTTTCCACCTGAATCCATCCTGCATATATACAAGTCAACTCTAGCTCTCTCCCCTCCCCTGTATAACCTTCCCTCTCTCTCCACCTATGTATCTGTCATCGCACCTGCTTTCTCAGCTTTCTATTGTTTCTTTCTAACTAGCTTGTACTCCTCACTCTTTTCTAATTAATCTTTTTACATTTATGTAACCCCCTGCACATCAGTGGCGTTTTTGCCTTGCTCGGGGTGAAATGATTAAAAACAAAATCTAAATGAAAATAGAATGATTCTTTTGTTATTATTAATTTGCAAAATTTTACAAGGCAAGGAAGCAAAAATGAGCTCGTCCGAATAACCCTAAATCTTTTCATTCTTTCATTAATGAAACTGCAATATATACATATCTACGTACAAGAAATCGACGAGAAATCGACAACTGTCCGCGCGTTGACATCGCTAAACTATTCGAATACATCAACCGAATGCGTATGTATGTGCGCAACGGCACACATATACATATATATGCCGAGCCCCGTACGATTAGCATATATGTTTGTGTGAGCCCCGGTAAGCGGACGCGTGTGTGTGTGTGTGTGTCTTTGCGCACGTCAGTGTGTATACAAATGTGTATATATATCTGCGTCTGTCATGACAACAAATTTTCCTCCCACTTCCACAAAAATACACCAATATACGCAGCCCTACATATAGCCAATTTCTTTTTAAATTAATCAGTTTGTCTGACGATCGCAAGAGCGTAAAACCCAGGGTTACAAACTCACATCTATCTATCTATCTATCTATCTATCTATCTATCTATCTATCTATCTATCTGTTTGTCTGTCTGTCTGTCTGTTCAGATCTATCTATCTATCTATCTATCTATCTATCTATCTATCTCAGTCTGTTCAGATCTATCTATCTCAGTCTGTTCAGATCTATCTATCTATCTATCTATCTATCTATCTATCTATCTATCTATCTATCTATCTATCTATCTATCTGGGATGCCATTAGTAAATTCTTCATGTGCCTTGTCGGTTTTTAATTCTGTCGACTGTGCTATATACTTGAGTGATGCTGGCACCGTCTGTCAAAAAAGAAACGCCGTATCTTAATTCATTTCGCCAGAAATTCGTTAACCGCATGCTGTACATCGTGGCATCCATACCGGAAGCTCCAAAACGAACAATACTAGTCTTTGTGTTTCAATATGAGCAGAATGCAGAGAATTCAGAAAGAGTTGGATGAGTGTAATGGTGCTTACGAAGGTTTTTGGAACGAGTGATGGCGATGTTATACCTCCGTTCATTTTCCCACTGTACCTCAGACTCAAAAGGAGGTTTGCGTTAAGTGTCTTGACGAGTTAGTACTGCCCTCATTAAAGAGGGTGTTACTTGAAGACCTTATGTCTGGCAACGGGCACTTGCACACAAGCGAGTGAAACCAGTCATAACTGCTAGACAATTTCTTGGATCACATCACCTGACCACCTAACTCACCAGCAACCCCCTTGATTATTATGTATGGAGCTCAGTTGATCGAGAGACCAACAAAATTCCTTGTAACACTAAAGATGAACTGAAGGCAAGGATTGTGGTTGCATTCACCAACTTAAAAACAATAAGACAGTTTAAAAGACTTCCGAAATTATCTGGAGGCTGTGATTGAAGCTGAAGTAAACAAAACAAGATGTAGATACAAAACTTCAAGTACTGGCTCATTGAGTTTGATAGAAATAAACGAATTTACTCAAATTACAAACCATGCTTAGCACACACACAAAAACGAATCCAAAAACAAAACTCATAATTTTTCACACCTTGATGCGAAATGTTTTTCGGTCAATAAAAAACTAGGAATCATCTAAAAACAAAATTCAAATAATCTTCAATTATCAGAAACAAATTCTTTTACCGACCCTTTTCGCGAGCCGACGCGAAGTTTGTTTATCGTTCAATGAAAAGTTCAGAATCATATCCGGGAATGAATTCCCAAATGACCTTTTCGCGCCCCACAAACGAAATAAAAGACGGATAAAATTTGACTGTCTCCTGAGAGAAGAAGACGAGCGTAATTAACACGTACCTTTGACAAACGTCAACCGATCGCTATTATTACCTCTCTCTTTCTCTCTCACTTCCTTCCTCTACAATCGTTCATCCATCTGTCTCTTTTTATACTTGATAACCGAACGGAACACTTTAAGACTGAGCGAATACTTCAAAGACATTCCTACCCAAAGATAGCCTACATCCACACAAGTTACTACTACGAACACTTGATACCCTTGACTTCTTAATACTGTTTCTCATTGAACATTAACTTCTACTAATTCATGTTATTCTTTTCTAATAATAAATTCCTATCTAAACATACAAAAGGTATACTTTTATTCTTCCACAAATCCATCTGCTGATAACTTTCAAATAATTCTGAATAAAACCTGTAAGTGGTAGGTACTTTGGTTGTTTCACACATTGTCAATTCAAAAAACATTAACCATTTCCTTACTTCTACAAAGCCATTAGTGATTTTACTAAATGGATTTACTCTTTGGTGTTTCTCGATATTTTTGTGCAATTTTGTTAATTACATCTGTTAAAATGAGATGTTAGTGTCAATTTCATTTTTGTGTAATTTTGACGACAATTTATTCATCGATATGTATAAATATATTTTGATAAATCTACTGGACAACGAATATTTTATCAAGTTTTTATTTACTTTTTTCAGCGTTCTTAAAATTTTCTTTTTATAGGAGAGAGCAAGTACAAAAATTGTTCATACATTTCATTGTCCTATACTCATTCGGCTATTTGCTTGGCCATTTTCAAGGGGCGTTTGATTTCGTTTTGTTATTTAACGGAACTTGCTGAAAAGAAAACTTGCTGTCTATATATATATATATATATATATATACATATGTTGACAACAATCTCTCTTTTTTTGTCTGTCATTAAAAATGACAGACAAGGTATTATCATTAAGATTTTATATAATTTTTCACGTGTTCGTACATTTTTTTTCGGAACTCAAATTATATAAGAATTGTCCAAAGCTTTTGTACTTTTGAGCGCTTTCGACTATAATTTTGGCCATTATCAAAAATTAATTTTGTTTTACTTATAAATAAACATGTGGAAAGTTTATTCATATAGAGTCTTTTGTATGTTAAATTCCGAAAACCGTAAGCACATTGTTATCATTTTCGTAATTGATGTTATATAGTGGAGGATTTCTGTTTTTTATTAGTAAGGCTTCCATGGTATTTAATCTTCTTTTGCATATGGATGATACTATATATAAGTAATGCTAAGGTAAGCTGATTTTAAAGATAAAAAAGTGTATATATATATATATATATATATATATATATATATATATATTTCTAAACTCATAAACAGTAGAGTAGGCATTACGAAATAAACAGTATGTCTAAACAGAGATTTACAAATAAAATAAACAAACATGCAAAATACAAAAAAGAAGAAAGATAAGGGGAATTTTTCCAAATAAAACAACAAAATGAGAAACATCTAACCGCATCAGTGTTTAATTTCCCAATTAACGGTGTAAAGAACGTAGGGACGAACACACCTGCTTGAGAAGTGAAGCTTTTTCCCTTCGTGTTTATTGTCTTTTGTTGGAAGACTTTGTGAGGCTTGAATCCCAGCTCTCGTGTTTGCAATCCGTATTACAATAGAACATCATCAGATTTCGTAATTCAGGTGTGTTACTCGACACTGATACAGCCGCGGACTGGTGAATGTGAAAAGCACCTCCCACTGATTCTCTGTACAATAATCACCGCCCGGTGGCTGTGCGGCAGCCTATACACCCCGTCCATGACTCTTTTAGGGTATTGACTAATTAAGTTGATGATTTTTATCAGCTTCAGTGAACTTTATAAAAACGATAGAAATAAAAAAAAAAATGCAATCATTATTTTTATCGGGAGTTACGAACATTAAATTTATTTATCAACTCTTCTGCGTTCTTTAAAATTCTTTGCCATTTTAGGGATCTGGTTGCCTTTATAATAAATATCAATCAATCATAGCAAAGGGAGATAATAACAAAACTTTCTTGAGAATTAATGAGTGTGATATACTACTGAAGAAAAATGCTTCGACTGAAAGGCAATTATCAAATATAATTTGTTTGTTTAGAAAAAAGGCCGGAAAATGAATGCGCTTTGACTGAAACATAATGATCAAACGTACTTAATGTTTGCCTGGCACAAGGTCACGATAACAAAGCATTTTAAATTTTATAACCAAATGCAATGTATTAAGAAAGTACTCTGAATGAAATGCATCGACCAAACATAATTTTTATGGCACAAGGACACCAAAATAAAGTTCGACTGAAACATAACTAACAAACATTATTAATGTTTCTTCTTTAGAACTGTGTTTCCAGTTCTTCTTCTTTTATGTGCCCTATCCCTTCAGGACGTAGGCGATCATGGCCTTCCACTTTTCCCTATCCCTGGTGGCGCTGAGCACGCTTTCCCCTGTTACACTACGCAACCCTCGTTCCGGCATCCACCTGATTAGGTCCTTCAAATATGTTATCCGCTGCTTTCTCCTGTTTCTTTTTCCCTCTATCTGGCCTGTTAGTATCAGGTTCTCCAAGCTCTCCTTCCTCATTGCATGTCCCAGAAACTTTAGCTGTCTCTTTCTGATGCTCAGTATTAATTTCCTTTTTGCTTCCATCCTTTCCAAAACCTCATCATTGCTCACATGCTGGAACTATGATATTCTCAGCATCCTTCTGTAGAACCAAATTTCAGTTGCTTCCAGTCTATCCTTCATCTTCGATGATACTGTGCAGCTTTCACTGCCATATTAATGAACTGACATCACATAGTGATCCAGTACTTTCTTCTTTGTTTCTAGTGAAATTGTCCTGTTTCTTAATACTTCACTGAACTTCTGGAATGCCTCCTTCGCTGTGCCAATTCGCCTTCGGATCTCTGTGTCACACTTTCCGTCTTCTGTTAGAACACTTCCCAGGTATTTAAATTTTTGTACCTGCTTGATTTTAGTATCCCCCACCTGCATTTGGCATTTTGGGCTGCCGTTTTTGCTAATATTTTAACGGATGCAATAAAATTGTAAAGAAATGGCTCCAACTGGGATGCGATGTCAAAACATAATTGGAGTAGATAGACTAAACTATCGCCCGGTTCACACTCCACCCACGTCTATTGTACAGGTGTAGAGGCTCATCCCTTGTTCCCTGTTTAGGATGTGGTTTCCGGCTTTCTCTTTTCCAAATCTTTTCACTCTTGTGTAGCCCCTTGCACATCAGTGGTGATATGATTAAAAAAAAATCTTTGTCTGGTACAAGAGCACAAAAAGATTGTACTCTGACTGTAATGTAATGACCAAACGTACTTAATGTTTGTCTGACCCCAGGTCACGATCTTTATTCTTTAGAATTGGGTTTTCGGTTCCTTCTCTTAAAGTCTTCTCAATCACTTTCATTAGCAGTAACTTCTTTCATCTTGGTGGCATTGCCGCCTTGATCGCGGTGAAATGATTAATATACTATTGAAGAAAGTATTTGGGAATTATTTCAACAGAGGATAGAAAGTGCGTCACTGAAACTCGAAGAAGCATTCGGATATCCAAAATTGCATTCCGAAATCTAAGCAAAGTATTAAGAAACAGAAAAATCTCTCTAGAAAAAAAAAAAAGAATGCTTCATCTCAGTCCTCCTGTATAGCAGTGAATGTTGGAGCCATTTCCGATTCCATTCAGTGAATGTTGGAGCCATTTCCGATTCCATTCATTGAATGTTGGAGCCATTTCCGACTCTATTCAGTGAATGTTGGAGCCATTTTCCGATTCCATTCAGATTGTAGGTCCTTTTCAAGAGCAGCAGCCCGGTTAACTCTGCCTTGGCAGATTTCTTATTGAGACGGGAGTAAATGGTGGTGTCATTTGCGTAGATGCCTTCTTGGAAACTGATTACACCAGGAAGACCATTGATGACGATCAGAAAAAGCATAGGACCTAGGATACTTAAGGGACATCAGCGTTCGTATGAATGGCTCTTGAAAACAATAAGTCATCGAGAATACTTTATTAACGGATGATACATAGTCGTGAAGAAAGTGCAACGAATGAAACATAATTCGTTTGTCTGGAAAAAAGGTCTCGAAAACGTGGTTCAATTGAAACATCATGACCAAACGTAATTAATGTTTATTATGGCACAAATTTACAATAATAAAAAATCTAGTGGTTGCAATATACTTGTGATGAATGATTGAAAATAATAGTTTCAATATATTCTGATTATCCTTTCTTCTTAACCGTATACAGCCACAGAATGAACATCCTATTATGTTTTCTGCAAGTACAGCGCCCCGCAAAAGTTTAGAACACATTACAAAAATGTTTTTTTAGATTTTTTTTTTAATCATTTCACCCCGAGCAAGGCAGAAACGCCACTGATATGCAGGGGGTTACATAAATGTAAAAAAGATTAATTAGAAAAGAGTGAGGAGTACAAACTAGTTAGAAAGGAACAATAGAAAGCTGAGAAAGCAGGTGCGATGACAGATACATAGGTGGAGAAAAAGTGAAGGTTATACAGGGGAGGGGAGAGAGCTAGAGTCCAGTGGTTAGTAGATGAGTATTAACTTTGCATTTAAATTTCTGGAGGTTGTAGACGTCAGGAAAGCAAGAATACGGGAGTGAGTTCCACAGGCGGGAAGTGCGAGAGAGGAAGCTGCAGGAGTAGAATTGTCGTCTGCATTTGGCTAACCTGACTGTGAATGGGTGGGACCCAGTTACCAGTCTGGTTGCACGGGTAAACACCTGTTGAGGAGGCATCAGTGACTTAAGTTCATCCGAGCAGAAGCCATGAAAGTATTTATAGAGCCATGAAAGTATTTATAGAAGCCATGAAAGTATTTATAAAAGCCATGAAAGTTACAGCGGGTTATCCATTCTTTTCCAGTTTATAGTGGAGAGTCCGTTCTAGTGAAGGGTAGTTGTATATTGTTGCAGGTTAACGGAATTTGGCCTTGTTGTAGATAGCCCACTATAAGTCATAAAATGATTATGAGCCAAGAAAAGCAAATTGAGTTGAAAAACAACATTTTATATATACACATATCAATTATGCTTTTTACAATAAAAGTAATACTTGAAGTATAGGTCCAACGGCAATTGGAATTAAATTAAAAAATGCTGAAAAGAGAATTAATACTTAGGTATTGTAAGTAAGGAATGTCTTTGATGTATCCGCTCCTTAGGTCAGTAAGTAGTTTTTAGACAGTGAAATATAAGATGAGAGGAAAGGGAGGCTAGGATAGTAAGCCGCTTGACTTAGGTCAAGGGGATACTGATTACATTCCTCTCTCTCGGGTCAGTCCGTGTGTGTCGGCCTGCATCGGCCTGTCTGGCGATGCTTTCTGTATCGGCTTTTTATATGTTCATTTTGGATAGCAGCAGATCATTTGGGAATTCATATCCGTATTTGATTCTGGGCTTTCCATTGGCTGAAAAATAAAATTCGCGTAGGCTCGCGAACTGGAAATTTAATATTTAATTAATTTTTGTTTTTCAACCGGAACACTGCGCGAATCCGTCTGCGCACGGACGACTTTTGGTCATTTTCTTTTTGGTTGTGAGGGTGCAAAAATCCGGTCCTTCGCTATGCTTCGTATCACCACACACTAATTAAGCTTTTACTGTACGTAGAACATACATTTAGGTACTCAAACAAACAATCAGATAAAAAAAAAAAATTCAAAATATATCCCACAAAGAAAAAACATTGTTTAATGACACAAAAGTCTACAAAACTTCTTTTTATTTAAAACAGATTTTGTTTTTATAAAAGTGTTCAAATTTTACTAGAATGTTCTAAATTACGATGGAGTTGTTTTTTTTTTAGAATGTTCCAGATTAATTTTATGATTAGTTTTAGTAATGATTATTACGTGTTGCATTATTGTTTATCTGTCAAGCATCTTTTAAACATTGACAAAATTAAAATTGGTTGTTTTGTTTTTATGGCATATCAACCTCGGCGGGTCATTTATTACCAACTAAATTTTGTTTATTTATTGCTTATAATAAAAGCTTTTTCTTTCAACAATTTATTGTTGTTTTTATATAAGTTTTGTGTCTACTAATAATTTGTTCTTTTCGATTATCAAGATTCATTGGATTTGTTTTTTTTTAAGGGCAGGGTCCCCAAGTCCTACCCTTGTTATTTAACCCATAACTGGAGGGAATGGACGGATTAATAGCTTTCCCAAGAGTACCAGTGCTTAAGTGAATGCAGGGTATTCAGCTGGAATTCGAACTCGGCTCACTGATTTATCTTTCTGAGCCGATATCCACTGTACCACAACGCACATCCGTCACTAGACGCTTACAGCGCCTGGTATTCCCAAGCGGTCACCCATCTAAGTACTGACCAGGCTCAACATTGCTTAACTTCGGTGATCGAGCGAGAACCGGTGTATTCAACGTGATATGGCCGTAAGCCTTGACAAAATGGTGAAAAGCAAAATAGTTGATCAAGACCTCCGCAAACGTATTGTTGACCTTTATGAACTTGTTTATAGGAAGATATCTAGTCAGTTAAATGTGCCATTCAGTTCTGTTGGTACAATAGTTTGACACTGGAAGCTATGTCATTCTGTTTGTCCCCTAAAACGCTCTGGTCGTCCTAGAAAGGTAACTGAACGTACGGCAAGATTATTGACGAGAAACGTTACTAAAGAGCCCCGAATTACGCTTGAAGAACTTCAGGGAGTAAGTGGCGTAAAAGTGAGTACGGATATAGTCTTTCACTTCGTCGTTTTCCTTTTCAAAGACTTCAAGGAAAAAACGAAATATGCGTTGTGGTGCAGTGGATATCGGCTCGGAACGACAAATCGGTGTGCTGAGTTCGAATTCAAGTTGAATTCCTTGCATTCACTTCCGCGCAAATACCCTTAAGAAAGGTATTAATACGTCTCTTCCTTCTAGTTATGGGTAAAATAACAGAACAGATTAGGTTCTATAATCTTGGCTGGCAACCAATCTACCGCAGAAAATAATGGCAACCTTCTGCGGGATAATCTTCTGCCCAGTCAGTCATGTCTCTATCGAGACATGATCGCCCAACCGTGTATCACGTATGGCACTTAACTGACTGAAGGAAAAAACACTTCTTAAGCGAAAACAGGTTCTTGCTAGATATTATTTTGCAAACGGGCATTGTTCAAACCTGCAGAATTTTGGAAAAACATACTTTGATCAGACGTAAAGAAAATTTAACATTCTGGCAGAAATGCTGTGGCAAAGGTCTTTATAAAAAAGGGTACTCCATATTCGCCGAAGAATACTATCCCAACAGTAAAATTTGGGGACAGACCTATCATAATTTGGGGTTGCTTTGGTGCCCAAGGTGTCGGAAACATTGAAATAATAGAAAGGATGGTAAATAGAGCATGTTACTAGGATATTTGCGGGAGAAATTTACGTCTGAGTGCACATTCTCTGGACTTGAAACCATGTTGTGTCTTTCAACAAGACAACAATCCTGGACATACTGCATAGCTTACAAAATCACGGTTAAGTTCAACTAGAAGAGACGTTCAAAAATGTCCAAGTCAATCTCCGGATCTCAATCCGATTGAAAATTGATGAAGAAACCTGAAACTGAGAATTCAAAGAAGGAACCAACAAAATCTGCCTAAACTGAGAGATTTTTATCGTAAAGAATGGGAAAATATCATCCAAGAAACTTACAAGAAATTCGTAGGAAAATACTCTATAGGCTGTAATTAGCAATAACGGTTATGCTACGAAATATTAATAGATGACATATTAAATGTATTGTGTTTTGCGTTATTAAATATTGCTTTTTATTTGCGGGATATTTTCATTGAGTATTTTTTAAAAATCTGATTGACTGAAGGATTAAACATATATATTATTAGCAGTAAAAGTTCTATTAATCCGTATGTTCGTTGTGGTACAGTGGATATCGGCTCGGAACGAGAAAGCGGGGAACCGCGTTCGAATTCCAGTTGAATCCATTGTATTCACTTACGCGCAAATACCCTTGGGAAAGGTATTAATCCGTCTATTCCTTCCAGTTATGGGTCAAATAACAGGACAGACTGGGTTCTATAGCAATGGTCGGCAACCAATCTACCGCAGAAAGCAATGGCAACCTACTGCGGGATAATCTTCTGCCCGGTCAGTCATGTCTCTTACGAGACATGATCGCCCAAGCGTGTATCATGTATGGCACTTAACTGACTGAACCTAAAGATACAATGTTTGTAATCTATATATATATAAAAAGCAGTCTGTGTGTAACTGTTCCCTATGCACGCCTACATTTTTTAAGCTACGCCATTCAAACTTTCTAGGGACACATATCTACAAAGAAGCCAGGTCGGCACATACTTTTTGAGTTTTAAGTTCAGCAATTTTCTCTTTCGCACATTTAGGCCAATGGTACATTACATCACAGAAATCAAATCACACGTGTCAAACGTGACTAAAATGAGCCTTTATAATTAATTTTAAATCCGACGTTTTAAAAATTCATTTGGTCAACAAAAAATGTGAATATTTTCCCCCGTAATTTTGAAACAAAAGAAATATAAAAAAAGTGTTTTTTTTAACAAAAACAAAATATGTAAAAAAGTGCCAATGTTTAATTATTTAAGTCTTGTTTTTTCAGATTTAATATTTCATACTTCAAAAAATAAAATGAAAAAAAAACTAAACCTTTTTTTCGCTAAATATTTCATGCGGGAAATCAACTGTCTGTAATTCGTGTGGCATTTAATGTAACCTTTTCCTCTAAAATTAAATATCTACACTTTTAAATATTCTTCGAAAATTTCTGAACTGAGAGCGTAATAGTTTTTATATTTCTAATTTCAGTAAAACAAAATAAATAATTTTATTTTTATGTTAAATTCATTTAGTCAACAAAAAATGTAAATATTTTCCCCCGTAGTTTTGAAACAAAAACAAACGCAATGTTGTTTACACTGTCACACAAAACATCAAATCACGTTTACGCAACACAAAAGAAAATAGATTTTTTTAATGCTGAAAATGATTACTAACAGCCTCAGTTCTCCTTTCCAACTTTCAATAAATGATTTTCATCTACTCCTCTCATTGGCATCTTCTCCTTTCTTTTTTTTTTTTTAATCATTTCACCCCGAGCAAGGCGGAAATGCCACTGATGAGCAGGGGGCTACATAACTGTAAAAAGAATAATTAGAAAAGAGTGAGGACTACAAACTAGTTAGAAAGGAGCAATAGAAAGCTGAGAAAGCAGGTGCGATGACAGATACATAGGTGGAGAGAAAGGGAAGGTTATACGGGGGTGGGGAGAGAGCTAGAGTCCAGTGGTTAGTAGATGAGTATTGACTTTGCATTTAAATTTCTGGAGGTTGTAGCCGCCAGGAAAGCAAGAATACGGGAGTGAGTTCCACAGGCGGGAAGTGCGAGAGAGGAAGCTGCAGGAGTAGAATTGTCGTCTGCATTTGGCTAACCTGACTGTGAATGGGTGGGACCCAGTTGCCAGTCTGGTTGCACGAGTAAACACCTGTTGAGGAGGCACCAGTGACTTAAGTTCGTTGGAGCAGAAGCCATGAAAGTATTTATAGAACAGACAAAGGGGGGGGGCACATTTCGACAGTGGGGAAGTGGCTGCAGTCGAGCCGCCAGATCAGTACCTATCACATTACAGACTCTCCTTTGGAGCCTGTCAAGAACACTGAGGAGAACGGCAGGGGCGCCTGACTATAAATGGCAGCAGTACTCCATGCACAGACGGATGGTTGACTTGTATATATGCAGGATGGATTCAGGCGGAAAAACATCCTGGATCGACATAGTGACCCAACCTTCTTAGCAGTAGATTTTACTATGGATTCAATATAGTGGTTTCATTTAAGGTCTGAGGACAGGGTAAGTCCCAGGAGGCGTAGTGTATTGCTCTCCGGGAGAATCGCTTGGTCCATCCTACTACTATAATGTTCTGAGTTGCACGGGCAACGCCGGGCTCTGATGCTAGTGTGTTATAAACTATTGCGTGGCACTGTAGCTGTTTATGGTATGGTGGTTAAAGTACTACGCTCAAACATTTTTACTTCAGAGATATCTTTTCTTTTCAAAGAGGTTCGCCCTGTACAATGCCCGGGGGCCATTCGAGGTAGAGCAAGTTTATACAGAGAGGCGGGGAAGATAACGGTTCAACTTAGACTTGAACAGGTTAAGATCGTGGTGGTCGGGATAACAATAACTTGGGAGTTGGTTTCACAGATCAGTGGTTTGAGGGAAGAGGAAATTCGAGTGGAACTTACTTCTCTCTCCTAGGGAATAGGGAGGGAATGTAGGTGGTTTGCTACTATGTAATCGCCTTCTTTCTCCAAGATTAGTTGTTAAGAAAGGCATGAGAGCCCAATCTTCCCTGCGATCTAATCCAGTGTTGCTAGGGGGAGGGGAGATGGATTTAGATCCTTCTAAAGTTCATTTCTGTGAATGTTAAGTTAACAAACTCGGTCGGAATTTGAACCCAGCACGTAACTACACATTCTCTACTATGTTAATCGCACTTTGATCTTTACCAGGGAACGATATCTCCCTTGACGCTGTTAGTAAAATAAAATAATCCTCCTCAGTCAGCCTTAAAGGTCGGGTTGTTTAATGGGCGAAACTTAGAGGTGCTTTCTGCTGTAATGATCACCGGATAAGTTGGTTAACGTTAGAGTCGTATATTTTTTTAAAAAGATTCTCATACTAACTAGTTTCCTTTGTGAAAAGTCAGTTCAAAGGCCATAAGAAATAAGCCCACTTTTGAAAAGGTAGTCATAAATGCATGAAGATGGATATATGTTTATCAGAAAAAAAAAACATCAATATGCAAATTAAAATTGGACAGAAAATGCGACACTGAAATCAGAAGTCATGTTGGGATAGCAAAATATGCCTACCAAAAGCTAAGCAAAGTATTAATTGATTGGTAAGTGTTTTACGTTTTTTTTTTAAACATTTGTAAGTAATATAGTTATTTTCTATGCGTAGCTAAGGTTGTTGCACACGCCCGAAAATATGGAACACCTAGCGTAACAATCTTGCTAACTATTACATCACGTCAAAGTGGCGTATGGTATTCAGCTGCGAGACTGGAAAACCGTTGCTGTAAATCGGCCTTCCTGTCATAGGACCATCCGAAGAGGGTTCGAGACATTCGAGTTCAAGCGTCAACATAAAGAGGTTTTGTAACGTGCTGTCAGGAAGGCCTTACTTGCCCAGCGGCGTCTACCACGCCCCACTCCTCTGAGACTCATGCTCACAACCGTTCAGGATTAAGCTGTGTCTTTACAGCATCACCGTCACCGCCACAGAGTGGATAAAGGGAATAAGGAGAGACGTTAACAATCCAGATGATCAGATGTGAGCGGGTGCCGACGACGATGACACACTTTAAGTTCATTCATTAAACCGGCATTTATTTTCTATTTAACTCAAAATTATGTATATTTTCATAAACTGTAATATAAAAATCAGGATAAGAGTGTCTAAGCATGGGGTGATCATCATCAAGCGTGGCCATCAGAACAACAGACTGGCACCAGAGCAGAATGGACAAAGAGAAGAAGCAGAAAATTGCAACGGTTTGTCGACTTTACACCAAAGACTTATCGGATAAGATTCAGAAGATCTTCGGTCCATACAACATCATAAAAATACCCAGAAGTACTTCCACTTTGCGGATAAATCTCTGTTAATTAAAATTTAACGCGGAGGAGAATATCACCAAGAATTGCGTGAACTCAATCACTTGCAGTTGTGGCAGAGAATATAAAGGTGAAACAGGTCGCCTCAAGAAAGTAAGACTAGTGGAACATCGAAAAGCCGCAGTGAGAAGTGAGAGAATAAAATCAGGCATGGCTGATCATCTATGGAAGGAAAGAGTAGTCATATGCCCTTATGGAATGAAGCGAAAATGCTGAACAAGAAAGAACACTGGAGAGTTAGACGTCTGAATGTCAGTCAGTTAAGTGCCATACGTGATACACGCTTGGGCGATCATGTCTGGAAAGAGACATGACTGACTGGGCAGAAGATTATCCCGCAGGAGTTTGCCATTGCTTTCTGCGGTAGACTGGTTGCCGACCAAGGCTATAGAACCCAATTTGTCCTGCTATTTAACCCATAACTGGAAGGAAGAGACGGATTAATACCTTTCCCAAGGGTATTTGCGCGTAAGTGAATACAATGGATTCAACTGGAATTCGAACTCGGCTCGCCGGCTTCTCGTTCCGAGCCGATATCCACTAAGTATCATGCCATATGCTGAGTTATTTTCCAGACACTGCAAAAATGGTTCACAGCCTTAACGAGGCACAGTTTCAGTCACTACTTTTATAAAAAAAAAAACACAATTCTACCTTTTTAGTAGGCCTAGTATAAAAATAAATACAATATGGGAGTCTTTAATAGATAAATGACAGCAAATCTTTAACCGTAGAAACAGAAATCAAAACATGGCGGGGGGTAGCAGCAGTTGCAACCTAATTAGTCGTCAGGTTAAGCTTAAGAGTTTAAACTTACTACAGCAAATTTACCATTGCCAAGTGGATACAAATGTTGGTTTCTGAATTTGGTGACAAAGTACTTGGGAGTTCAATTCCACGGTCGAGCAGAGTGTACTTACAATCAGTGAAAACCAGTGAGCAATTACTGAACAGGAAATATATCAAAATAAGAACTATTTGATATCCCTAGACAGGAATAGTGGAACGAGAACACGCTACAACTTAGATTGAATAAAGGATTCAGTTCGAAATTCCACATAGGTGACACCATCGATATACACCCGGGGAAAGCCGGAGGTTGCAACGGCCTCCAATATGAGAACAATAGTTCCAATATAAATGGTGTAAATAATGAGCATATATATTAGTTTATATCATAATGAATTTCCATTCTTGCTTATAAAAACAAAATAGAGTTACATTTTATTCACAATCATATTCACCATTATCTGCAATGATGTAGCACCACTTATCAGGCTGTTCTTTGATATATTTTGAGTAAAATTCCGCAGGTTTTGTTGTGAAATATTGTTCGGCGTATTCTTGAATCTAGTTTTCAGTTTTCATTAGTGTTCCAAACGTAAGATAATTTAGGCACATCGCAAAAAAAAAAAAACCCAAAAAAACAGCATAGTATGAATTAAAAAGATCCAAAACTTAATAAAACGATCTTTTCCCATCAAAATGTTTATAATATTATTAAAAGGAAAGTTCAGAGTATTTTTTAAAAATTTTTGAATCCATTTTTACATGTTCTAAATTTTGACAGAAAATTTTATTTTGATTTGAGTTAGCGTTGCAAAAAATGTTACGACTGTTTACAATCGATCACGTATTTTTTACGTAACTCACTTTTTCGGTGACAAACACATTAATTTGGAAATTCTCGCAAAAATCAAATAATTGTCGGATTTTAATGAAACTTTCAATACTCATTCACAAATGAATGAAATTATTGTTGAAATTCTTTTTTTTAAATATTCGTGAAAATATTTTTTCAACTTCATTCACCCTCTCACCTCCACGTAAATTCATGAAATTTTAATAAGTTTTAATTGGCTGCAAATTATTTTTTATTAGTTAAACGAGGAACTCATCGAGGAATATAAATAATCTATTTTTTATTTTTTTATTTTTGACACTATCCGAAAATCTGCTCCGAAGAGTAAAATAAAAAAAGCAATAAAAAAACTAATAATAATAAAAAAATGCAATAAAACTAATAATAGTAAAAAAATGTTTTCATTTTTGTTATTATTATAATAATTCATAAAGTTTTAAAAATCTTTTAAAAAATCTTTTAAAGAACTGTCATTTTTTCTTTTTTAAGTTAAGAATTGATGATTATATCGCCTATCAAAAATTGAAAAGTTCTATAAAAATTTGTCACCAAATATATTTTCAAAATAATTAAAAAATTTTTTTTGTGTGTAAATAAAATGTTCATTTAAGTACGGTGTTCCACGGGGTCATAACAAGTTTCCATAGGGGTCGTATTTATTTTAGAAGTTAACAAGTGTTTGGGATTTTTCCCCTTACATGGAAAACGACAGAAACCGCACCTTGATTCTGATTCAAGTCTCTTCAAGACGTTTATAAAATTCAACAGCCTGTTTTGCAAGTCATTCCTTAAACATTTAAAGTAACTTTCACATTTTAATTCCTAATTTTCTAATTTTGATAAAAAAAAAAATATAATTGTGAAATTCACAATTTGTGGCGGTACCTAAAAAGAATATGAAAAATAGATATTAAAAATAAAAATTAATAAATTGTACATTTCATAAATTATTGCGTTACCACTGCCGTTATTTTCATTCTGTTATTGTAATTTTTTTAAAAGAAAGTTTTATATTATTTTAATTTTCATTAAAACATCTTCAAACGTAAGCCTAGAAAGCTAAACTAACTAAAATTCCATAAACTACAGGATAATTGCTGAAACTATTAATTTCTTTATTTTAACATAGTTAAAAAAGAAAAAAAAACGATTAGTATGAATAAGATTTACACCGAATTCGTCTTCCGAAGTTTTGGCCAGATACTATAAATCACCAGTTGTCGGCTGCTGATAAGGGGTTGACAGCTGTGATAACAAGGCTACCGTAATTGAGAAATGCTTTTTGAAACATTTTTCAAGCAGTAAATAAAAATTTTCTTGTTTAAAGTCAACTTAAAGTAAGTTTAAATTCGGTAATTTGAAGAAAATAATGTGTCAGCGAGGTGTATTTTATTTTTGTAAGATTTTTTAAAACCTAGAATTGGCTTCTGTTTACAAACGATGAAAAATAGCGGAAAATTTGAAATTTAAAAGATTTTTTTTTAAATTAAAAAAAAATTGATTCCGATCAATATAATTTTGGTTTAAAATACAACAGGGTATTTTGTTTACAGGAATTACTAAATTCAATCCCTTGGTTTTCAATTAAAGCTAATTTTAAAGCTTGAAGATAACTTTTTTATTTTAATTTAAATTTAAATTTAGGTATAGAAAAATGAGTGGGGTACCTAGATAATATATATATATATATATATATATTGATATATTGATGTGGATATGCCATAAAACAAACCAAAAATACGTCAATGAAACTTGATCAACAAACTGATTTCTTACAAAGAATCAGTCAGTTAAGTGTCATACGTGATACACGCTTTGGGCGATCATGTCTGGAAAGAGACATGACTGACTGGGCAGAAGATTATCCCGCAGTAGGTTGCCAATGCTTTCTGCGGTAAACTGGTTGCCAGCAAAGGCTATAGAACCCAATCTGTCCTATTATTCGGAACGACAAATCGGGGAGCCGAGTTCAAATTCCAGTTGAATTCCTTGCATTCACTTACGCACAAATACCTTTGGGAAACGTATTAATCCGCCCCTTGCCAATCTCGTAGCACGCGTCAATACACATGGTAATTCATATTGAAAGTTCCGATACGAACATTTCAGAATATTTGGGTGTCAGTTCGAGGAGAATGCAAAGAATTCAAAATGTGTTAGATGAGTCCAGTGGTGATTACGAAGGTGTTTAGAGGGAAACTGTGGAAACTGCTTATTTCTAATTTGCACATCTATAATCTGTATATTTCGTATTTGTATATATACATACACATACAAACACGCCTACATTATTACTACTATTTGATTTTTTTCTTTACCCACTTTAATTTGCATAAACAATTCTATTAGAATGTTCCAGAACAATCCCTTATTAAGCAATAGCTGATTGGTCGTCAGTAGCCAATCAATAACAAGGTAAGTAACAGAAGATTTTCCTGACAGTTTGTTGAAGAATTTGAATAAATTTATAAAAAAAACAACAGGCGATCTCAGCTCGAACAGTTGGGCCCACGAACCGATTGAAGCAAGTGTGCACAATGCCCAACTCAAGCATAAAAAGTTCCCCTCTTATATTCATCACACACACAAATATTAGTTTGAACTCTTAGACCTCTGTCAGGTTAATTATTCTTTAACCTAAAACATGATGCAACGTGTAGACTGAAACAATGAACATATTTTCCTTTCTTTGAATAAAAGAAACTCTTTTATCAATTTACTAGCAGTAGAGCCCGGCATTGCTCGGGTGTAATGAAAGCTTTAAAACTAATCCATGGTCCCGGAGCCCAGACTCTCTGGACATTGGCACGAAAGACTAAAAAGCAATAGTTGTTTCCAGTTAAAGCGAAACTGTAGACTGAAAGATAAATGAATGGACGTAAGTCAAATTTTGATTTCCTGGTATCGCTAAAGATGGAAGTTCTTTTCGTCTTAAACTGAATTTTGAGGGCTAAATAAGTCCTCTAAGTAAATGGTATCATGGCTGAGACTAAGAACTACAATTATACCTACTTAGAGACAAACCCGAAACAAAAACTAAAATAAAAGGGCTGAAAAAATACAGACATACAGGCAGATAAACAGACACACACACTAACATCTTGCCTTTTATATATATATATTATCGATTTTCTGCACTATAATAAGAACTGCAACCTTGAAACTTCTGAATATCGTTTCTTATGTCTATGAGTGTATCAAATTTGATTAAAATCAGACCACTCCTTCTATAACCCGATTGTTTCGATTTTCGATATTTATCGGGGGTACCTCGACACAAAACCTAGCTAAGAACACTCGCAGACGTTTATAGTACAGCTGTGTAAGTTTTCAAGAAAATCGGTTTAGCCGTTTCGGAGTCTATAGGTAACGGACACACACACACCCACACACACACACACACACACACACATATATATATATATATATATATGCGCGCGCGTGCGCGCACACACACACACACACACACACACACACACACAAACACAGTTCCATTTATAAATAAATTTAGATTTATTTTTGTAAAATTTCCTGGATATTTCGGTTGATTCCTTTTAGCCACTAAATTTTCCAATTTTTTTGTTCCTTCTGCTGCGGTGAGGTATTGTGCTTTCAACACTTTGCGTCAAGTCACTTTTTGGATTATTTTAGACAACGCTTTTATCGACTGTGCTATGTATTCTTGAAGATTATGCCGTGATACTAAATTACGCAAAAATGAAAATAATACTGAACCAATTAAACATTGTGTATTTTCTCTATGAATAATTTTGCGGCTATTTATTGGGAACCCTATAATATATTAACCTCTTCAAGTCTCAGTTCAATCGTTATCTATCCAGCATATCCTCATAATCTTCACTTCGTACTGGCTTTTGTTACGTTCATGTCACATGTCTAATTCAGTAAACCTCCTACCTTGGGTGGCTTTTGAGCCGTTGCTTGAGTGATCATTAATATAAATAAATAAATATAAAGAAATAATCAGTTTAAAACTAGGAAAGGCTCAATAATATCCCGGACTGGGCTAAACCATATCCGAGTATATTATTCGTATAGGGAGTTAATTTAGATTTTACAAGTTTTTTTTTTATTCATAATCGATTCATCAAATCAAAGAAAGGTCGACATTTAAATCAAGAGAAAACTCTTTCTTTTCCACGATATGTATATAAGAGATATATCTTGAAATATACTAGAATTTTCCAAAAGTAATACATCTTATCTATACAGGGAGGAAAATTGCACCGTTGGATAGAGCATGTTTTCAACAACAAAACAATTTCATATTGTACGAGAGACGTTACAAAAGTAATGCCACCTGTTTATTTCCACTGAAACTACAACAGTGAGCACAGTAACAGCGTTGGATAGAGCAATATTTCAGCTACGAAACACTATTTCTCATTGAACAAGAGACGTTCCGAAAGTAATGCCTCCTGTTTATTTCCATAGAAACTACAACAGATGTAGTGAGATAATTAGCGCCTTTGGATAGAGAAAGTTTTCTGATAGAAGACAATATTTTTTATAGGACGAGAGATGTTCTGAAAGTAATGCCTCCTATTCATTTTCGCTTAAACTACAAAAGATATAGAGATCACAACTAAACAATTGAAGAGAACAGATTTTCAACTAGAAGACATAATTTCTCGCTAGACGAGCGAAGATTTTGAATTAATACCTTTTTTTTCACAGAAACTATATCAGGCGAAAGATGTGCGTTGTGGTGCAGTGGATATCGGTTCGAAACGAGAAATCGTGGAAACGAGTTGTATTCGTTGAATTCACTTACTCGCAAATAGCCTTGGGAAAGGTATTAATCAATCCAGCTATGAGTTAGCAGGACAGATTGAATTTTATAGACTTGGTTGGCACCAAGTTTTACGCAGAAAGAAATGGCAACCTACTGCAGGAAAATCTTTTGCCTAGTCATTAATGGATTAAAAGAGGCATGAGTGCCATATCGTGTATAATCCGTCACTGACTGTTACTTCGCCAGGAGGATAAAGGACTTTGCTTAGGGTCAACACCCCTACCTGTAAAAAAATGACAAGTTACAGAAGAATCGACGAACCTCCTCCCCTATGCTCCACTGCGGGTGATGGGTTTAGGAGGGACAACAGATACAATAAAACTTTTGGATAATGAAAATTTTCTACTATTTCTTATTGGCAAAGAGAATCTTCGAAATTGGCATCTATTTATTTCCATGAAATCTACAATCCAGATCCAGATATCCCATGATTCATTAGAATCATAGAGGCACCACATGTACCGCAGCCGCGCAACAGCCTGACAGAACCCAATGCTCTCCAAGCTGGTCTGAATTCAACATTTTCCTTCTTCCTACGTTTGCCAACCAAGGCAATAGAAGCCGCTCTGTCTTGCTATTTACTCATAGCTAGGGGGAAAAGAGAAGGATTCATACTTTTCTTAAAGGTATTAGCCCGTAAGTAGATGCAATGTATCCGACTGGAATTCGAACTCGTCTCTTCGTTTCATCAATCCGAGTCGCTATCCATCGTGCCTCCACAATCTACAATAAATACGGACAAAACAATCAGAGGAAAAGTCTTCAGATGCAAAACTTTGTTTTCCACATAGTCACCAGTCGCCATAGATTTTGTCCCAGCGATGTAAAACCATCCTTTATTTTTGATAATTTTTAGGGCCATCTGGAACATGGATTTTTACACATGTCGGTGTCATGACTGTTGATTGGTAAATGCCTAACAATGTTCACATCCACTGTTCAATACCTGTAAATACTCAGCAATCTTCAATAAATGCCAATGGGTCTGATTCTTTTCCATTGTGAAATTTAGTGACACGCTTCTACTTCTTACGAACTCTTATGTCAAACGACATTTTACCATTTAGTTGCTGTAACAAAGCAATAGATTATTGACGGGTAAGTTTGCTATACCATTGATGTCAACAACTAGTACACGC
>JBBBDQ010000722.1:297500-470000 GCA_037127315.1 Ascarosepion bandense | reverse complement strand
CATCTCCTTTATATCTTAACGGACAAACACACACAGATAGACAAAGTTCCATTTATATATAATTTTAGATTTGCGTCGCCATATTTATTTTGTACAAGTTTCATTAAAGACAACTTTTGCTATCTTATTAGCCATTAACAATGCTGATTTTTATTTTTAATAGAATGTGTATATATATTATATCAATTATAAACAGGACAAATTTCACTTCAGAACATCATCCGAAAATACGCAACTTCTGCCGACTTAAACAAAAAATTAAATGAATTATGTATTATACAAAATTTAAAACTGTTAACCTCGAATAACAATTCAACAACAAGATCTAAACTACAACGAACTAATATTATTTACAAATTTACATGTCCATTGAAGAACTGTGTTCTTGATCCACCCAGGTTCATAAATAATTATATCAGCCACGCCACTACGAATACTCACGTTGCATCTCTCAGGGCAGAGTTCAAATTGAACTCATTTAAAATACACAGAGATCTACTAAACCTTATCCGTAACAGTCTTGTTCACAACACAAATATCACAGCGTCATCCACATGCAAAAAAGGCAAAATATAATGGAAGTATTTTGAATAAAAAAAATAAAATCCAACACTTAATGATATCAACTACGAACACGCTAACAACGTGTTTACCTTGTTCACAACATAAAAACACACACGACTCTGGAAACTTAAATAACACTACATAACTACTAATAACACTACTAATAACACTACATAACTACTAATAACACTACTAATAACACTACATAACTACTAATAACACTACTAATAACACTACATAACTACTAATAACACTACTAATAACACTACATAACTACTAATAACACTACTAATAACACTACATAACTACTAATAACACTACTAATAACACTACATAACTACTAATAACACTACTAATAACACTACATAACTACTAATAACACTACTAATAACACTACATAACTACTAATAACACTACTAATAACACTACATAACTACTAATAACACTACTAATAACACTACATAACTACTAATAACACTACTAATAACACTACATAACTACTAATAACACTACTAATAACACTACATAACTACTAATAACACTACTAATAACACTACATAACTACTAATAACACTACTAATAACACTACATAACTACTAATAACACTACTAATAACACTACATAACTACTAATAACACTACTAATAACACTACATAACTACTAATAACACTACTAATAACACTACATAACTACTAATAACACTACTAATAACACTACATAACTACTAATAACACTACTAATAACACTACATAACTACTAATAAAACTACTAATAACACTACATAACTACTAATAACACTACTAATAACACTACATAACTACTAATAACACTACTAATAACACTACAATAACTAACTAATAACACTACTAATAACACTACATAACTACTAATAACAAACTTAAATAACACTGCATACATTCTATTGCACGTAAAATAAAATCTATCGTTAAAAGTATAACCGAAAGCGCTCTGATAAGCAAAACATTCGGACAATTATTATATAATTTATGTACTCAAAAGAAAAAAATTATAAGATCATATGAAAAATTGCATAAAAAAACAACCATAATACCTTTTCTGTCATTTTTTATGCAAGCTGCATATATATATATATATATATATATATATATATATATATCAGCAGATAGATAGATATAGATATATAAAGCGAGAGAGAGAAAGAGAGAGAGAGAGAGACAGAGACAGAGACACACACACACACACACACACAGAGAGAGTGATAGGAGAACTTTTTATTTCTGTTATATTCCAAACACAGTACATTGTGTACACTTTCAGTTAAAAAAAAACATCCTCGATAATGGCTTATAGAATAGAAAGTGCTTGGATATATAGAACATTTGGACAATTTTTAAAACATTTTGTTCAGAAAATAAAACAATTATACGAACACGAGAAAATTTAAACAAGAATGCTTAATCGCAGTACCTTGTCAGCCGGTTCTAATGAAAGTTACATATATGATGGCGATGGACTGCCCCGTCGATTTCAACGTACGCGGATCCAACAATTTCATTCAAAGTTTTACGTTTGTGTCCTATGTTACACTTCAAAACTGCTATAAAAAATGACTGACAAAGTACATTCAATTGATTAGAAAAAAAAATTACCTGCGTGTATTTTCTTAGACAGTGATGTAGTAAAATTCTGAGTATTATATATGTATATTATAGACTACGTAACAATGTCTCTTCTACTGAGGGTTTTTTTGGCTAGTTTTATATCTTTCAAAACTCTTCATCTCGCAATCCTCACCATCACTTGACAAGACACAAGAAGTGTCGAAACAAAATAGCTGCTTTTGTAGTGATATTAAAACATAATTATGTTAAGAATTTTAAATAAATAATATTCGCTTTACTTTGTATTAAGCACTTTTTAAAGAATAGTGCTTTTGAACATGGAATTTTATTCTATCCATACCTACCCTATACTTGATATATATATATATATATATATATATATATGTGTGTGTGTGTGTGTGTGTGTGTGTGTGTGCGTTTGGGTGTGTGTGTGCGTGCGCGTGTGTGTGTGTAATATTAATTATAGTAATAATACCAGTAGCAACAGAACTAATTCTGTCAAGACTAGCAATAATTAAACTACAAATGAGATCGTCTTGAAACCCAAAGAGTACAAACCCGGAGGGAAAAGAAGCGGAAGGAAAAAAGAAACAAACGAAATACCTGAAGAAAAAGTCAAGCATTCGTAAGAAAGAAAAAAAAACCCGAAGACGAAAACCTTAACAATAAAGAGCTCAATACGAAAGCAGAGTACACAAAGCACTCAAAGCGGAAGTAGAGCAAACAAAATCGAAAATCTAAGAGTGAGCCAATAACCTACCACGGGTTTGAATTTGGTGTCTTCCTTGTTTAAGCTGAAATTCTACATATATACTGCATAATTTCTAAGTCTTTAGCCAATTTTCCCCGACGAGCTGTTAAGCGAAACCGTGGTAAGTTATTGGCTCAATCTTAGATTTTCGATTTTATATATACACATATATATATGTGTGTGTGTGTGTGTGTGTCTGTGTGTGTGTGTTTATAGTGTTCAATTGTGATAATGTTTAACACCAAGGTTGTTGTTTTTAGTGTTTTTGCTAATAAAATGTATTTTAACAAGGAGGGATTTTTTTATCGTAAGATGTTCCATATCGGGGTGCAGATGAGGCGCTGATAAGTATAAAGAGTTTGTCTCTTTAACAGAGCAGATTCATTCCGACTTCGAAGTTTCATAAAGACACCGTTAGGATGCCATCACTCATCGGGACTGTTTTTTTTTTGTTTTTTTTTTATTTTGCTATCAACGCTCTATCGTCACCTCGATAACTAACAGTTTACGATAAAAAAGCCTTTTGCTCAGATATCTTTTATCAGTAAAACTACAGGAAAAACAATAATCTTGGCGCCAAATATTATTATAACTCAACAATATATATATATATATATAACACTTATACGAACACAAGAAGAATAAAAGAATATATATATATATATATATATATATATATATATATATATATATATATTCTTTTATTCTTCTTGTGTTCGTATAAGTGTTTTCTTATATATATATATATATATATATATACAGTATTTTACTACCTTAGTGTCAAAGAATAAACACTAAACACACACACAAAATTTCTTTTTTTTTGTTAGTTAATTGAATGTTATTGCAGATATAAATTTGAAGTTATAAAATAAATTGATTATCAGAGCAAAAATAATTCCTTCGCGCACGATATTTTTTAAAGAATTAGACAACATAAAACATTTACGAACAATAATTTCCCCAACCGTATCGTCGACTCGTAAATAAAATTAGCTTTAAAGAATTTTATGAAAAAACACAAAGAAAAATCCCGAAATGGACCAAAATAAAATCGTTAACTTATTCTATCGTAAGCAGATGTTATATAAGCATAAAAAGATGAAAAAGGCATTGAAAAAAATGATCTACCGAAGCATATCCTTTAACAACTCAAATAAATACCTTAGATTTTTCAGAAAGATTTTGAAACATTTTACCCGATTATTATCAATGATTCGTAACCTCGAAAATTCTCAATGCGTAAAAACGTTATTGTCGATGAATCTTCTGCCCTTTAGGAAACTGCATCTCCAATTTTCTTCAGTGAGCTTTGTTTTTACAGAACGTGGGCAACCATGACACTCCACAACTTCCTGTTATTTTTAGGTCTTTTTGCTATCTCTCCTAATCCTTGATGTGCCAACCAGTCACATATGCTTGTTAGATTATTCCTTGCTATTCTCTTGCCTTCACTCTGTCCTGTGAGTATTAAATTTTCAAAGCCCTCGTTCCTCATTATATGCCCTTTAAATTTTAATTGTCTCTTTCTGATTCTAAGTAAAGTGTCTTTTTTGTTTCCATTTTCTCTAAAATTTCGTATATTAATAAAAATAAACTTAGACATTATGGAATTGAATGGCGAAAATGGGCTTAGCTTCCAACAAATCATAATAATGTATTCTTTTGTATCCCACCTCCATCCATCTCTTTCTCTCTCCCTCTCTCTCTCTCTCTCTCTCTCTCTCTCTCTCTATATATATATATATATATATATATATATATATATATATATATATATATCTGTATTGTAACTAAGTTGTTGAACTCGTAGGCTTTTTTTAACCTTTTGTTCATGCATTTACTTTTATAAAGAGTGATCGATACAAATGTAGAGCGTTATACTGTAATGGTTGTTACAATGTTTTTATAAATTCATAGTAGCACTACACAAAAATTTTCGCGTTTCGAAGCCAGCCCATAATGTTGTTGGCTTCATCTTCAGGTGATTTTTTCACACCCCAATACAAAATAACATAAATTAAATTAAGAAGAAACCAACCCCAAAACAAAACAACACCTACCGACCCTTAAACCAAATAACAACACGCAAGGCGCTAGCAGCATAAACCCTCACATGATAAATAGATTAACCTATCCTGAACTCAGCCACAAACAAACACTTAACCCTAAGACCTTAAAAAGTCAACGGAACTCAAAATACAGACCAACCCCTCTAACACCCCGTCAAATTTCCCTGACGAGCCGTTGGGCGAAACCGTGGTAGGTTGTTGATCTCTTGCTTAGATTTTCTGTCTTTGTTTCCTCTACTTTTGTATTGAGCGCTTTAGTGTTAGGGTTTTCGTCTTGTTTTTTTTTTCTTTCTTACGAGTGCTTGACTTTTTGTTCATGTACTTCGTTTGTTTCTTTTTTTGCTTCCTCTTCTTTTCCCTCCGAGTTCGGCCTCGTTGGGTCGTACAAGACGATTTAAATTATAGCTTAATTAATACTAGTTTCGTCAGAGGGAGTTCTGTTAATATTGGTATTTTTATTACTATATAAAATATATATATTAATCTCTCTATATATATATATAGAAAGAGAGAGAGGGAGAGAGAGAGAGAAAGTGAGAGAGAGAGAATCAAAGAGAAAGAGTGGTAATTATGTTAAGTCCGTGAATGGCGGGGATAATCCAACAAGATCTACTTAATATAAAATATTAATATTTAGATATGTATAGAGAGTTCACATGATATTTTCCACAGCAGCATGATATTTATAAAGGAAAACTCGACACATCATTTAAATGATGTGTTGAATTTTCTTTATTATATATATATATATATATATATATATAATAAAGACATCACTAAATTTGATGACGGTGAGTTACATATTTAGATTTTTTTCTAGATTGCATTTTACAAAATCTGTTATTTTATCCGGAGAAAAAAGGCAACGTACTCTAGGAAAATCTTCTGCCAAGTCGGCCATGTCTCGAAAGAGACATGACTAACTGGGCCATGCGAGTATCACGTATGGCACATAAATGACTGACTGAAATAGGATATGCTTTTCTATAAAATGAAAAATAGCAACCTGGCTGGTGGTCAACGCAGACGTCCCCAAGGGCTCACTTCTCGGACCAACGCTCATTCTGATTTATATAGATGATCTATCTAAGAATATACGCTGATAGTTTCTAAACGTTTATGCCGATAATACGACGATATACAGGCTCACTTCTAAATGTTTTGACGATTACAGATTGGTAACTGGTCTTTCGATGTAACACTATCTTCTCAGCGAAGAAAAAAAATTGCTGGTTACATTCAATGCTTCTAAAATAAAACGTTGCATTCCATCACCAGCTATGATGAGCCGATGTCCACTTGAGGAGGTCCCATGCCTCCCACTTGCAAGGATATTTGGCCTCAGACTCACATCCGACCTCAAGTGGAATTCCTATATACGATCCATCTCTAAAAATGCAGGTAAAATGATTGGCTCCTTGTACCACTCCAGTGAGTACCTGTCTCCGTCGTCGTCCTGCGGCCTTGGCCGAGATAGAAATCACTACACCCCTCCAATATTCCCTGTGCATTTGGAACCCTGGCGCAGTTTATAGCGAAATTCATAATCTTGTCAAATAACTGAATACTTGATACTTCGCCAGAGCTACCAAGGATGTTTTCATTGTGACACCAACACTAGATGGGTTGCCTCCAGATCCCATCCCGTTATTTAACACATAACTGGAGGGAAGTGACGGATTAATACCTTTCTCAAGGGTACCAGTGCTTACTCAACTGGAATTCGAACTCGGCTCACCGATTTCTCTTTCCAAGCCGACATCCACTGCACCACAACGCACATCCGTCACTGAACGCTTACAGCCTCTGGACTTTCCCAAGCGGTCACCCATCTAAGTACTGACCATGCTCACGTTGCTTAACTTCATACTTATCGCGCTGAATACACCGGTTCTCGTCCGATCACCTGACTCCACATGCTATCCTCTATCTTTATAAATACCAGATCAGGACGAAAATAGAGTACAGTTGCCATATTTGGTTTTGTACAGTTTGCCACTCATATCCGTATAAACTACCCGTTAAAGTAATTAAAATAGACCAGTACATCGTTGTATTAAAAAGGGCTCAATACATATATATTGTAGAGCTTTCGAATAGTTTTCATTTGGAAACAAGTTATTTCCAGAACTATTTGGTATTTTCAGGCGATTTATAATAACTGATTTTTCAACATTTTCAAACGTACAACATGGATTTTTACGAACGCACGATTGAAATATTTAAACAACCGAAAATTTCAAAATTAGTGAAGAGTTAATTATGAATGTTAAACAATCAAATCCAGGCTGGTATGATCGAAGATGTATTTTTATGTTTTTTTTTTATTCTGGACATTATTTCTGATCTTTCAAGCAATATTATGGCTAACTTAAGGTTGGGTCACTATTGAATCCATAGCAAAATCTACTGCTAAGAAGGTTGGGTCTCTATGTTGATCCAGGATGTTTTTTCCGCCTGAATCCATCCTGCATATATACAAGTCAACCATCCGTCCGTGCATGGAGTACTGCTGCCATTTATGGTCAGGCGCCCCTGCCATTCTCCTCAGTGTTCTTGACAGGCTCCAAAGGAGAGTCTGTAATGTGATAGGTACTGATCTGGCGGCTCGACTGCAGCCACTTCCCCACCGTCAAAATGTGGCCTCCCTTTGTCTGTTCTATAAATACTTTCATGGTTTCTGCTCCAACGAACTTAAGTCACTGGTGTCTCCTCAACAGGTGTTTACTCGTGCAACTAGACTGGCAACTGGGTCCCACCCATTCACAGTCATGTTAGCCAAATGCAGACGACAATTCTACTCCTGCAGCTTCTTCTCTCGCACTTCCCGCCTGTGGAACTCGCTCCAATATTCTTGCTTTCCTGACGGCTACAACCTCCAGAAATTTAAATGCAAAGTCAATATTCATCTACTAACCATTGGACTCTAGCTCTCTCCCCACCCCCGTATAACCTTCCCTTTCTCTCCACCTATGTATCTGTCATCGCACCTGCATTTTCAGCTTTCTATTGCTCCTTTCTAACTAGTTTGTACTCCTCACTCTTTTCTAATTAATCTGGATGAAAGTGTTTAAGAACCTTAAGTAACTCCTCACTAATTCTGAAATGTTCGGTTGTTTAAACATTTCAGTCGTTCGTAAAAATCCCTGTTGTACGTTTGAAAACGTTGAAAAAACAGTTATTATAAATCGCCTGAAGATACCGAAAAGTTATGGAAATAACTCTTTTCCAAATGAAATCTATTCAAACGCTCTACAATATATATGTATTGAGCCCTTTTTAATTTTTTTAAACTATGTACTGGTCTATTTTAATTATGGCCAAAAATTGATTGACAGTATATATGAATATATATACACCTTCAAAAACAAGGAATTGGTTTATAGTCTCTCGAGCTCTTTCGACCAATATCTCATCAGGAGAAAATCGTTGGAATCACAAATCAAACAAAAAACCGCAACGAAGATGAAGAGCAAAAATAGGGGAACGTTAAAATAAATATATATATAAATATATATTTATAACGAGGGGAGGAGAAATGACGTGTAAATAATTATCGAGGAACAGTTAAAATAAAATATACCCCAACAAATAAAGAGACTTAACGAAATCCTTCTTCCGGCTATTTTTGCTCTTTATTTTCGTTGCTGTTTTTCGTTTGATTTATGATTCCAAAGATTTTCTCCTGATGAGATGTTAGTCGAAAGAGCTCTAGCGACTATAAAGAAATTTTTTGTTTTTAAAGTTGTGTATAAATTTTGTACCTTCAAACATTTGTATATATATATATATATATATATATATATATATATATATATATATATATTATGGTCTGGAGAAGAAAATTTTGAAAACAATTTCCACTTCTGCTATATGCGTGACTCTTCAGAAATGAATCGAGTTCTCTCGGTGACTGGCGTGTGTATACACTGCTTATATACAATACGTTAAAATTTCCCTTCTCTGATTCCATGCGTCGATGACTTAGGGAGTAGCGACTCCGACTGACACCAAATCGGTCGAGTTTCGATCCCGGCCAGAAGCAAGTGGATGCGTCTAGCCACACTGATGAACTGTGATACAGCGAAACAGGCTTCTATGTGGATGACTAATATATATATGTATATATATATATATATATATATAGTGTAATAGTTGTTACAATGGTTTATAAATTCATAGTATCCCTACACAAAAATTTTTGTGTAGGGATACTACGCCTATATATATATTTGTCTATATATATATATATATATATATATATATATATATATATATATATATATATAGGAAAAACTATTAAAAAGTTGTAAGTTTAAAAATGTATTTTTTTGACAGTATTTGTTTATTTCTATTATTATATTGATATTTCAGACCGTCCTCGGTCCTTCATCAGAAACAAATATATATTACGCAATATGTATCTACTAATTATAACCTATACAAATCCTTAAACCTAAACCAAACAAAGCAATTCTTGCATCACTTCACGGAGAAAATTTGTTTACTAATGTCCCTGTTGCTGAAAGCATTAGTTTAATACTTACATCTCTCTATAAAAATAATTCAATTACACCTCCATCTATCAAACACAATAATCTCCAAAAAATATTGCACGCTTGTACTACTAAAACCCCCTTCATTGACCATACAGGTAATATTTACACTCAAATTAATGGAATAAAAATGAGAAACCCTCTCGGTTCGTGCTTTTTGGCGATTCTGTCTCGAAAGAAACATGACAGACTGGGCAAATGATTTTTTCAGTCAGTCAGTCAGTTAAGTGCCATACGTGATACACGCTTGGGCGATCATGTCTCGAAAGAGACATGACTGACTGGCCATAAAATTATCCCGCAGTAGGTTGCCATTGCTTTCTGCGGTAGACTGGTTTCCAACCAAGGCTATAGAACCCAATCTGTTCTGGTTATTTAACCCATAGCTGGAGAGAAGAGACGGATTAATACCGTTCCCAACGGTATTTGCGCGTATATGATTGCAACGAATTCAACTTGAATTCGAATCTCCGATTTCTCGTTCCAAGTCGATATCCACTGGACCACAACGCACATTTTCACAGTAGGTTGCCATTACTTTCTGTGTAAACTGGTTGCCAATCAAGGTTATAGAACCCAATCTGTCTTGCTAATAGCAAAAATAGGCTTACAATTCAAGCGGAGTCTGAGGCAAAGTTGTTAAAGTTCTCTCCCTATTTATTTAAAAAAAAATAATACAAAGTATATAGAAAAAAGTTTTAGCATTGGTCAGAGGCAAATATATTAAAATCTGAAGATTTCTTTAAAAAAATGATGAATGCAAAAACAAACAATGCTATTTTTTGTTCGTGTTGCTGTGTATTAAGTCGAATACACTAAATATAATGGTGGAGACTTTAGACAATTGGTGATTATTTTCTGACCTCTTTCAACCGTCCTCCTACGCCATCTTCTTTTTAACGTTTACATGGGGGTCGACGTCCTTGCTTTGATTTATTAGTAAAATGCCAGATTATCGGACGACCATCTCCCCATCTAACCTTCTTACCCCGTTCGGATTCACTCTTTCATAACTCCTGCCGGCGCTGAAGTATAGAGCGCACGTGACCCTGGTCCTTCACGCATCTGACCCCTTCGTTTAGTGCACTTTATGATACGGGTGGCATAAGCAGTGGAGACGACATAACGATGTCATCTCTTATTTCCTGTTCCTGTACGAAGGTCTCTTTTCTGTCTTCTTTTTCCTGTTATTTGTGATCATATATGCATATATGTGTACAGGTAAAGGGCCACGTGTGTCAAAACTTCACGAGTGAGTGTGTTGCATGAATAGAGTTAAAGGCATCGGTACAGACCCGCTTAAGTCGCTGTCAAATTGATGCCATAGACTAGTGAACAGATTATATAAGTTTCTCTATATCGACATTTTAATGCGCTTCAATGATGACAGAATAGTCAAGCACTTGACTGACGTACGAACCACGTTAAAAGAGCTTACTTAATGGCTGAGGTAGTTGCATGAAACGACCAGAAGATTCATAGGGTAAACTTTGATAGGGTAGGGAAAATCATAGAAAATAAAGTTATAACTTATGGCAATGCTAACCGTTTTCCTATAAGGAAACATTTTATATTTATTGGCCAAGCAACCAATGCTGCTCTCGGTTGAAATTTATAAAATTTTTCGCTTAAAAGAATTACTCAGGAAAACCAATCTCTTTCGATCAGTATCTGTTAACATTCTTTTCAGTATTGATGACAGTTTCCTTCCAAACTTTTTACTTGGAGTGGTGTAGAAATTCAACGTCTTGATTATGTCATTGTTTTCACTTCTAGAGGAAAATTTTCAGAGAAAATCTAAACTTATTTATAAATGGAACTTTTTCTGTGTGTGTGTCCGTGTGTGTGCGTGTCCGTTACCTATAGACTCCGAAACGGCTGAACAGATTTTCTTGAAAATTTACACAGTTGTACTATAAGCGTCTGCGAGTGTTCTTAGCTAGGTTTTGTGTCAAGGTACCCCTGATAAATATCGAAAATCGATAATCGAAAAAATCGGGTTATAGAAGAAGTGGTCCGATTTTAATCAAATTTGATACACTCAAAGACAAAGACATAAGAAACGATATTCAGAAGTTTCAAGGTTGCAGTTCTTACAATAGTGCAGAAAATCGATTATATATATAAAAGGCAAGATGTTTGTGTGTGTGTCTGTTTATCTGCCTGTATGTCTGTTATTTTTTCAGCCGTTTTATTTTAGCTTTTGCTTCGGCTTTGGCTCTACGTAGGTATAATTGTAGTTTTTAGTCTCAGCCATGATACCATTTACTCAGAGGACTTATTTAGCTTTCACAATTCAGTTTACGACGAAAAAAATTAAAAGATATCGATATCTGGAAATGAAAATGTGACTTACATCCATTCATTTTTCTTTCAGCTAAAACAAGCTAATAACCGACTTTAAAATAAAAAATAGCAATACAGCCTTAAATAAAATAATAGCAATTCTTACCTATCATAGTTTCACACAGACCCCATCATACGTACATATGTACGGACGAGAAATCGACAACTGTCGCGCGTTGACATCGCTACACTATTCGAATACATGACTTATTTAGCCTTCAAAATTTAGTTTACGACGAAAAAACCTTATTTGATATCGATACCAGGAAATCAAAATTTGACTTCCATCCATTCATTTTTCTTTCAGTCTACGGTTTCGCTTTAACTGGAAACAACTATTGCTTTTTAGTCTTTCGTGCCAACGTCCAAAGAGTCTGAGCTCCAGGACGATGGATTAGTTTTAAAGCTTTCATTACACCCGAGCAACGCAGGGCTATACTGCTAGTCTTTCTATAATCTGCATTTATCTCTTCTCATCCTTCTGGCAACAAACACCTCCAGTAACGGCACTTGAGTTTTGTATTGAGTAAACAATTAGTAAGAAAAAAGTACCATCATTCATTAAAACTGTTATAAAGCTTTTATTTACAATCTTATCGTGTCGTTCGACTGTTTAAATTATTCTTCATTTTGTGTAAATTGATAAGTATAAGTCTACTGTTTCTCTTTGCTTTTAATATTGATGCCACATTAAGTTTGGTACTTATGCTATATATTTAGAGATCTTGATAGATTACAGAAAATAATCTGCAATATTATTAGTTCTAATCTGGCAGCTCGGCTTCAGTAACTTCACCACCACCATAACATAACTTCCTTGTTCTTTTTCTGTAAATGATTTCATAATAAATGGTCTAAGAAGCACTTCTCCATGGTACAAATTATGAAATTTAAGCCCTGTTTTGGCTTTCTCTAGAAAATCTCATCAATTCACATTTGCAAACGGTTTTTCTTTCTCGCTTGTGGAACTCTCTTCTGGTTCCATGTTTTCCAGTTAAAAATCTGTAATGTGATTGATACCGACTTAGCTGACCGCCTGCAGTCACTCTCTCACCGGCGTGACGTGGCTTCCCTGTGCCTCTTCTATAAATACTTTCATGGCTTCTGCTCCGATGAACTTAAATCACTGGTGCCCCCTAGGTGTGAGTTCGCACGAGATACTAGATTCGCAACGAGGTTCCACCATTTGACAGTGAAACCGATGAAATATAACCACAATTTCTACTCCAACAGCTTCTTTTCTCGCACTTCTCGCCTGTGGAATTCCCTTCCGCATGCTTGCTTCCCCGACGGCTATAACCTCCAGGAGTTTAAATGTAAGGTCAATAGACACCTCCTAACACACTAACCCTCCCATTCTCTCCAACTCTCCCCCTATGTACATCCTAACTCGTCTATCGCCCTGTGTAACCCCTGCGCTATAGTGGCAGTGGAATGCCTTGCTTGGGGTGACATGATTAAAAAAAAACTTTGATTTTCAAACATTTATATGCAATATCAACTTTCTTCTTGGTTAATCTTTTACTGTTCTCGCTCCTTAGTAATGTTTCTGTTTTCTAATTCTTTCACACAAAGTATTCCCCTTGTGTCTTAGGGGCTTTACTGCTTTACTTGGGGTAAATTCGATTAAAAAGCATCTGTTTTTTGTCTTTGGTACCCAGCTTTTATGAGTTTAAGCGCAAAAAGAAAAAAACAACCAATCATTAACATAAAGCAACTTCTATCCAGTTTCTTCCTAAGAGCTGATGCTTTGTAAAATAGTCGCTCAAGCGAATGCTTCTTTTATCATTACTCATCATACTGGTGGCAAGGCCTTATCATTTTGAAGTTGAAATGATTAGATATAACTGTAAGTTCTATGCTAACAGTTTCTTCTCTTGAACTTCTCAGTTGTGAAACTCTCTCCTATCTTCTTACTTTCCATTTAAGTTTGATTAAACTGCCGCATGCCTACCATTTCTAGAAGGCAAAAATAAGAAACAAAACAATACAAAACACTATGAGTTATTGGTGGGAAGGTAAAACATCAACTGCCATCTTATCTGCTCATGTCTTCTTGAAATGACATAGTTAAATAGGCGTGAATAGTTTCTGAAAGACCCGCTATAAACTACCTCGAAATGAAATATAAAAATTTCATCTGATATCTGCATTTTATTTTATTTTTTTTTACTTTAGAATGACAAGCGTATCATCAAAGCGGGAAGACGTTTCACTTGGACGCTTTTTTTAAGCGTTTCACCCCAAGCAAGACAGTACTGCTAGTGGTGCGCAGGGGTTTCATAAAAGATTAAAAGGTTACATAGGAGGAGAGCGAAGAGAAAGAGGAACCAAAAGAGGAACCGATTTCATGGGGTTTCAGAGAATGGGTAAGAGAAGGATGGTAATACTGGTTTGAAGAGAGTAAAGGGAGATAAACAAGATACAGGGTGTGTTGAGGAAAGAATATGAGAAGGATGTGAGTCAAGTTTACAAGAGATGGCAATTTAAGTTGCATTTAAACTCTTGGAGACTGTAGTTGTCAGGGAAACAAGGGAGTTCCACAGGTCCTTTGCCATGCCAATTCGCCTTAGGATCTCTGGCGCACTTTCCGTCTTCTGTTAGAACACTTCTCAGGTATTTAAATTTGTGTACCTGGTTGATTTTAATATCTCCCACCTGTATTTGGCATTTTGGGTTGGTCTTTTTGCTGATGAGCATGCATTAAGTCTTCTTCCAATTTAAGTCGTTTTTTGTCACTCTCTTCAGCTATCTTCTGTAGGGGGTCTTGTATTTTCATTTCCGTGTCTGCAATCAGCAATGTATGATACTTCAGATACACTGATCCATAACATTCAGATCTGGGCTACTCGAAAGCTACTGAGATGAACCAATTAAACCTTTCTTATTTTCTCTATGAATAAATTTGCGGCTTTTTATTGGGAACCCTATAATATATGAACCTCTTCAAGTCTCAGTTCAGTCGTTATCTATCCAGCATATCCTCATAATCTTCACTTCGTACTGGCTTTTGTTACGTTCATGTCGCGTATCATCCCTGTATCTTATGTTGCTCAAATTGTGGCCTGCGATACAATTAAGAATCTATACTAGCAGCAAACTGTCTGCATAAAGACAGGTAACGAATTCAGCAGATTTACAAAGATAGAAAGGGGCGTAAGACAAGGCTGTGTATTTTCACCGGATCTATTTAACTTGAACAGCGAGAATATTTTGAGGACCATAGATGAGGGCCATAAAAATACATTTTATGACATCCTATCTTAATGGTGAGGTCAGAAAAATACCTATCATTAATTCATATATATATATATATATATATATATATATATATATATATATATATCGTCATCCGCAGACAGATCTGTATCACAGATCATCAGTACGGTTAGGCATCCGATGGCCATTAGCCAGGATTGAAACTCAACCGAATTGACATTACCTCCGAACTATGTGCGCTCGGTAGAGGAATGTGGACACTAGCGTGTTATATTCAATGTAAACCCACGCCATTAGCCGACAGTGTTCAAAATCATTAGTGAATGAACAATGTGTAGTTGCGTGAGTAGCTACTGTTTTTTTAAAGTCTACCATTCTTCCATAGTGTTCAATCGGGGTGTGAGAGCCTGAGATCAGGTATTACTTACACGATTTACATTATTCGGACTATTGTCCTCATCCTCATACCCCTTTTACCACGTTTCGGCCGTTGAAAGCTCCGGCCTTCTACAGGTGCTAAGTCATCAAGGACACATGGCCCGGAGTATATAGGCACTGGTTAGTACCTGTGACTTGACCCGAAGAGCTGTGAGTTCAATGCCATGTTACAGCAATTGTGAACAAATAACTTAAAGAGTCAGGTTAAAGGGAGATAACTAATGACTACCAGAAGTGGCTTCTCCCAAGGAATGAGAATGATACACACCAATAATCGCAATAAAGGGTTCAGTTTGAAATTCCTAGCACCTGAAGATGGCTGGAGCGTACTACGGCCGAAACTTCGTAAAAATGACAACAAAGATGAAGACAATAGTCGAAATAATGTAAATAGTATATATATATATTAATGCAGGTTTCATTGAATAATGTAATCAGATCAGGGACCACAACGCCACTATTTTGTCACTGTCTTCGGCCATCCGCCACGGTAGGGATGGACTTACATTTTCAATTTAATTCTCTTTATTGTTAATAACTTAAATGTTCTTTGTTTACTGTGTGTTAATATTTACTCTTTGATAATGGCTTATGTGAGCCGAAAGCTTAAACCCGATAAAAAATCAACAATTGCTGTGATTTTTTGTTGTCTTTCAACGATATCACCATATATATATAATCTGTGTTAAAAGTTTGGAGTCAACATCTGGATTTATTAATTAGTAAGTTTCATACCTACTTTGGTGGTGGATGTTTTTATGTTAGCGTCCTTGTAAGCTCTCTAAAAATGGCTCATGTGAGCCGGAAGCTTAGAACCAGCATAATAAAAAAAATATTCAAATGTTGGAAAATTTTTTGTCTCTATTTCGCCTAAAACTAAAGCTAAAATACGATGTTTAGAATGGCTCATGATTAATGACATTCATTGTCTCTTATATTTAAAAGTATATGTTTAGAAAATTATCTGCTACCTCCATACACTATATATAGATAATTTATAGTTTGTACATGTTCTAACACACACACACACACACACACACACACACACACACACACACACACACATACACAGACATATATATATATTATATATATATATATGTATATATAAATTTAGTATATCGAGGCAGCAAGTAATTTTCTAAACATATGCTATTAAATATAAGAGACCATGAATGTCTATTATGAAATGTGGTTCTACAGAAGGATTCTGCTGATATCATAGATCGAGCATGTGAGCAATGATGAGGTTTTGGAAAGGATGGGAACGAAAAAGAAATTAATACTGAGCATCAGGAAGAAAACACTAAAACTCTCTTTCTCTCTCTCTCGCTTTTTCTATATATATATATATATATATATATATTTAGTATATCGAGGCAGCAAGCAATTTTCTAAACATATGTTGTTAAATATAAGAGACCATGAATGTCTATTATGTTTAATCATGAGCCGTTCTAAACGTCGTATTTTTGCTTTAATTTCAGTTGAAAATAAAGACAAAAATTCTCCAACATTTGGATAATTATTTATTGGTTTTCTTCTAAGCTTTCGGCTCACATGAGCCATCTTCAGAGAGGTAGTTTAAACTGAAATATTATAAAATCCACCATCACCGACGATTTTATTTTGTGTTGACATAAAACTCCGCATGGCAACGGTAATAGTTACCAAAAATAATAAACGCAGTTCTTAAGTTTGCGATGCGGTTTTATGACGTCACACCGCGGGATAGCGCAAAATGACAACAAAACCATGTAGTCAAATGTAATGTAATATGTTATTTCCTGTTTTAAAGTTGATTTTATTGAGTGTTGGTTGTTTTGATTTGATGTACATGGCCTCCAATATCTGCAGGTTCCTCTTACTGTGTGTATGAGTAAGGATCACCGTATTGTTGACCAAAATCTGTCTGATATTACCTACATGTTTATGTTTTTCAGAGAAATGTTGTTTAATAGGACTCTGATCAGAAAGATGACATGTAAGTCTACGGGAGAGCGTGGTTGTAGTAAAACCAATATATGTACTAGGTTTTTTATTAGTATCAGAGATGCAATCTCTGAATGGGCATGTCAATTGGTACCCTACATTGGTTTTTTTGTAGAGAATTTAGTTTAGGGCTTGTTGGGTTATTATAGACTATGAGATCAATTGTTTTAATATATATATATATATATATATATATATATATATATATATATATTAGAACATGTACAAACTACAAACTACTACAAAGTTGTACATTTTGTTTCGAAATTGAAAGAACAATTTTTCAATGTCGAAACAAAATGTACAATGTTTTAGTAGTTTGTAGTATAATAATAAATATTCATTGCTCTATTTTTACCTTGACTATTGTTTTAAATTAATGTTTGAATGTTGCAATTGTTTTCTTCGTTCCTCATCCGACTGACGCCATTTCGGTCGGGTTTCAATCCTGGGTTAAAAGCAATCGGAGTCTAACCGTACTGATGAGCTGTGATATAGCGAAACAGATCTGTCTGCGGATATATATAGATATTATAAGAGCTATTTTTTGTAGTAGTACTTTCCTTCTTGGAGTTTTGTCTAAATTCCCAACATGGTCAAAATATTTTGTCCACACACACACACACACACACACACACACACACACACACACACACACACACACACACACACATATATATATATATGTATAACATTTTGTGGCCTATGTTAGCATTACAGGTCGACTGTTGTCACATCCAGTATTTTCTAATAATTTATACTAATTTTGATGAATATCAGAAAATGAAAAAAAAAAAAAGAATCCCCCTTCCCACACACACAGTAGCACAGAGATAGAGATGAAGCGAGTGAGAGAGTGTGTAGAACCCCACTGGGCCTGACTGAAAAAGATGGAAAGAAAGAATGGTTGAGAAAATCGGCAGCCGTTGTCGTTCTTCACTCTCGCGCGTCGCCATCTTTTCTCATTATTTTCAGACGAAAATCTGTTAACTTTTCCGCTATAAGGAAAACATGTCAGTTTGTTGTTAAATAAGCTTTACTGTGAGCGGCTTCACAATACTGACGGCACGCGTCCCCGTTACCATACCATCTGGAGGCTGCCGCTGCTTCGGTTGGGAATGGCCCATCGGCACATTGCCGTCCCGCCTTCATCTTTACAGATGTCGTCACCGCATAGAACCCACAGCGTCAGATTTCTCAGTCCCAACCGTCGATTCCCATTTCTTTAGCAAACAAATAGAAATCGACGACCGCTCGAGAAAGTTGAGCTTAGCGCCGTCACAAGTCTCGATGGCCTGTAACCTATACAACATATTATCGGTCTAACTTTAAACGACCCCGACCGACAAACGTTGATGGAATTGGACGTAGGTAATTATTTCGTTTTTAGGCTCAAATAAATAATTTAGGAAAAAAGAATACCCAGCCCCGCAAAATGCAGACACCCTAAAATAAAAAAAAAAACAACAAAAAAACTAGGAAATATTTATCAGAAAATACTATCGTATTTGATAGCAAATTAAAAATAAAACTATATAAATACAATTATTAAACAGTTATTTGGTAGAGGTCAGATTGGGTTCTACAGCCTTGATTAGCAATCAGTCTACCGCAGAAAGAAATGGCAATCAACTGCGGGAAAATCTGCCGAGTTAGCCATGGCTCGAAAGCGACATGATCGCCCAAGCGAATACCCGTCTGGCACTTAGCTAACTTATTAATCAGAGTCAAATTAGACAATTAACTGTTGTATTAAAAAGTGCTCAATACACATTTAAAGAAAAATAAAAGATAACGATTTAACAAGCAAAGCCTTTAAATATTAAAATTAGGAGAATCAGCCGATTACGCTACCAGGGTTTCAACCTTTCGGTATCGTCAGGCGTTATAGATTAACTGATTGAAATCACAACAGGAATTTAAAACACATAACAAGAAGTTTAAAACTCCTCTTATTTTAAACTTCCTGTTATGCGTTTTAAGTTCTTGTTGTGCATTCAAAATAAAGTGTTAAGAAATAAGTTAATTTATAACGACTGACGATAGCGAAAGGTTGAAACCCTGGTAAAATAATCGGCTGATTTTTCTAATTTTAATATACAGCTTAAATATAGGCAGTTCCATAGAAACGTGATACCCGAGGTTTAAAATTAATTTTTAAAATGGAAAATTTTTCCTTGGTGCTTTTATTTTAGTTTTAATTTCAAACTAATAGATTAAATTTAATATTTCCAATAAGCAGAATATTTTATTGTGTTTTAAAACGAATTTAAATGATAATTTTTTTATCGTTTCACCCCAAGCAAGGCGGTATCGCCACTGGTGCGCAGGGGGCTATATAAGAAAAGAGTGAAAGTTTGAACATGAGGAGAGCTAAGAGAAAGACGAACCGGTTACCGGGGATGTAAGAGAAATGGCAAAAGAAGGATGGGAATACCGGTTTGAAGACAGTTGCGAGGGTAGAGTGAGAAATGAAAAAAACAAGAAACACGGGGTGATAGGTAAAGGACGAGAGAAGGACTGAAGTCAAGTGAATAAGTGTTATGTCGCCAAGTATAAATGAATAACTCAACAACAGAATCAGAATATGAGTTGTATTCCCCGGAAAGACGGTTAGTATGTACAGAAGTGATTAGTAATATTTACAATAGGAAAGATACAAGAGTCCAATCCGTCGTAAGACGTGTGTAAACGTGATTACTTCCGGTACGCCACCGGAAGTGTGACTAACTCTTCACTGACTCCCACTGACTCTTCAGTAACTCATTAGAGACTCTCAAGTGACTCTCTACGACTGTATTTACTAGCCTTCCCACGCAAGGCTGGATGTGACACATGGTCATTTTATTGTGGGTATTCCCGGCCATATAGCTGGGCCAAAAAATGTCTGTCTATTTTTGCCCAATCGTGGTTTTACCCTTCGGCGGAACCACGACTGGGTTATTGCTCTCTGCTCGAAAGCAGAGAGCGCCCTCTACCCGAAGGCAGAGAGCTGACAGTGTCGTAGAGTCGTCAGTCTAGTGACTCTCTACAACTCCCTTGTAGAGAATCCACCATTGCTATATATAGCAATGGGAACAGTCCATTTGTAGTCAAATAGGAGCGGCGCCCTAACAATAAGGGATGGCAATTGATATTGCATTTAAATTCTTTGAGATTGTAACCATCGGGGAAAAAAGTATATGGCCGTTCCACTAGCGGGAAGTGCGAGAAAAATCTGATGGAATAGAAGTTGCGGCTGCATTTAGTTGACTTAACTGCAAAAATGTGGGACCTTGTTGAAATTCTGCTCGATGAAATTCTTTTGCTAAGCTCATCAGAGCAGAAGCTATGAAAATATTTGTAGAAAATGGATCAGAATGATTTTTAAATTGCTAAAAATCTATGATTTTAGTTATGTTTAGCCATTTGTCAACATAATGTAAATTTTTATATTAAAAATCTTTTACAGACCTTTTCTTTAAAATATTTGTAATAAAGAATATATGCTGACAAATAGTTAAAATCACCGATTTTTAGCGAGTATGATTAAAACATACTTTTCTGAAACCTTATTTGAAGAATATTAGCTGAATTAAAGTTTAATTAATCAGTTTTTTAGTGAAACTTTATTGACACCCACACAACTTTATTGACAGCCTGACAACTTTATTGACAACAGAAAAATTTAACTTATGTTTATACGGAGGACATATCTGTAAAACTACTTGACCAATATAACGTCAGTACTTTTTTTTATATATTTTTAACTACCAATTATTTTTAAATATCAGGTAAATATTCGCCGTAATCTAATGTTTTATTGAATTTTAGGTAATTTTGCTTTAAATTTACTATAACTACTACTCTTATTTTTTGATAATATCGTTTATCGAAGTCCATATTTACTAAAATCAGCAGGTTTATACACAAAAATAAAAAGTTATTTTTAAAATAGTGGGTTTCGCATTTACGATTATATATAGTTTTTACTTAATAGCACCTAACTGCACCTAACTGACATGAATTAATATAGAATTTGAAGATTCGAAACTTTATAAATTATACAAACTAAAATTTACAAAAATGAAAACAATTCTTACAAAAATTTATTATTCAAGGGCTTTTTTCTTATGACAATAGTGTATATAATATCTCTTATTTATAAAAACAATTTATAGGCTTTTTAATTAAATGATGTCTTAGTTTTCTTATTATTTTACGATTCAGATCAGATTTTCAATAACTGGGGTTCCTGTTTTATAAAAAGAAATTAATGATTTAAATTCTCCAATGACTTGTGTTTAGAAATAATATAAAAATTTAACAGCACAAAAAATAATTTCTCGAAATTTAAAAAAAATTAAGTAAGTGGTGGGTGGGTAACATAATGAAAAAATTTTTTTACTAAGATTTTCTAAAAAAGAAATTAAAAAATAATTTAATTCATTTTTTAATAAGGTAATTTTCTAAGCGTAGCTTAGATGTGGCACATGGCCAAAAATATGGGGCACCCAGTAAAGATCGAACTCACTACTCAATTGCAAATTCATTTTTTAATAAATCCTGAAAGTTTTATCAAAATTCGACGATTATTTGATTTTTGCAAGGATTCCCAATTCAATGTGCTTTTCACCGAAAAAGACGCTAAAATTTCATATGATCACTCGCTGAAGCAAGAAAATTTTTTTTAAAAAGGTTCAAAAATATAATTTAATAATAAAAAAATATTTTCTTTGCTCTTATTAAAAATTTTGACAATAAAACTTTGTTTTTATTATGCTTGGGCAACTTTTTTATGAATGTATGCTATTTATTTTTTTTTTTTTTGTCGAATCTTTGAATGTACCTAAATAAATGCAAATAGTACGTAACGGGTAAAAACTTCAAAAATGGTGAAAACTAAGATACTTTTATCTAACTCATTTCCATAGTTGATAGGTTCGCCTATCGCCCAGTTAACACTCCTTTCCCGGTCTTTTGAACAGGAGGTCCCTGAAGTATCAGCGATCATGATATATGTTTCCTGTGCCCTGAGCGACCATTGAGTTTTGAACCTAACTCAGAGCTCAAGTGGATCTCGTGCATATTACTTTATTGCTAAAGATACTAGAATATATTTGACTCCCTGTACCGCTTCAATAAGTAACTGACACCTTCTGTTATCTGCTACCTTTACAAGAGCCAGATCAAACCGAAAAGAGAGTAATGCTGCCGTAAATGGGAATGAGCTTCACAATCATCCTTTTCCATACATACACACATACGTTCCTGCCTATGTACACATAAACACACTCTTGCAAGGGCTACTACGAACTCTTGATACCCTTAACTTCTTTATACTGTTTATTAATGAACATTTAACTTCTCTACCAATTTCTATTTAAACATAGTCCAAAAGTGTCTCTGCGTCCTAGTGACTGACAAATTATTTTGTAGTGAACAAAACAAGTTCTAGATTTAAAAATTCAAATGCTAAGCACTAACTCATTGATTTTGTTAGAAATAAATGTATTTACTCGAATTTACAAAATCTTTGCTTAGCACACACACAAAACTCGCGAAAATTCACACCTCGATGCGAAAATGTTTTTCTGTCAATAGAAAACTGGGAAAAATTTAAAAACGAAATAGAAAGGCCAGAATTACACCCGGGAGTGAATTCTCAAATGGCCGTTTGGATTCCCACAAACGAAATCAAAAGACGGAACAAAGCAACACTTGCCAGAGAGAAAAGAAGACGAGAGTAATTAACACGTCCTTCGACAAACGTCAAGCGATCTTTATTATTATTATTTTTATCGTTCTCCCTCACCTTTTTATTCTCACGGTTTACCCCTCTACCTTTTCTTATACTTGATAACCGGACGGAACTGTTTAAGACTGAGGGAATACTTCAAAGACATTCTTACCAACAATATCGCTCACACATGCATGCACACATACGTTCCTGCCTGCGTACACATAAACACACTCTTGCAAGGACTACTACGAACTCTTGACACCCTTAACTTCTTTATACTGTTTCTTAATGAACATTTAACTTCTCTACCAATTTTTTATTTAAGCATACAAAATGTATACTTTTATTCTTCCACAAATCCACTTACTGATAACCTTCTGATGATTCTGATAAAATCTGTAAGATGTAGAAAGTTTGGTTAAGTTTCACACAAGGCCAATTCAATAAACATTAAACATCTCCCTACTGCTTCAATTTTCTACCCTATGACCTTTTCCTCACAAACGAAACGTCGCAAGCCTCTTACTGTTCTATTGTTACTTTCATGGAAAGTTCTCAGACGAACTACATTACTTAGTTTCACCAGTTCTAACTTACACGGCCAAGACCCGCCATGCCACGTTCATTGTAGCGAACCACCCTCATTCCATTCCTATTTCACTGATGAGAAGTATTTTCTACCAGAGTAGCTTCTTCCCGCGGACCGCTGTTTTGTTTAACCGACCCCGAAGAGGATGTTTTACCGATCACTTATCCTGCTTACGTCAATGCTTAACAGTTATTTTCCGTTACATATCCGCCTAAACTGTGCCTCTTACTCTGTAACTCTCAATCTTGAGTGGTTTCCGGGCCTTACTCACAGTGGGCTTTACTGTAAAAAAGAAAGGCCAGAATCACATCTGGGAGTGAATTCTTAATGAATACTTAAGATTGGGTCTCCGCTTCTTTCTCCTAAAATTTTCTCATTCACTTCTAGTAACCCCTTGCGTCTAAGTGGCATTATTACCTTGCTTGAGACAAAAAATGATTATAAAATACGATACTGCAATATACGGTGTACCCCAAAAGAAATACCTCCTCTTTTATTATACTCGTCTATAATGTCAAATGCAGTTATTGCTGATATGGCAGTAGAAGCTGAAAATTATTCTCAATAATCCATTTTCATTTACTCTATTACAGATAACAACTAGATGGGAGCCAGGTGAAATAGAATCTGGCATGAAATTGCGTATGAATCGGTAGTTTATTATTATGATGAAAATAGCGTCCATTCATATTCATTGACAATTACTTAACGTTTAGCGAGACCAAACAGTGAATGTGAGCACAGTTAGGCGGTGAGTAATGTGTTTCAGCAGTGGGTTGGTGGCAAACCAGTTTCGGGGTGGTACTGAACAGCTGTCAGCTCACAAAAGGATGAGCTCTTGTCCATAAGTGAGGAAGATGGATCGACAATGGCGGTGACGACGAAGAAAGTGCTTTGTAGCTGGTAAGTTACTCTGTCTAAGTTTTTTTTTCTTTTTATTGTGTTCTCTTTAACTGTTGCAGTTTCCATCGAAATAAATTGGAGATATTATCGTCGGAGCGCTCATCGTTTTAAATATAAATAGGCGGTGTTGTTCTATCAAATACAATAATTATTTTTAATATATTTTTTTAGAGTAAAAGCTAATTATCATCATCATCATCATCATAATCATTATTATTATTATTATTATTATTATTATTATTATTATTATTATTTCTTTGGAAATAATGAAAGAGATATATAAACTTATTCAACCATGATATACGTAAATGGCTTTTACAATCATTATTCTCTTTTATTTGGGAATTTCTTTGAGATGTTTAGAAAGTTGATTTCTGAGCAAAGCGTTTTGTTATGTTTTCTTCCGTCCAAGCTATTTACGTATTTTTTGCATTATGAATGTATTCAACAAATATTTCAAAGAATCCATTCATTTTAATTGATTGCATATACAATAATTAGGATGTATTAAGGCACTGTATCAAAACTTTTTTCACTCTAATGATTACTTTTATAACGGATAAGATTTATTTAGAAAAAAAAAACACAACAAAAAACAACGTCAAAACGTATATTCACTCGTATATATATATATATATATATATATATATATATATAAATGTGTGCATATATATATATAAATGTGTGTGTGTATATATATATATATATATATATACGTAGAGAGATCATTAATATGTGTCGTCGTAGAAATAAGTTTAAATTGTAATAAATATCTTATTCTTCCATTTCGTCACAACAGAAGGTTTTTAAAAATTTAGCGAACCAATTACGTTTTCCCTCTTACCTACCACTACTAATCCAATGGTCAAGCCACATACCTCCCACTACCATAGAAGAAATTACTACTAAAATTCCACTAGCTTAATCCTATAAAAACCAATATTCCATAACCCCTTCCTTTACTAGACCAAGACTCCAGTATTAGTATTTTTCCTCATATTTTGTTCAAATGGGGTTGACAATTCATGTCTTAAACTGATATGAAATGGCTATTTCCCCTCTAAATTTTATCTGAATTTATACATATATATATAAAATCGCCCGAAGACACCACTTATGGTAGAAACCAAGGTCGCATCATAACTCGTTTACAAATTGAAAATATTCAAAAGTTCTACAATATAATTGTATTGAACACTTTTTAATACAAATGTGCACTGGTCTAATCTTATTATGACCAAAAACTAAGTAATTAAACAATATATATATATATATATATATAATGTGACGGATTTATTAAACGTTCTAACTTTACAATAACTATTACATATACGGGACTGGGTGTGCTTTGTGAGCTCCGGGCAAAAGATGGATAAGCGGATTGTGTTGTGATATCTTGGGAGTCTTTAATTATAATCTTAGATTTCGGCAACCATTGCATATTTTGCACTTGCGAGAGAGTTGCGGCTAGTTAAATCGTAGTTGCTTCATCAAGGCACCGTCTTACAACGACCTGAGCATCCAACAAGAACCTTGCCGTACTAGAACAACTTCTCTATTCCCCTGCTCTTGCTCCGCGTGACTTTTTTCTCTTTCCCCATGCACAAAGGAATCATCACGGGGACCCGTTTTTTTAGGTGCGGAGGCCACCAAGAGGGCCGTAACGACAGAGCTGAGGAACGTCCATGAAGAATCCTCCCAACAGTGCATAGAGGCATGGCAGAGAAGGGTAAGAAAGTGAATTAGACTAGAGCGGGATTCCTTTGAAAGGAAAACCATTAGTTTGTTGTTTGGAATTGAAATAAATTGTTAGTGACAACAGCTCCGTTACTTTTAAGACAGACCTCGTATATAGCTACCTCAAAAGATCCGCTAAATGGAGCATACCTTGGTAAAAATGTGTCCTAAATTTAATAAAAACAAAGTTTTATCGTAAAAATCATAATGTTATTATTAAAAAGTAAGAATAAAATAATTTTAATTATTAAATTTTGTATTTTAATCATTTTTAGAACTTTTTAAATTTTGGTTACTTTTTTTTCTCGGCTAGTAACCATAAATTAATATAGAACATTTTAGCGTTTTTTCTTATGATGAAAAAGACATTGATTTGGTAATTCTTGCAAAAATTAAATAACTGTGGGATTTTAATGAAAACTTTAGGGCTTATTCAGATACAAATGAAATTATTATGAAATTTCTTTTTTTATATCTGCTACCCACCCGCCATTTATTTAATTTATAAAATTTTGAGAAATTATTTTTCTTCTCAACTGAAGTCATTGGATAATTTGAATCATCAATTTCTTTTTTTAAACCGAATCACCAATTACAGAAAATCTGATCTGAAACGTAAAAAAAGCAATAAAAATAAGAAATCATTTAATTAGAAAAGCTATAAATTGTTTCCATGAATAAGATATATTACCGACAATATTCATTTAAGAAAAAGATTTTCAATGAATAATGAATTTTTACAAGAATTGTTTTTATTTTTATATAAAAAAATAATTAGTATAATTTATAAAGTTTTAAATGTTTTGAAATTCTGTATTAATTTATGCCGGTTAGGCAATATTGTTACTGATTAAAACTATATTTAATAATCATAAATGGAATAGCTTAGTACAATTCAGTGACCTGCAGTATTTTAATAAATGATTTTGATTTTTTTCTTTGTGTCCATACAAAATTCCACAATTGCCACTACTTATGTTTCAGTATTTTCCTTATTAACCAGCAATTATGACCGTCATATGAAATTTTTAACATAATAATAATAATAATAATAATAATAATAATAATAATAATAATAATAACTCCTACACAAAGAATGAATCTTCAGGTCCCCACAACCAGGATAATCCTAATGATGGTCCTGAAAATTCACCAGCTAGATCTACAACCGTATATTTAAAGAAAGAAAAAATAAAATGGTCTTGTGAGGAGTACAAAGTCGTTATGACTGCATTTCATGTAGCGTTACTCAAACCTCAAAAAAGCATGACTCGCCAAACATATGACATTTGGCGTGAAAAAGTTGGTCAAGCAAATAGAAAGTATATTGACGAAAATAAATTAGCCAATGTACGTAGGTACATTATTCGTAATAACCGACTGACAGAGGCTGAAATTAATGAAATTAAAAGAATTGTAACAAGAAGAGACGAATCAACAAAATATGAAAAGGAACCGGAATCAGAAATAAAAGTAATAACATCAAACAAGCCACAGGTCATAATGTAGAAACAGTGAAACACGCAAATCACTGCGAAGATAATGCTGTAAGTTTAAAAGTGCTGGAAAGGTGTGATCTGAGTCAGTTAAAAGACAAAAATAAAACGAGTTCAGAACACATCGAAGATAATTATTTGACGGAAAATAAGAACAATATACAGGAAGCCAAGATAGAAATAAAAAACCATCTAAGTCAAATACAAAATATTACAATGGAGGAACGTGAACAGCTCCCAAAATTACAACCAACAAAACATAACCTCCGAACTATTAAACTCTACAATGCAGCACTGAAATCAATACTGGATGAAGACCCTCATACAAATCTTAACGAAGTAATATATGCATCAGCAACAGCAGCAACAAAAAAATTGAATATCAAAATAAAAACAAGGCAGTCTCGCAGACGTGAAGATCCACCTTGGAAAAGAAAAATAGAAAAAGAAATCGAACAACTTAGAAGTGAACTATCAGTACTGGATGAACTGAGTAGAGGAATAAATGTAAGAACTAGGAAAAGCAGAAGAGCCGAAAGAAAATATAACATCAGGAATGAAAATGAAGTCTTATCAAATAAAGAAAAAATAAAGCAAAAAATCCAACTGAAGGCTCAAAGAATAAGACGCTATGAAAAAAGAGCAAGATTTTACAGACAAAACAAGATTTTTCAGACTGATACAAAGAGATTTTACAGGGAAATAGGTAAAAAAAGAATTGAAGTGACAGTACCCCCCAGAATGGAAGAAGTCACACAGTTCTGGGAAAAGATATGGGCTTGCCCTAAAGAACTTAGCAAGGAAGTACATTGGATTACGCAAGAGATAGAACGAATGAAAAATAAACCCGAACAGACATGGTCTGGAATTACAGAAGATGATGTTAAATTTGCATTAAAAAAAGCACACAATTGGAAATTCCCAGGTATAGATAAAATTCCTAACTTTTGGCTATATTATTTAAATGCAGCACATAAAAAACTAGCCAAAGAACCTCAAGAAATGGTTGACGATCCCACTAAAATTCCTGCATGGATGACCAAAGGAATTACATTTCTTCTACCCAAGAATGGTGACACAAACAACCCAAAAAACTACAGACCAATTACATGTCTTCCGACAACATATAAACTATTAACATCTATTTTAACAAAACAGACATATTTATTCTTAGAAAGAAATGACATGATACCACTTGAACAAAAAGGGTGCAAAAGTGGCTGTTATGGTTGTAAAGACCAATTGCTAATTAACAAAATGATCCTGGAAAACTGCTACAGTACAAAGAAAAATCTTAGTACTGCCTGGATAGATTATCGAAAGGCATTCGATAGTGTGCCACATTACTGGATTTTAAAGACTTTAAATATATACAAGATATCGCCCGTCATCATCAATTTCATCAAACAGTGCATGTCTATATGGAAAACAACCCTTTACCTCAATCATATAAATGGAACCTATAAGTCTGATGAAATAAACATCAAAAGAGGTATATTTCAACGTGATTCTTTATCTCCCTTACTATTCTGCATATCATTAATAGCACTAACCAGTCAACTTAATAAGACAGAATGTGGTTATAAAATAGGCCAAAAGAAAATAAGCCATCTATTTTACATGGATGACTTAAAGTTATATGCTAAGAATGATAATGAGCTGGAAGGTCTTCTGCAAACTGTAAAATGCTTCAGCGAAGACATTGGAATGAAATTTAATTTGAATAAATGTGCTAAAGCTACAGTTTTACGCGGATCAATACAAGAAACATCCTCAATTAGCCTAGACCCTGCTGTAACAATAAAAGAATTGAAACCAGAAGAAGCTTATAAATACCTAGGTGTAAATGAGAGCAAAAACATTCACCATAAAAAAAATGAAAGAAATAGTGCGTAAAGAGTACTATAGAAGGCTACGAATGATATTAAAAACTGAATTAAATTCACAGAACAGAGTTATGGCCATTAATAGCCTTGCAATCCCAGTTGTCCAATATAGATTTAACATCTTAAACTGGACTCAAAACGACATCAGGCGAATGGATGCTAAAACAAGAAAGCTTCTTTCTAAGCATAAGATGCATCATCCAAAGGCTGATGTAGACCGTCTATACATACCCCGTAAAGAAGGTGGAATAGGTCTTATTCAGCTGGAATTGTCATACAAGACAACAACTATTGGCTTACTAACATACATAGAAACAACAAAGGATTGGATGATACAATTAGTAAGGCAACATGAAGAAAGAAAGAAAAAATATTCAATAATAAAAGAAGGCAGTAAATACAAACAAGATTTACAGTTAGTAGATTCTGTAGAAAAGCAAAACAGAAGCCAAGAACCAACTATTGCAGCAAAAAATATGAAAATGAAAGCCAAAGATAAAGCTCTTGAACAGATGAAACAGCGCTGGCAAGACAAACCTCTGCATGGCCAACATCCAGTACATGCCAATAAATCCAATGTTGACAAAGTTAATACTCATCGATAGTTACGTGCATCTGGATTAAAGTCTGAAACTGAAGGCTTTATTCTTGCAGCACAAGACCAAAGTCTTTTCACGAGAAACATTCAGGCAAATATTATGCATAATAATATGGATCCAAAATGCAGGTTTTGTGATAAACACCAAAAAACAATAGACCACCTAATCTCAGGCTGTTCTGTGCTTGCCCCAAATGAATATAAAAATCGCCACGATTGAGTTGGGCAATATTTACATTGGGCAATGTGCAAACATTATGGAAAAGCTGTAAACAAACACTGGTATGAACATCACCCAGCACCGGTTACAGAAATAGAAGATGTAACCATTCTATGGGATTACACCATCTGCACAGACAGAAAAATTGAAGCAAACAGGCCAGGCATTATTGTTAAAAACCAGAAGGAGAAAACTTGCCTATTAATTGATATGGCTTGTCCAGCGGATTGTAACATAGCAATCAAGGAATTTTTAAAACTGTCAAAATATAATGACCTGGAAATTGAAATAGAAAAAATGTGGAAATTGAAAACAAGAGTTGTGCCAGTGATAGTAGGTGCACTTGGAATGATAAAAAATGGAACAAAACAACACATTGAAAGAATCCCTGGAAACCCCAGCTTAAGAGATATACAAAAAATTGTCTTATTAAGTACAGCCCACACACTAAGGAAAACTTTATCTATGTAATGCTGGGGATGATAGGGAAGATAGAAAAACATGAAATGGAGCCATAACAACACGCCACTACCTGCCTTAGGTCTCCCCGCAGACTTGGTTGGTAGTGAGACCAAAGCAGAAATCGAAAAATGATGAAAAATGACATAATAATAATAATAATAATAAGTCTTTTCACGAGAAACATTCTGGCAAATATTATACATAATAATATGGATCCAAAATGCAGGTTTTGTAATAAACACCACGAAACAAGAGACCATCTAATCTCAGGCTGTTCTGTACTTGCCCCCAAATGAATATAAAACTCGCCACGATAGAGTGGGGCAATATTTACATTGGACAATGTGCAAACACTGTTGAAAATCTGTAAACAAACACTGGTATGAACATCACCCAGCACCGGTTACAGAAATAGGAGATGTTGCCATTCTATGGGATTACACCATCTACACAGACAGAAAAATTGAAGCAAATAGGCCGAACATTATTGTTAAAAACCAGAAAGAAAAAACTTGTCTATGAATTGATATGGCTTGTCCAGCGGATTGAACATAGCAATCAAGGAATTTTTAAAACTGTCAAAATATAATGACCTGGAAATTGAAATAGAAAAAAATGTGGAAATTAGAAAGAAGAGTTGTGCCAGTGATAGTAGGTGCACTTGGAATGACAAAAAATGGAACAAAACAACACATTGACAGAATCCCTGGAAACCCCAGCTTAAGAGATATACAAAAAATTGTCTTATTAAGTACAGCCCACACACTAAGGAGACCTTTGTCTATGTAACGCTAGGGATGATAGGGGAGATAGAAAAAAACATGAAATGGAGCCATAAGAGCACACCACGACCTACCTTAGGTCTTTCCGCAGACTTGGTTGGTAGTGCGGCCATAGCAGAAATCGAAATATGATGAAAAATGACATAATAATAATAATAAGTCTTTTCACGAGAAACATTCAGGCAAATATTATACATAATAATATGGATCCAAAATGCAGGTTTTGTAATAAACACCACGAAACAAGAGACCATCTAATCTCAGGCTGTTCTGTACTTGCCCCCAAATGAATATAAAACTCGCCACGATAGAGTGGGGCAATATTTACATTGGACAATGTGCAAACACTGTTGAAAATCTGTAAACAAACACTGGTATGAACATCACCCAGCACCGGTTACAGAAATAGGAGATGTTACCATTCTATGGGATTACACCATCTACACAGACAGAAAAATTGAAGCAAATAGGCCGAACATTATTGTTAAAAACCAGAAAGAAAAAACTTGTCTATGAATTGATATGGCTTGTCCAGCGGATTGAACATAGCAATCAAGGAATTTTTAAAACTGTCAAAATATAATGACCTGGAAATTGAAATAGAAAAAAATGTGGAAATTAGAAAGAAGAGTTGTGCCAGTGATAGTAGGTGCACTTGGAATGACAAAAAATGGAACAAAACAACACATTGACAGAATCCCTGGAAACCCCAGCTTAAGAGATATACAAAAAATTGTCTTATTAAGTACAGCCCACACACTAAGGAGACCTTTGTCTATGTAACGCTAGGGATGATAGGGGAGATAGAAAAAAACATGAAATGGAGCCATAAGAGCACACCACGACCTACCTTAGGTCTTTCCGCAGACTTGGTTGGTAGTGCGGCCATAGCAGAAATCGAAATATGATGAAAAATGACATAATAATAATAATAAGTCTTTTCACGAGAAACATTCAGGCAAATATTATACATAATAATATGGATCCAAAATGCAGGTTTTGTAATAAACACCACGAAACAAGAGACCATCAAATCTCAGGCTGTTCTGTACTTGCCCCCAAATGAATATAAAACTCGCCACGATAGAGTGGGGCAATATTTACATTGGACAATGTGCAAACACTGTTGAAAATCTGTAAACAAACACTGGTATGAACATCACCCAGCACCGGTTACAGAAATAGGAGATGTTACCATTCTATGGGATTACACCATCTACACAGACAGAAAAATTGAAGCAAATAGGCCGAACATTATTGTTAAAAACCAGAAAGAAAAAACTTGTCTATGAATTGATATGGCTTGTCCAGCGGATTGAACATAGCAATCAAGGAATTTTTAAAACTGTCAAAATATAATGACCTGGAAATTGAAATAGAAAAAAATGTGGAAATTAGAAAGAAGAGTTGTGCCAGTGATAGTAGGTGCACTTGGAATGACAAAAATGGAACAAAACAACACATTGACAGAATCCCTGGAAACCCCAGCTTAAGAGATATACAAAAATGTTTTATTAAGTACAGCCCATACACTAAGGAGAACTTTGTCTATGTAACGCTAGGGATGATAGGGGAGATAGAAAAAACATGAAATGGAGCCATAAGAGCACACCACGACCTACCTTAGGTCTTTCCGCAGACTTGGTTGGTAGTGCGGCCATAGCAGAAATCGAAATATGATGAAAAATGACATAATAATAATCCAGCGGATTGTAACATAACCAACCAAGGAATTCGAAAAAATGTCAAAATATAAAGATCTGGAAATTGAAATAGAAAAAACGTGGAAATTGAAAACAAATTTCATACCAGTGATAGGAGGTGGACTTGGAATGATAAAAAATGGAACAAAAAACACATTGTAAGAATTCCTGGAAATCCCAGCTTAAGAGATATACAAAAAATTGTCTTATTAAGTACAGCGCACACACTAATGAGAACTTTGTCTATGTAACGCTAGGGATGTTAGGGAGATATGAAAAAACATGAAATGTAACCATAACAACACACTAAGACTTGCCTTAGGTCTTCCTGCAGACTTGGTAGGTAGTGCGACCATAGCAGAAATAGAATTATGATGAAAAATGACACAATAATAATAATAAGTCAATAAATTTTCCACTGTTGAAATAATTCATTACGGTTTTAAGATCTAATTACACAGATTATTTGTCTATACTTCTGAGATGAAGTAGTATTTATATTATTCACATTGTTCTGACTGTTGTCCACATCTTTATTGCCATATTTACGACATTTTGGCCCTTGTACGCTCCGGTTGTTTTAGGTTCTAGGAATCATTAGCGTCAAAGATTGCAATATGAGCTCTGGTAATCTGAGACATTAGGTTTATAAGTCCCAGAAATCCCTACATTGATGCCCCCAAGAACACATGGCCCAGTCGATATAGGTGTTGGTTAGTTCCAGTGACATTATTTTGACATATTGAAATTATTCTGTAATTTTTTCCGTTACGCTTGACTATTGAAACTATGAAATAGCAGACGACAACAATGTAAGATAAAAAATTACAGGCCGAAAATTACAAAATCCTGGAGAAGTTTTAATATTTAGAAAAAGTATCTATGTCCTCTTATTGAAAGAAAAAAATAATAATAGAAAAAACGTTATTTTTAGAGACCAACAATACATTTGTCTTCTTCTTTTTCTTCTATGTGCCATGTCCCTTCAGGACGTAGGCGATCATGGCCTTTCACGTCTCCCTATACCTGGCAGTTCTTAGCACGCTTTCTCCTGTTATCCCATCCATACCTCTCTCTGCCATTCACCTTCTCACGCTCTTCAAATATGTTATCCGCTGCTTTCCCCTGTCTCTTTTTCCTCTATCTGACCTGTGAGTATCAGATTCTCCAAGTCTTTCTTGCTCATTACATGTCCCAAGAACTTCAGCTGTCTTTCCCTGATGTTCAGTATTAAAACACTGATATTTTTGGCTAACTTCGGATTGTATTTTGATGTGGTAACTTTAAAATTTGAAAAAGAAAAATTGAAATAAAATTTTAAAAAAAATTAAATTAAAATTTGAATTTTTAAAATTTGAAAAAAAAAATGTAAATAATACGTATGGAAATTTGAAAAAAATATGCTTTTAAAAAACTGATATACAAATTTAAGGTTGCGTCATTTTTAGTAATAGCCGAATGAACGGGGCACTCGCTGAGGATGGAACTCACAACTCAACTGCAATAATTCTAGCGAGACAGGTTTGCTACTCATTAGACCACGTCGAAGTGACCACATGTGTTAGTAATACATTAAAGAAAAAGTTTTCGATGCTTTTTTGGACGACATGAGAATTTACTGAGTTTATTGAGAGAAATTACTGTGGTTATTGCACTTGTGCTGCAAGTGGAACTATGTTTCTTCTCATTTTAAATTGGAGAAGTTCCTCAGTTCCGTGGATTCTAACTATGCAGCAACACCTTCTTCATTGCACTAAAACGGTCGGATCAGTGCCAGCATGAGAGTAGCCGCTGGGCACTAAACAGCAATTTGGTCCTTAGCCCATATGCGTACAGGAATCCCCACATTAAAATGATCTTGTGTTATAATTTTTGTTCATAGTGATGCAGACAGAAATCCAATACATTGTTAGCTACTGAAAGACATATAGAGCGCTGCGCGTGTCTGGCCACACAGTTCGAAGTTATCTAATAGCTGCCCGGATTGTTAGAAATCTGAAGATGACCAGAGAACACAACACCCGAAATGTCGTAATAATAACAACAAAAATCATAAGTACAACAGTAATGAAGAATGGTAATAATTGCCGTTTCCCAACAAGAAAATATTTAACATTCATTGATCGAGCAGCCAAGACTGTTTTCAGATGAAATTTCTAAAAACTTGCTTTTATAACGAATGGCTGGTGTCGTCCAAAAATTACGGCAAAATATTTATATATATAATATACCGTCTAAAATGACGGCAACATATTGATTGATCTACTTATTGTTGAGTATCTTGAATCAATACATAAGAAGAAAAAATAAACAAAATAATACCCCCCACCCCGAGCGTGACAGGAGGGATATATAAATATTGATTGATTGATTGATTGTTTAATACTTAGTTTTTGGTCATAATAGGGTTAGACCAGTGCACATTTGTGGTAAAAAGTGTTCAATACAATTATATTGTAGAACTTTTGAATATTTTGCATTTGTAAACGAGTTATTACGCGACCTAGCTTTCTACCATGAGTGGTGTCTTCAGTGATTTTTAATAACTATATATATATATATATATATATATACCTAAACGGAATTTATTATAATAGAGAGTATGTATATACACCGCATATGTATAACACGCTAAAATTTCTTTCTCTCTCATTCCATGCGTCTGTGGCTTAGGGACTAGGCTCTCCGACTGACACTAAATCGGTCGAGTAACGATCCTGGCTGGAAGTAAGTGAATGTCTGGCAACACTGATGAGCTGCGATACAGCGAAACGGACTTGTATGTGGATGACTATATACATATATATATATATAGTAGAAAGTATATATATATATATATATATATATATATATATATCCTTTCTATTATAATAAAGACCGTTGTGTATGTATTTGTATATATACCCCAACTCTTAGGGTCAAGTCACTGGAACTAACCAACGTCTGTCTATATCCAGTGGATAGAGCGTAGCAATTACTAATATAAAAAGTTAGGTTCACTCTCTCTTCTATCTTTTGCTCCAAACTGTAGTAGCGACAACACTCGACACTTCCCCTCTAGGGAAAGCCTACTACTAAATTTTACGAAACCACATGGTGCTCTCACACTCTCAGTCAGTCAGTTAAGTGCCATGCGCGATACATGCTTTGGTCGATCATGTCTCGAAAGAGACATGACTGACTAGACAGAAGATTATCTCGCAGTAGGTTGCCATTGCATTCTACAGTAGACTTGTTTCCAGCCAAGGCTATAGAACCCAATCTGTTTTATTATTTAACCCATAACTGAAAGAGACGGAATAATACCTTTCCCAAGGGTATTTGCGCGTAAGTGAATGCAAGGAATTCAACTGGAATTCGAACTCGGTGCCCCGATTTCTCGCCCCGAGCCGATATCCACTGCGCCACCACGCACATCCTACTCACCCTCTCACACATCGCTAATCCCATGAATATTTTTTTTTCCTTTTTATGAGCTTCGTCTATCAGCCTAAGTGCAAGTACATTTTTCCTTTCTTGTTTTATGTATAAACTTATGCGTAAAAAATCCTCCAAGCGTTGAATTCAACTCTTTCAACCTTTTCCTGTAACTCGTGGTTGGAAACTCTCCGCAAGAGAAAGAGGAAACGCGTGATATCGATTTTGTTTTTTGATCATTTCGTCATTAAATGAATAACATTTTTTCTGATACACTGCTGGTCAAAATATTAAGTCCAGTGAAAATAATAAAAAAATATACATTTTACGTTTTTAGACTTAACCAATTATTTTTTTTTTTAAATCATATCAACCCGAGCAAGGCGGTAACGCCACTGATGTGCAGGGGGCTACATAAGATTGAAGAGATTGGAAAAGAGAGAAAACCAGAAACCGCATCCAAAACAGGAAACAAAGGATGAGCCTTTTCACCTGTTCAATAGACGTGGGTGGAGTGTGAACCGGGCGATAGTTTAGTCTATCTACTCCAATTGAAAAAAAAAAATTAAAAAAAAGAGTCAAAAGACTGGAAAAGAGAAAAACCGGAAACCGCATCCAAAACAGGAAACAAAGGATGAGCCTTTTCACCTGTTCAATAGACGTGGGTGGAGTGTGAACCGGGCGATAGTTTAGTCTATCTACTCCAATTGAAAAAAAAAAAATTAAAAAAAAGAGTCAAAAGACTGGAAAAGAGAAAAACCGGAAACCGCATCCAAAACAGGAAACAAAGGATGAGCCTTTTCACCTGTTCAATAGACGTGGGTGGAGTGTGAACCGGGCGATAGTTTAGTCTATCTACTCCAATTGAAAAAAAAAAATTAAAAAAAAGAGTGAAAAGACTGGAAAAGAGAAAAACCGGAAACCGCATCCTAAAGAGGAAACAAGGGATGAGCCTTTTCACCTGTTCAATAGAGGTGGGTGGAGTGTGAACCGGGCGATAGTTTCGTCTATCTACTCCAATTAATTTGTGCAGTGCTTAAAAATTGAGAATAAGAAAAGAAAAATAATACAGAAGTTAATGTATACAGAATGTATTTTTTATTTATTATAAATTATAATTTTGCACAAATGACAAACTAGTACAAAGTATCCATTTTGTTTTGATATTGTAAGTACAATATCTCATCAGGTAGTAAACGCTATTTTTTGTTGTAGATTGTAATTTATACATGTTCTAAATTATAATTTATAATAAATATTCATAGCTCGATTTCTATATTGAACACTGTTACAAATTAATGTTCTGAATGTTGTTAATATTTTCTTCGTTCCTTGTTCACCTGAATGTATTTATTAAATTATTATCTATAATATAACTATTTGAAAACACACAAAGAGATTGATAAAATAATACAAGTTAGAAAAAAAAAGAGAAAAAAACCCCGTAAACTAAAAGATTAAGACGACATTTTAAAACACACACACACACACACACACACACACACACATACAAATATATATATATATATATATATATATATATATAAGTGTGTGGATGTATATATATGTATATATATCTCCTCTATTATAAGTTGTTTTTTAATTTTCTGCATTATTTTTTATGGTGTCGAGTCGTGTGGAATATATATATATATATATATATATATATATATATATATATATTTTTTTTCAAACGACTTGACACCATAAAAAATAATTCAGAAAAAAAATATAATAGAGGAGATATACATACATATATATATATATATACGTATGTTATATATCGCCGTACGACGACAAAACAACAAACACGCATATATAAAAATATAAGGTTATATTTTTATTAATGACGACGAACCGTGTGGAATAGAGAACGGAAGGGTGAGGGTGCACATAGAATGGGTTGACGGGAGTGTAGTCTTGCCTGTGGTGTTTCTTTGCTTCCACTGGCCGTTCTCTGCTAGCGAATCCGTGTGTCGAGGTCTTTATATAGTCTTCTAGAACCGGGACTTTCCTTCCGGTTTTGCCTCGCCCACGCAACGCCCACGTAATTCCCAGAGACACCTGTTCTGTTTGCCTCCGTAGTCATTTCCGCCGCTGTCGGAAATAAGGTCAAACGACATCCGCTCCGGCCTCGGAAGGATGTATTTCACAAACACCTGTCTTGTCGTTTCGCCGACTCCTTCACCGACGGGAAACACCATCGCTTGCATCACTTCCTCGGGTGGGGCCAGATTGTTATATTACACACACACACACACACACACACACACACACACACACATATATATATATATATATATATACATATATATATATATATATATATATATATATATATATATATATATTAAGTTATTTAATTAGATTTTGGTCATAATTAAATTAGACCAGTATATAATGCCATTAAAAAGTGTTCAATACAGTTATATTGTAGAACTTTTAAATATCTTTCGTTTGAAAACAAGTTATTTCGCCACCGTAGTTTTTACCTTTCGCTGTCTTCAGGCGATTTACAATTCTCGTTTCCAAATGAATATATATATATATATATATATATATATATATATATATATGAAGCGGGAAATATCTTCATAGGAGAAGAATCTTGCATAATTTCCAAATCACTATTCAAAACTTTACCTTATCATTAACTATTTGATCAGTCAGTCAGTTACGTGTTATACGTGATACATGTTTGGTCGAGCATGTCTCGAAGAGATATGACTGACTGGACGGAAGATTTTCCCGCAGTAGGTTGCCATTACTTTCTGCGGTAGACTGGTTGCTAACCAACGCTATAGAACCAAATTTGTCTTGCTATTTAACCCATAGTTGGTGGAAGAAGCAACGGATTAATAATATTTTCCCAGGAGTATTTGCGCGTAGGTGAATGCAACGAATTCGAACTCGGCTCCCAGCCAATATTCATTGAGATAAACTTGAACTAATTCCTAAAGCACTAAATTTAAGGTCGTATCTTGTAATAGGTTGACAATAATAAGTGATAAAAATGTCACAAAGCATGACTGTCAGTGTTCGAACTGAAATAAAACAACTTTGTAAAAATCGATATCTGAGTAAAGCTAGTCATAAAAATTATCTGAGCAGGTTACCCATAAAATATTATTGATTAATTTACACTCAAGACACAAAACATGGTCTTGAATAGCCTTTTTAATTTTATTTGCGTTTAGCAATCCATTGACATATACGTTCATATACGTTCGCATAAACAAAGATCGATCAATAAGTTAGTAGCTCGACAGAGTAGTTATGAACTCATATTTGATCAGAAAATTTAGCTGTATGATGCTTACTGTAATGATTACCTAAGAATTAAATGTATTAAAGAAAAAAAATGACTACACTATTAAATGTATTGAAGAAAAAAAGAAAGACTATCGGCCATAATTATTAGGACACCCCAGTGTTTTAAAAAATGATGTATTTCATACTATTTTTTTAGTGTTTATTACCAAGTGAATAATTGTAAATGAAAATAGACTGGTTCTTTTGTTAATTTTTGCACAATAAAATGTGCATCAAATGAATTTTTAAATATTTAATAATTACCTATATTGCAGTTTCATCAATGAAAGAATGGAGAAAATTTAGGGTATTCGGACGAGTTGATCTTTGCTTCCTTGCCTTGTAAAATTTTGCAAAGTAATAATAACAAAAGAACCATTTTATTTTCATTTGGCCATAAATACTAAAAATAGTATGAAATACATCATTTCTTTAAAAAAAACTGAAGTGGCCTAATAATTATGGCCGGTAGTGTATATATATATATATATAGAGAGAGAGAGAGAGAGAGAGAGAGTGAGAGAGAGAGAGAGAGAGATAGCAAATCTACAGGGTGCGATGGGTAAATTGTCGCTATTTGCCTTGTAAGATTTTGCAAAGTAATAATAACAAAAGAACCATTCTATTTTCATTTGGCAATAAATACCAACAATAGTATGAAATACATCATTTCTTTAAAAAAAACTGAAGTGGCCTAATAATTATGGCCGGTAGTGCATGTTAAAGATACACATTTATTGTAAAAACTGAATACTTTTTTTAACTACAAACTTATTGATCTTCCTGTACCTATTAATTAGAATCACAGCTGTAGTATTGTAACACTTAGTGAGGACCGTATTAGTTTACAACAATCTTTGATCTTTGGTATATATATATATATATATATATATATATATATATATGTACCTTTGGTATATATATATATATATATATATATATATATATATATATATATGTATATAGATTTAAAAAATGACGGTACGCATATTTTTAAAGGAACTTTTTTCGACAAATACTCCTTCAGAAAGATTTTTTGGGAACAAATAATAACGGTGTACTAAATAAGATAAACACCGGTGTAAATAAGGAACTACGACTAAAATAAATTTATGATTAACCGACCCCGCACTGTGCAACAACCTGAACACTCCGTCAAAATATTCGGTAGCTCAACCCGGGTTGTTAATCAAATGAAATCCAATCACTGATTATCATTTTTAAGCATTTAAGCACATTTTTAAATGGTAAAACTTTCAGGTCCAAACCAGAGGTGGAATCAACTTTCAAAGATTTCGTTGTATCACAGCCAATAACTTTTTTTTTATTAACGAGGAATAAATAATCTCCTCGGTCGATGGATGAGGTGGATAGACAATGCGTCTTTGGATCTCCGTGTCGCACTTTCCATCCTCTGTCAAAATACTTTTCAGGTATTTGAAATTTTTGCTTATTACTATGAGCAAACAGCTTGCCTACGGATAAAAAATGAATTCAGAAAATACTCAAAAATAGAAAAAGAGTACTGAACTGTTATGCCATATCAGTTCCCGTGAATATCAGTGGATGCTGGACAATCTCATCACAGATGAAGAAGAGACTTGAAACATCCAGAAAGTGGTTTAAGAACATCATTAAATGAACATGTAAGCAATGATGAAGATTTAGAGAAGCTGGAAACGAAAAGGAAACTTTTACTTAACATAAGAAAGGTGACAGCTGAAATTTCGGGGATATCTACTGAGGAAGGACGGCTTGGAAAATTTTAAAATGGCAACAAATATTGAAGGCAAGAATAACAGAGGAAAACGGCGAATAACCCACCTAACGGACTTGTGTAAACGATTGCAGAACAGGGATTTGTGGGGAGAGAACGCAAAGACAGAATTTTCTAATAGCAACAAAGTAGGAAATTGTGAAGGGCCATGTTCTTTAGAACATGGACGTTCATGTCCATGTTCTAAAGAAACACGATAGAAAAAGAAGAAATTGGAAACATATCTGGTTCCCTGGCAGTGTTGGGTTCAATCCCTGAAATGTCACATAAGCGGAGGAAAAAGACAAGTAACACATACGTGTAAAGTCAGGGGAGTATTTAACTGAGGTGAAATATTTCAGATGTATCGAAAGCTGAATCCGAACAAACCACCTCTGTGGATTAAATAAAGTGTTCGGTTTAACATTAAAAGATTACCTAGTGCAATGGCAGTCACCTGAAGTAGACCGGAGAGTACAACAATTGAAACATTGTGAGTGTACCAAACGTGACTAGTATTCTAGTCTGATTTAGAAGACGTGCAATAAGCTTCGGTTACTTTTAGTACAAAGTCGAAAGAGTATCAAGTGGGAATCGAACATATGACTGAGTAGCACTGATCTGCCATACTAGCTCGTTAGCCACTGCTTCGTGACAGTTGTTTACTTTTACTTATTTTGGGAACGAGGTTATAAGTATAGGTGCCCTTTTATGATCTTATGTTGACTGAAAAGGATGTTTGCATTTGGGATTGTGCACATTCGATTTTCTTTCGGCAGAAGTGAGAGAAAGAGAAAAAAACGAATAAAGAAAAATTGTTTGAATAAGGGTGTGAATTATTATTACAGTTCTGGAGCCCTTCTTTCTAACGTTATATTATTTCATGTTGACGAGAGAACATTGTAGTTACGCGACGGTCATCAGTGTTAATTAGTCATTTCAGGTCCAGTATGGGTGTTTGCAATTCGTTCAGACTCAATAGACACACACATGAGTGCGTCCTTTTTAACTTGCTCCGCCATCTAAAAACGATTATGTGACACGCTATTTTGCAATCGGTTTGACGACAGGACAACATGCATGCAACACGATTAAGAAGCCTGGCAGCAAGACAGTCAGGTAGATTAAAAAAAAAAAAAATTCTTATGTCCACTATCAGAAGGCGCTTTGTATGTGTGGGTGAACGCCCGAGCGTGTTGTCTCACAAAGAGGGAAGACGGAACAGGGTCGATCTGCATGCGTTTCCATTTGTTTCGACGCACAAGATAGAAAGAAAAGAAAAATACATAACTGAGGCTTATAGCAATGGAGTAAAAAACAAAATAATTTAAAGACGCGGGAAGCACGGTTGCGACACGTGGCATCCGCATGAGTTGGTCTACATTCTGTGCGCGCATATGCGAATTTGCGTGTGTTAATATGTGTATTGCCAGTGTTTACATGCGGGTCATCTTCGAGTGCTCGCTTCGATAGTTCTTGGCGGACACGCAACGGCGACCAGTCGATTGACGACAATTCAAGAGAAAAGAATTGAGTAGTAACGGGAATAATCTTCAGGAAAGTGTAGTAATAGCGCTTTAGAATGGCCAACGGAAGCATAAGGCAAAACAAGTTCAATGTGGGTAATAATGATAATAGTAATGGAAATAACGATCTCGGACAATAGTATTAAGAAAAGTAATAATAATTATAATAATGATTATAACAATAATGATACTATTAATGATGATAATATTAAAACTCCCGGGTATAATTGTGATAACTATTTTTAACTCGTGAAAATTCCGCGGTTTTCTTTTGTTAAATTTCCAGTGAATCTTCAGTCAATGATTGAATAAGCTCATGACGATAAAATATCCGTAGAAATTCTCCCACTGCACCGTTAGATATTTGAGCTTAGCAACTTTAACAAAATAATACAAAAACAATTACAAGTATATATGCTGGTCGTGGTTTTAAGAAGTAAGGAGGTACAAGTGAAAATATCTTAAAAATAAAAATAAAAAAAAAACATGTGAAAATATCTTAAAAATAAAAATAAGCAAAAATATCGTAGCTAATTCTCCGACAATCTCCTTACAACATTTAAACTTATTTATAAATAGAACTTTGTCTCTGTGTGTGTGTGTATGTGTCTGTGTGTGTGTATCCGTTACCTATAGACTCCGAAACGGCTGAACCGATTTTCTTGAAAATTTACACAGTTGTACTATAAGCGTCTGCGAGTGTTCTTAGCTATATTTTGTGTCGAGGTACCCCCGATAAATATCAAAAATCGATAATCGAAAAAATCGGGTTATAGAAGGAGTGGTCCGATTTTAATCAAATTTGATACACTTATAGATAAAGACGATATTCAGAAGTTTCAAGGTTGCAGTTCTTACAATAGTGCAAAAATCGATAATATATGTATATATATATATAAAAGGCAAAATGCTTGTGTGTGTTTGTTTATCTGTCTGTATGTCCTTTATATAAATCCACAATTTTTATCTGATTCTCTCTAAACTTCGCACAAATATTCTTTAGGCTGAGTCTGAGCTCCAGGTCCATGGATTAGTTTTAAAGCTTTCATTACACCAGAGCAACGCCGGGCTATACTGCTAGTTGTTAAATATTTGAGCTTAGTAACTTTAACAAATATTACAATAACGACCATAAATATGAATGTTTGTCGCTATTTTAAGAAGTAAGTTGAAATTGACAACTTTTCCATTTGACTGAAACAGACTTTAAACGTTTATATCTTACTGCCTTTTTTTTCATTTTTTTTCTCTGAAACCAAGTAGCGTCTTTGATGGATTTTATCTTCCCACGCGTACAAAATAGAATAGTCCATTATTTATGAGGTATTACCAGGAGACATTAAACACTTTTTATTTTTTTTCTTTCTTTTTCATTGAAATCAAGTAGCGTATCTGATAAGTCTTTGTGTTTCTACGTGATCAAAACGGATTGGTCCATTATTTATAGAAATATTGGCAGAACGTAACGGCCGTGCAAACAAATGCAGGGAAGGATTATACAATAATAATAATAATAATAATAATAGACAAAATAACTGAGCTAATACTTCTAATGTTTTGTAATACCTAGAAAAGAGTTCCTTGCGAGAAGCCTCGATAGGAAGTCCCTCTAACCCTGTAAGTTACTTGTTCCCCACTGCTGTAGCCTGGTATTGAACTCACAACTCTAAGAGTCAAGTCAGAAACTAACCAACGTCTATATCCACTGGGATATAAATTGAGATAATCTCAGAAATATAGACAAATAGAATAATCTATTATTAAACGTCGTAGAAATGGCAACAAAGATGAGGACAATAGTCCGAATAATGTAAATACTGTAAATACTACCTCACATCTCAGAAATCTAGACAAATAGAATGATCTATTATTAAACGTCGTACAAATGGCAACAAAGATGAGGACAATAGTCCGAATAATGTAAATACTGTAAATACTACCTCATCTCAGAAATCTAGACAAATAGAATAATCTATTATTAAACGTCGTACAGATGGCAACAAAGATGAGGACAATAGTCCGAATAATGTAAATACTGTAAATACTACCTCATCTCAGAAATCTAGACAAATAGAATGATTTATTATTAAACGTCGTAGAAATGGCAACAAAGATGAGGACAATAGTCCGAATAATGTAAATACTGTAAATTCTACCTCATCTCAGAAATATAGAGAAATACTAAAATACACAGTTTAACACTAATTCGACTGCATGTCTGTCTTCAAGTTATGTTTAAAAACTGCATACATGTATAAGAAATATTTAAGAAATACAAATCATTGTATAAACGTCACTTGTCTGGAGAAAAATGGTTGTACTGGTAATCTACGCGGCAGAGCAAATGAAACATGGTTGGCGTGAATGGAATGCAACCCTAACCCTGCGTTGCATGATAGGGACTTGTGCACACCTTGATATGTTCCGTTAGTTGATTAGTTATTAAGAGCAATTAATAAGTTTAGTTTAGTATATATTCTATGGAAATCACCAGTCATTTTTTTCATTCCCCCGGGTGGGACGTTCCTAGCAATTATCTGTATGTGTATTAAGGTTTGAAAGGTCGGTGGATTCTAGATAGATTTTCTACGGAATGCTACATGAATTCTTAAAACCCTTATAAAACCCTTTTTTTTTTAAACAAAGAGGATACACCCACTATTTGCAATGACCATTTTCCCCTTATCACATAGCTGTTCGATACGTCTTGAGTTCAATCCAGCAGGTTTTGTGTTTGATTTTGAGTTTGAGTTTTATTTAACGGTATATCAACCTCTGTGTGTTATTTCAGGCCAAAAAGGTGGGAGTTTTAAGGTATTTTTTAAAAATGTATGGTTATAGTGAGAAGGTTGATTTAGTCCGATTTTAATGAATTTTTTTTGGTTTTTATTTTTTTTTTATTTTCGAAAACTGAAAATGTCTTCTACTTTTGTATTAAAAAAAGTTTTACTGAGAATATTATTTTTTCTTCAAAAATATCTCATGGTAATAATTTTTTTTTCAAATATGTATTGTTGGTAATATTTTTTCTTCGAAAATTCATATTTTTCTATAAAAGTCTATTTTTATGTATATATTTCTATAAAAGTGTATTTTTATATTTTCAGTGTTTTGACCCCAGTTTGGGGGTTAACTATTTGCCCATAGCTGGGACCCTAACCGGTGCTACCATTCCGGGTTTATGTGGACCTGAGATCAACAGCAATTATTAGGTGATTCCATGTTACTCACAACCCCACAATAAGAGGCCTTGCTGCCAGATGAAGTTTATCGTAATGCCCTAGACCCCGACAGGCTTTGATATGAAAAGGTTTATATAAGAGAAAGTTTTCTACATCAAAGTACTTGGCAGTGACCGAAAACGGTTATGGTCGGTTGGTGTCAGGTGAGTATGGCGGGTGGGATAGAACAGAGAAGTTGAGTTACAAATATTTTTCTTGCATTATCCTTGCTGTATATGACTTTGCGTTGTCTTGGAAGTGAAGAAGGCCTTTTCTATTGACGAGCACACAGGACGCTTTTCCATCAAACATTTATTGACACGTTGCAGTTGCTGAACGTATAAATGTGCATTTAGTATTCCATTGCCTTTTAAGAACTCTAAATGAATAATACTCCGACATGGCGAATATCATGTTGGTGAGTGCACCTTGTTTCTTAACTAAACTATGTGGACACATTGCAGCGACTGGACCTATAAAAGTGCATGTGCTGTTGAATTGTGTTTTAATAACTCGAAATGAATAATACATCGACATGAACGATACCATGTTGATGAGTGCAGAGTGCTTCTCAATCAAAATTTTATGGACACGTTGCAGCTGCTGGACGTATAAATGGGCATGTGCTGTTGAATTGTGTTTTTGGAACTCAAAATGAATAATACATCGACATGGACGATATCATGTTCATGAGGATAGAGTGCTTCTCAACCAAAATTTTATGGACACGTTGCAGCTGCTGGACGTATAAATGTGCATGTCCTGTTGAATTGTGTTTTTGGAACTCAAAATGAATAATACATCGACATGGACGATATCATGTTCATGAGGATAGAGTGCTTCTCAACCAAAATTTTATGGACACGTTGCAGCTGCTGGACGTATAAATGTGCATGTGCTGTTGAATTGTGTTTTTGGAACTCAAAATGAATAATACATCGACATGGACGATATCATGTTCATGAGGATAGAGTGCTTCTCAACCAAAATTTTATGGACACGTTGCAGCTGCTGGACGTATAAATGTGCATGTGCTGTTGAATTGTGTTTTTGGAACTCAAAATGAATAATACATCGACATGGACGATATCATGTTCATGAGGATAGAGTGCTTCTCAACCAAAATTTTATGGACACATTGCAACTGCTGGAAGTATAAATGTGCATGTGGTTCTTCAATGCGTCTTAAGAACAGTAAAATGGAAACGGTAAATGCTCTGTTGATCCTACAATGCACATAATATTTCTTTTCTTCCATGGAGCTTAACTTATTTGTGAGGTTGTGGAGATTTGACTTTGTTAATCGACTGTCTTAATTACCGAATTTTGTATTGGGCACCTAGTGAGAATCAGAGTTACTCCTTCTTTTTCTACATGCTGTGTTCCTTCAGGACGCAGGCGATCATGGCTCGCCATGATTTCCTATCTTGTATAACTCTCACTACCTTTTTTCGCTATATCTTCTAATCTGTTCTGTCAACCATTTACACAAGCTCCTCCTCCTCTCCATCCTTCTTCTTTATGCCTTGACTTTCAAGATGTGTACAATTTTGGCCCTCCACAATTTCCTGGCTTTTTAAGTTTTTAATAAATTCTGTCTTTTTCCTATGCTTTCTAATCCCTGTTTTAGCTGTCAATCATTTACACAAGCTCATTCTTTTTTTTTTTAATCATATCACCCCAAGCAAGGCGATAACACCACTGATGTGCAGGGGGCTACGTAAGAGTAAAAAGATTGGAAAAGAGAAAACCGGAGACCACATCCTAAACAGAGATCAAGGGATGAGGCCCTTCAGCTGTTCAATAGACGTGGGTGGAGTGTGAACCGGGCGATTGTTTAATCTATCTACTCCAATTGAGAGAAAAAGAAAAAAAAAGGAAAGGGAGTGAAAGATTGGAAAAGAGAATACCGGGAACCACATCCTATACAGGGAAAAAGGGATGAGCCTCTTCACCTGTTCAATAGACATGGGTGGAGTGTGAACCGGGTCTAGTTCCATGTACCACACCTCTTCCAGCTATCTATATCAGTTATCTCCCTTTTAACTCAACTCTCCAAAATTTTGTTCACCTCTGCTGTAGCCAGGTATTAAAATCACAACTAAACAATGTTTTAGTAATCATTTTTATTTGTAACCAGAGCTCATATTGCAATTTGGTGTTATTCTTCTTCGATGTGTTTTGTCTCTTCAGGAAATCAAGAATCATGGCTCTCCACTATTTCTTGTCCTTGTTAGCTCTTAATAAATTTTACATTTTGTGTTACCCCTTCTAAAATTTATTTTAGCATCCATTTACTCAAACTCACGAAGTAGATTATGCTCTGTTTTTCTATGTCTTTCTTGCCTTCAATCTATCTTGTGAGTATCAAACTTTCCAAGCCCTCTTTTCTCAATTTGTACCCTAGATATATCACCAGTTTCTTTCTGTTGTTAAGTATCAGTCAGTTAAGTTCTATATATGACACACGCTTGGGCGATCCTGTCTCTTTTGATCCATGACGAACTAGGCAGAAGATTTTCCCGCAGGAGGTTGCCATTTCTTTCTGCAGTAGACTGGTTGTCAACCAAAGCTATAGAACCCAATCTATTCTGCTATTTAAACCATAGAGAGAAGAGATTGATTTATAACTGTCCAAAGGGTATAAAATACAACGAATTCAACCGGAATTTGAACTTGACTCCCAGATTCCTCGTTCCGAGCCGATATCCACTGCAGCACTAAATACGTTTTCATTTTGCTTCCATTTTCTCTAAAACTTCGTCTTTGCTAAAAAAAAAAAAAAATAAATAAAAAATAAAAAAATAAATAAAAAAAAAAATAAATAAAAATAAAAGTAGCCTCGTTAACCACCACCACACGTTTAGATGCCTGGAAAGTTTTTATAACTTGATAGTGGAACAAATAGCTCAAGAGTAAAAGAAAAGTAACGAGACAGGAAGCTTTAAAGAGCCATTATCGCCAACACCGTGAAGACACACGGTACCACAGTACAGAGAGAGAGAGAGAGAGAGAGAGAGAGAGAGAGAGAGAGAGATAGTGTGTGTGTGTGTGAGAGAGAGAGAGAGAGAGAGAGATAGTGTGTGTGTGAGAGAGAGAGAGAGAGAGAAGGAGAGAGATAGTGTGTGAGAGAGAGAGAGAAAGAAAGAATAATATATTTTGTTCAGGGAAGATTTTACACTTCAAAAGTACATACGTTCTTTCATTTCATAACGTGGTCAGTCACGGCTCTTCCTATCGTTCTGTTTTTGTTGCTTTAATTGACTTTTGACCCTTTATTATCCGTCTTTGTCATTGTTCTGCTATTCATTCACACAACCGCATTTATTAGTTACTCGTTTATTCCCACCTTGCTTTTCTTCTCTTCAACATGCCCTCTGAGTGTTTAATTCTCTAAACGCTCTTTCCTCATTATGTGTATCTTTTTTCTTATATATATATATATATTACGTGTTTTTCTATAATGTTTCCTCGTGTTCAGTCCATGGTATTCTCCACAGTCACTGGTAGAACCACATTTCTGTCACTCCAAGTTGATTTGTTTGGAGATTGTACAGCATTCAGTGCCAAATAAGAGATCAGATGCTAAGAATGTTCGTTCTCTGTGTCATACTGTAAAATTTTCCTCGTGAATGTATTTTGTACATTTATAATTTCATTATTGCATTGAATATTTCAGCAAAATATGGTCTGGTGCTCTGGTTGAATATCTCGAGATTATCGGCAAAATCCAAAGAGTCGTTATGTCATCGCTCCACACCTAGCATTTCGGCATCAATCACTTCCGCACCGACTTGACGTGGCTTCTCTCTGTCTTTTCTATAAATATTTTCATAATTTGTCTATATTTCTGAGATGAATTATTCATATTTACTTTTTTTTTCGGGCTGTTGTCCTCATTTTCATTGTCCTATTCACGACGTTTTGGTCATTGTATGCTCCGACCCTCTTCCGGTGATTAGAATTTTGAACTGAACCCTTTATTTCAATCACCGAGAGAGATTGTTCTCGTTCTATGAGTCATGTAACTTCCGGATATCTCAGTTAACTCCCTTTAACTCAACACACTATATATATATAGCAATAAACATGCTTCCATTTAAAGCAGACAGATCTAACATCAGATCGTAAAACGGCGCCCACTGTCATTTTAACAGAGATGCGAAAACGCCAAATCCTGGTATTGGTCAATGCACACATATATAAACTATAAACACACACACACACACACACACACACACACACACACACACTACAATTAACGGCAGCAGTAGCAGCGAAGGATGACCATTCAATGAAAGGCACGGACTACGAGCGGACGTGAAACTAAGCTCTCCCAACATTCTGAAGATGAGACTATGATCTCGAAATATTGATGATTAATAAATAGGTAATACTCAACACCTTCACTGCCTTCTTTTATTTTAATAAATGCATTGTGATAGCCTTCAAAACCTACCCATACACCTAATATACACAATGCTTCAATAGAGTAACCGGTGTTTCAACGTGATGTGACCGTAAGCCCAATATGTCATTTATATATGCAAGATTACAGAACCTAGTATTTCCAAGCAGTCACCCATATACGTACTATCCAGGCTTGATGTTGCTTAACTTTGGTGATCTTATGCAAACCGGTGGTTCAACGTGATATAACCGTAAACCTACTAGAGATTGTAACTCGTCAAAATATTTCGCATGCAAATAGTGATAGTGTAGCAAGAGGCTTCGACATTTTTGTCTGTGGTGAAAGGCGTATAAGGTGTATAGAGTTAGGTGCAATCAAGTAAAAAAATTCTTATCAAATCTTTAACATTCTTTCTTCCGTTGTTGTCAACTTGTTGTTGTTTTTATCGTCAAATTTCTTCGTCGAATCTAATGTAATGATGATAGGTTCCGACTGGGTGGCTCGACTTCAGCCACTTTCTTACTGACGGGATGTGGCTTCCCTTTGTCTGTTCTATAAATATATTCATGGTTTCTGCTCCGACGAACTTAAGTCACTGGTGCCCCTGCCACAAGAGTTTACTCTTGCAACGTGACTGGCAACTGGGTCCCACCCATTCACAGTTAGATCAACCAAATGCAGACGACAATTCTACTCCAACAGCTTATTTTCTTGCACTTTCCGCCTTTGGAACTCACTTCCGTATTTTTGCTTTTCTGACGGCTACAACTTTCAGGAATTTAAATGCAATGTCAATTCCCATCTTTTATCCACTTGACTCCAGTTCTTTCTACATCACCCCGTATATCTTTTCCTCTATACCTTTGCAACTGTCTTCACGCCTTTAGTCCCATCCTTCTCTTGCTCCTTTCTGTAAAGTTACACCCCCTGTAACTGGTTCGTCTTTCTCTTTACTCTCTTCCTAATCTTTTACTCTTATGTAGCCCCCTGAGCATCAGTGGCGTTACCACCTTGCTTGGGGTGAAACGATGAAAAGAATTCTTTTGCAAATATATCTGATATAATTTCCAGTGCTTCATTAATTATGGGCACTATTTAAATTGTGATCTTTCATAATTGTTGCATCTCTTGGACGAAAACATTTAAAAAGATTGTCTTTTGTGTTCCATCCTACGATCCATTGCGGCGGTGACTGTTCAATTTGCGTTTCGTTGTTTACAAGGATTATATCTGACTTTGTGATCGGAAGAGGTTTATCAGATAGGATCTAAAATGTCCCAAAATAATTTTCCTTTTATATTCTCAAGAGTAACTTCTGGTTTTTGCTTCTATTTATTTGCATCTGATTCTACGATGAAAGCAATACGAGTCCAAAATTTAATAATGAATGTGTATCAATATAATTCAAGTTTGTTTTCGAATACAGATATCTGTATAGATTCTGTCACATACCGTCTCCTGCTAATTAATCTCTTCTGCTAATGTTTACCATTGTTTACAAGTACGGGAGATCGAGGCGAAACGGAACGCTGTTCATTAAGATTGCAGTAATTTGCCAGGAAATTAATTCATTAATATCATCAATAGTTACTATGAAATGGCTGCTTCCTTTGGATGGGGTGTTTAACCCATGAATGTCTACCGTAAGATTAACAATTTTACTGATGCATTGTTATCGCATTATTGTCGAGATATGCTGGCCGGTTTACGGCAAAAGATATAAGAAACTGTCATTTACTGGGAATAAAAGTAAGTTTTGTGATGTCTCTTCGACAAAAATTATTTCTGGAGCCCCGTATCTATCCAATCAAACCCTCCCACGATCTTCTTTTATTATCCGTGTTCCTTCAGGACGTATGCGATCTTGGCATTGCACATCTCCATTTCCCTTGTAGCTCTTAAAATCCATTCTCATATTATCCTTCCCAAACCCTTCTCTGCTATCCATTTGCTCAAGTCCATCAAGTATGTCATGCGTTGCTTTCCTCTCTCTTTCTCTCTGTCCTGTGAGTATCAGATCCTTCAAGCCCCCTTTCCTCATTACTCGCCCCAGCTGTCTTTTCCTGATGTTAAGTGTAATACCCCAACGGTCCGTCCTAACAATTTCCTCCGGCGGCCGTTCTCCACGCTGTGTTGTTGCCGGGAATTTGTAGAAAATGTCGGCCGGACAGCTGGGGGTACAAGATTGACTGTAAGGAACGAACTTCCAAAATTTGGATGAGTTGAAAAGGAAGCTTTATTCGTTTAGAGTTAGCCTTGTCTGTTGGGGCAGGCGAATGTGACATACAGCTCTAACTCTAATTAATGGAGATCAACAAACCCAAACTGAACGAAGACAAGACGAGGAGAGATACTTCCTTCAAGCTCGCACCCGGCTGACTCCTTTCACTTCTCTCGTCTTTAACTTAACTGCCCAACTCGGAAAAAACACCTGAATTTATCTAAAAAATCGACCGGAAACAAGGAAATCCGGAAATGCTCTGTAAGTCTGAAATTTCAGTTATCTTTTTTTTGTTTATCTTAATAAGGCTTCCGCCGGAAAAGGCTTAGTGTGAGGTCAAGATACAGTAAGGTCAGCCTTTGACCGGGTCAGACCACCGGTGACAAACACCGGTGACTGTAAGTCTGAAATTTCAGTTATCTTTTTTTTGTTTATCTTAATAAGGCTTCCACCGGAAAAGGCTTAATGTGAGGTCAAGATACAGTAAGAACAGCCTTTGACCGCTGAACTTTATCACTGAGTCAATTTTCCTCAAAAAGAAAAAGTGTTTATTTATTTATTTTTCTCTTCTTTTTCACTTTTGTTAGACATGTTTTCTAACTATTTTCTATTCTAATCTATTTTCTATTTTAATCTATTATAACAAAATACATATATATCTAGCCATCGTGTCACATTACCTCCCCCAACGGATCTTGTCATTTATGTCAATAAATTACAATAAACAAAACAAAAAAAACATGACACGATGCTTCATTATGTCGGCACGCCATCACCACCAAAAATTACTTTGATCCCCCAGGGATATTCTCCTCCTCTCCACAAACATCAATCATGAAATTTCTTATTAATCCATACCATTTCACATTTTTCCTATTTCAACAACCAATTCCTCAATTTTTTGTCTTCGTAGCCGGTGGCATCAATGAATCCACGCAGTTGGTTTATCGCTACGTATGAGGGACAATTCTTCATTAACGAACACCTTTGTTCAACTTCGTGTTTTGCTTTCCGCTTTACTTGCTGCCTTCTATTCCTGAAGAGACTCCGCTCTTCGTTTACTCATCTGTTACCATTTTCCATCCATAAGTCTCTGAGCCTTTCCTGCATCCCCACCCCAATGAAACCTTATCATGATGGAAGTTTGCTGAGGACGTCCCCTCCCAATGGGGTCAATGGCGCCCGAAAAATGAATGAAGCATCGTTTACAGAATAAATTCAAGAGAGGGGTGTTTCCACCCTCTCTCCCAAAGAAGAAAAGAAATTAAAAAAAATTAATTAACATAAGGTGACAAAATAGTCATAACTCTATAGGAGCGATGTAACTGCTCCTCATTATCAGTCTCTCTTTTTTTTTTTTCTTTTTTTTTTTTTAACTATTTAAAGTTCTCCAGACATAGTCCATTTTCCATTCTTTCTTTTTTTTTTCTTTTAAACAAAACAACAACAAAAAACGTAATTAAATGTCTTTAAAATGTTTCTGTTTTTCTCAAAAAATATTTTTTTTCACACCATCATCCTTTTTTTTCTTTTTTTCTTCCAAAACATATTTTTGTCCTTGTTGTACACACTCACTTAGTTTTTCTCTCTCTCATTTTTTTTTTTTTTTTTTTACGTACACACACTATTCTTTTACCCACCTTTTTTTTTCAAACAGTCCTTTTTCATTCTTCTCTTTTTTTTTTTCACGCCGTTTGCGTTGATCTCTCTTTTTCTTTTCAAAATTCATACCTTTTTATCGCAAAATAGTCACACATTCTTTTTTTTCCAATTGATTTTTTTTTTTTTTACGCGCACAGTTGTTTCTTGCTCTCTCTCTTCCTCTTATTTTTTTCCTTTTTTTCCTTTTTTTTTTGTACACATCTTCTCATTTTTTTTTTCAAAACATTTTTTTTTGTCGTTGTTGGAAACTCTCACTTCTCTCTGTCATTTTTTTTTCCAAATAATGCTTTTTTTTTTTTTTTTTTTAGTAATAACACATACTATTCTTTTACCCACTTTTTTTTTCAAACAGTCCTTTTTTTTTTTTCATTCTCTTTTTTTTTTCTGCACCGTTTGCGTTGTTTCTATCTCTCCTTTTCTTTAATTTTCTTTTCAAAATTCGTACTTTTTATCTCAAAAAATAAAATAGTCACACATTTTTTTTTTCCAAATCATTTTTTTGTACGCGCACAGTTGTTTCTTGCTCTCTCCCTTCCTATTATTTTTTCCTTTTTCTCATTATCGTATTCCATCTTCCTTTCTTCTTTTCTTTTAACCAAAACAACAACAAAAAAGTAAATAAATGTTCCTAAAATGTTTCTTTGTTTTTCTAAAAAAAAAAATTTTTTCATCATCATCCCTTTTTCTTTTCAAACAGTCCTTTTTCAGTCTTCTCCTTGTTTTGTTTTTAAGTACCCATTCAGACCGTTTAAGTTGTCTCTATTTCTCTTTTTCTTTCTTTTTTTTTTTTTTTTTTTTTTTTGACCAGACAAAAAGGGAGTAAATAATTGTGCTTACCTTACGGTGCTTGTTGAAAACGGGTTCCCTTTCCTTTCTTTGTTTTTTTTGTTTTTGTTTTTCTTCCCCTGAAGCTTACAACAAGCAATCAGAATTTGGCTGTGAGAATAGTTCTTTGTTCGATTGCCTTTTCTCCGTTCGTCCCGCCTCGTCCAGTCGCGTCGGTTCGTCGAAATCCAAACTTAGCATCCAGTGGCACTTCCGTGGGTTCCAAATCCTTCAGTCACGGCACCATTTGTAATACCCCAACGGTCCGTCCTAACAATTTCCTCCGGCGGCCGTTCTCCACGCTGTGTTGTTGCCGGGAATTTGTAGAAAATGTCGGCCGGACAGCTGGGGGTACAAGATTGACTGTAAGGAACGAACTTCCAAAATTTGGATGAGTTGAAAAGGAAGCTTTATTCGTTTAGAGTTAGCCTTGTCTGTTGGGGCAGGCGAATGTGACATACAGCTCTAACTCTAATTAATGGAGATCAACAAACCCAAACTGAACGAAGACAAGACGAGGAGAGATACTTCCTTCAAGCTCGCACCCGGCTGACTCCTTTCACTTCTCTCGTCTTTAACTTAACTGCCCAACTCGGAAAAAACACCTGAATTTATCTAAAAAATCGACCGGAAACAAGGAAATCCGGAAATGCTCTGTAAGTCTGAAATTTCAGTTATCTTTTTTTTGTTTATCTTAATAAGGCTTCCGCCGGAAAAGGCTTAGTGTGAGGTCAAGATACAGTAAGGTCAGCCTTTGACCGGGTCAGACCACCGGTGACAAACACCGGTGACTGTAAGTCTGAAATTTCAGTTATCTTTTTTTTGTTTATCTTAATAAGGCTTCCACCGGAAAAGGCTTGATGTGAGGTCAAGATACAGTAAGAACAGCCTTTGACCGCTGAACTTTATCACTGAGTCAATTTTCCTCAAAAAGAAAAAGTGTTTATTTATTTATTTTTCTCTTCTTTTTCACTTTTGTTAGACATGTTTTCTAACTATTTTCTATTCTAATCTATTTTCTATTTTAATCTATTATAACAAAATACATATATATCTAGCCATCGTGTCACATAAGTATCAGTTTCCTTTTTATTTCAGTTTTCCATTTTATTTCCATTCTCTACAAAACCTCGTCGTACTACACATATTTGGTTTATGGTGTTCTCAAAATCCTTCTGTAGAGCCACATTTCGGTTGTTTCAAGTCTTTCTTTCATCTTTGATGAGATTGTCCAGCATTCGCTGCCATATTGAAGGGCAAACATCACATAACAGTCCAGCACTCATTTCTTTGTTTCCAACGAAATTTTCCTGTCTCTGCTTAGCTTTTGGAATGGCCATGCTGATGCGCATTCAAATCTCAGTCTCGCACGTTCCATCAGCTGTTAGTAACACTTTTCAGGTATTTAAATTTCTGCACCTGCTTGATTTTAATATCCCCGATCTTTCGTCGTTGTCCTGCGGCCTTGGCCGACATAGAACTCACTACACCTCTCCAGTATTCCCTGTGCATTTGGAACCCTGGCGCAGTTTTGTAGCGAAATTCATTGTCTTAACAAATAGCTGACTACTTGATGCTTCGCCAGGGCTACCAAGGGTGTTTTTATTGTGACACCAACATTAGATGGGTTGCCTCCAAACCCCATTCTGTTATTTAACACATAACTGGAGGGGAGTTGACTGATTAATACCTTTCCCAAGGGTACTCGTGCTGAAGTGAATGCACTGTACTCAACTGGAATTCGAACTCGGCTCACCGATTTCTTTTTCAAAGCCGATATCCACTGCACCACAACGCACACCCGTCACTGAACGCTTACAGCGCCTGGCATTCCCAAGTGGCCACCCATCTAAGTACTAACCAGTCTACTTCGGTGATTGGACGAGAACCGGTGTATTCAACGTGATATGACCGTAATATATATATATATATATATATATATATATATATATATATATATATATATAATACACAGGAATAAAACTGGCAATTACTTTGATGTTAGTAATGTTCTCCTAATTAAAAAGAACATGATTATTTACTCAGAAAGTACATCGAGAGCCTACTAATAACCGAGAAGTATCCTTTCTTATTGTCTAAAAAAGAAATCCAATCATGCATCTTTGTGTTTTGCTTATAAGTTGTGGGAGACGGATGTTTTTACTGTTATCCCCAATAGTAATTTAAATCAACATCCTTCGACTTGAAGAAATCGGTGAGCCGAGTTCGAATTCCAGTTGGATTCTTTGCATTCACTTACGCACAAATACCCTTGGGAAAGGTATTAATCCGTCTCTTCCAGTTATGGGTTAAATAATAAAACAGATTGGGTTCTATAGCCTTGGCTGGAAACCAGTCTACAGTAGAAAGCAATGGCAACCTACTGCGAGATAATCTTCTGCCTAGTCTATCATGTCTATTTTGAGACATGATCGCCCAAAGCGTGTATCATGTATGGCACTTAACTGATTGAAACCATCACTACATCTGGGGAACTCACCGTCCCGTTGAATTCAGTCTTGGAATCGCTCCGTTCAGTGATTCAAATTTATTATAAGCTTATAAAATAAATCCCTTATTAATTATGTCTTTACTTATAGGCTAATAGTTCTCAGGACCTTAAGACAGTGGGGGTTAAGTGGTTTATTATATTATCATCAAGCCTTCTTGAAAAAATTTGCAATAAAAGATTAGCTTCACTACCTTGTTTATAAGATGAAAATAGTACTATAATATATTGTTGGTTCAAATCGTCTTTAAAATGACTTACTCCTTCGTAAATTTATAGACAAAATATACAGATGCATGCTGGGATGTTTTTCCAATTCAGTAAGTTGGGCAACTTCTTAGACTCACTGGACTCACTTCTGTTCTGTCTTGAAGTCAGAACTCCGCGATCGCTTATCTGTATCTCTTTTGTGTGCCAACACCATTCTTAGACTGTGGCATGTTTTCCTGATTTCTGTTGCTTTGCCTCATTTCTTTTGCTTTGCTCTATTTCATTTATTTTACCTTATTTAAGATATTTTGCCTTATTTAAGATATTTTTCCTTATTTCTGTTATTTTACCTTGCATGTATTGTTTGGCCAATATCATTTTTGACCTGTTCTGTTTTGCTTTCTCGTTATTTTTTATTGAAAAAATTGTCAGTTGTCTTTGTTGGGCATTTTTGCCAATTACATTTAATCATGGATAATTACTTTTAATATCTAAAATTTTCAGGTGGACAATGTATGGGCAGTAATAAATTTAATTGAGGAAAAAATGAGATTTTAGGAATATAATGATTACCAGTTAGGACGAATTGAATCCTTTTTATTTCCAGAAAGACTACAACAGATACAGAGGAAAAATTAACATCGTTGGATAGAGCAGCTATTCTTTAATTATGTTCCTTCATAATCTTCTTCTTCACTTCTCCTCAATAAAGTCTTCTTATTCTTTTTCACTCCTTGTAACCATCTGCGTCCTAGTAGCATTATCGCCTTGACTGGGGTGAAACGATTAAAAAAATTACCCGTAAATGAATGTAATGAATTCTACTGAAATTCGAAATCGGCCCTTGATTAGGCTAAACGCACCCGCCGTGGGGAAATAAATAAAAGAACCCTATTTCCATTTACAATGCCAAGTTGAGATCGGATTACCTAAGTAGAACGAGAACTAGTTTTTCCATGACGCAACGCACATGATTTATGAGGTGGTTGAAGTTCTTTCGTTCGTACATCCCGATAAGTTAGCTCGATTAATTATCCAACTGGTCCATCTCGTATGAAGTGACCGTCGAAAAAACTTCTGGGAAAGACCAGTACGGGTGGGACAAAAGCACCCCGGGTATATACAGCGGCACATAACGTTACTAATTGACCAAGCTCAACTGAAGTAACGGGTTTAACTTGTTTGGTTGCTTCCATTACTACATCTTTTCTAGGTTTCTGAAAAAGTTGTTCAACCACTTTCATCACAGTTCCAAATCAGCTGCTTTTAGATCACAGCGGTCAATGAATGGTATCACCAATTTAATGACCAACATTGGTTGGGTTCAAACTTGTAACTCGAGTCAAAATTGCGAGCTCAGGCATAAGTATTTTTTTCTAAAATGTTCACCTTATACAAGGCTCAAGAGCCCTTTAAGGTAGAGTGTTGTTGCATGCGAGTAAGAGGAGCTGCAGAAGATAGATAACGGTTAGCCTAGACGAGGTTAAGTATGTAGTGATTAGGGAAGCACCCTCTTGAGATGATAATATTAAAGAAGTAAACTCGTTCGTGCCTTCATAGCTGTTTTTCTTCATATGGTTCAGATGGTTCAATTAAAAAAGGTTTTTCTCGCTAAGAATATCGGGAATATTTATTTTAGTGAAAATTCTAGATATATTTATAATTCCTTAAGTTTGGATTCACATAATTCCTCCTCATATTTTATGAATAACAACTTGACGTGTTTTAATGAAACCAAGTCATTCTGCATTATTCATTTTCTTATTCTTATAAACAATTCTTAGGTTCGACAAGTTCAAATTTTTAAAATCCTTACTTCACTGTGTTACTATCACGTAGTCCCATCCCGCTTATTTGTTAAGTATTCCATTTTGCTACTTTCTAGACAAAGCTCCTAAGTAGATACTTCTCTGGGAAGTCATGGATCAATATGGCAGGTCGATTTTAGAACCGTGGTATTGCACTCAATTTGAAATTTGGGGTTTTCCTTTAATAAATAATGACACAAAACATTTTTTCCATATCGTTACAATTTTTGAGGAAACGAGTTTAAAGTTTAGGTATAGGTTCAAAATTGTAGCTTTGGGATTTCATTCTGGTGACTCGTGAAAACCCACCCTTATAAGATTTATAATTTACTGAAGCAAAATTGTATAAGGACAAGATACACGCCACTAATTCATTGTATCATCGAATAAGACCTTCATTCACCTCAAATGAAAATTATACTGAACTATTTAGCTATATTATGATGTAAAATGTTATAAAATGCAGTTATTTTATTGTGATTTTTAATAAACAATGCAAATTTAAATAACTTCGTTTTATAGTTTGTGTCATTGTGGTGTTATAAACACTTTTATCTGTTTATTATTTTTATTAATTATGATCTAACGAATAACTAACCATTCTTATTCTTTAAGTAGCCTTTTGGCAATTTTTACAATTTTTTCACACAGTTTTTACTTATTGAATGCAGTAAAAAATAAATATTTTGCTTATGGTGATTCATAATCAGAATCATACAGCATGTGTGAAATAAGTTAAAAATAATAATAAACGATACATTTATAACTTCAAATAAATATAATAATCATAATATATATAATAAGTGAAATAAAATAAATAATAATTGCAAATTATATTACTTTCACGTCATATCTACGTTTTATAGTTAAACTTAAAATCCGTTCATTATTTTTAGGAGCTTCGACAAAACGGATTGGCAAGAACAAATGTTCACAATACTGACAATGTTTCGACAACTCCTGCAGGTAAGCCGAAACCAAATATTTTGTCCTGTATATTGTTGGTACCATCGGCCATGTGTGCATCATGGATAGGTAACAAGTTTTACCAAAAAAAAAAGAACTGACTTTTGACTAAACAGAACACTAACACACCCCTCAATAAATCCCGGAACTAACTAATAAAACAGCGACTTTTAAGCAAAATTAAACTTTATTCATCAACATAGTCTACTTCTAGGGCGATACACCGATTCCAACGTTTCTTTAACAAATTGATGCCTTTTTGTGTAATATAATAATCTGGCCCCACCCAAGAAGGCTGATGAAGCGTGGGTGTTTTCGGTCATTGAAAGCAGCGGATGTCATTTTGACCCTATTTCCGGCAGAGCGGAAATAGCTCAGAGCAAACAGACAGGTGACTCTGAGAATTACGTGGGCGTCGAGTAGGCGTCGCGGATCGAGGCAAAACCTGGAAGAAAACGAGTTCCGGTTTTGGAAGATATATAAAGACCTCGAAACACAGAAGTCGACAGTAGAAGAGTAGAAGAGAAGACGAGTCCCAGTCAGCCTCGACAGGAGTCAGGCTCGACAGGCAGTCTGGGCAGAGAGCCAGACAATCTCCAGAAGTCGAAGAAGAAGCTAGACGAGCTAAGCAGAGAGGCTACACTCCCGTCGAACCCAATTAGAGGCGCGCTCTCTCAACTCTCTGTTCCCTAGGCTACGCGGTCCATCGTCATTAATAAAACCACAAGATATATTTTTATATATACACCCGTGTTTGTTATTTGTCGCTATATAACATTTGGAGAACAACAGTTTCCGATATCCCTTCTTCATTAGAGCCAAATCTCTTTCTCTGAAGGATTCTTTTGAGGTCTGCAAATAGCCAGTAGTTGCTGGGGCCAGATCTGGTGAATAAGGTGAATGCGGAAGCAATTCGAAGTGCCATTCATGTAGTTTTGCCATCGTTGCGATCGACTTGTGACACGGAGCATTGTCTTAGTGAAAGATCACATTTTTCTTCTTCATTTGTGGCCGTTTTATGGCGATTTCTTCCTTCAAACGCACCAATAATGCTATATAATATTCGATATTGATAGCTCTTCCTTTCTCGAGGTAATCGATGGATAAAACACCTTGCGCATCCCAAAATACGGAGGTCAAAACCTTGCCTGCTCATGTTTGCATCTTTAGTCGCTTTGGACGGCTTTCACCTGCTACTGTTCACTCAACTGGATGCCGATTTGACTCCGGAGTGAAGTGATGGATCCATATTTCATCCATTGACACATATATATGCAAAAACTCCTTCTTGCAAACAACGTCCTGTTGTTGTTTTTGATCGACTGTGAGCAAACGCGGCACCCATTTGAACACAGTTCTCTCAATGACAAATGTTCATACAGAATGGTGAATAAACCGCCTTAAGATATGTTCAACTTCTCTGCTATCTTACGCAACTTCAATTTACAATCGCCCAAAAGGAGTTTGTGGGGTTTTTTGTGTGTGTTTTCTGGGACAACTGCCGATTTTGGGTGACCTGAGCGTTGAGCATCATTTTTATCTAGATGACCGCGTTTAAAGTCAGCATACCACCTCTTAACCGTTGTTTGCGGCTAAGCAGAGTCAGAATAACACAATAAACCATTGCTTTGCTTGAGCAGTATTTTTTCTCATAAAAGAACAATTCTTTACACACGAAATTCAGATTTTTCCAATGTTTTAAAAATTTGCAAGAGTAGCTTCACTTAAATGACTGTAATTAGTAAACTAATAATCCAATTGGGTCCAAATTTTGTCACATGCCATTTGAAAATTATATAAACTTTTTATTAGTGGCGACATCTATATGTCAGGCCCGGGACATATTGAATGATGTGTTACATTTATCGCGCTAAATAAACGGATGCCTACAATTCACTACCTTTTGTTGAACATTGTTGTATATATCTCACTTTTCATCGTATGTTATGTTGCATTTAAAGAACGCTTTGGTAGGGGAATACATTCATCATTACAATTACTTATCTCTCTAGTTAAAATGGTGGGTAAATTTCTTAAAAGTTTATTGGTGGATCAAATTTCAAATTTCAGTATGGATCAGTGAATAGCAGGAAAACTGTATCTAACTCGCCTACGTGTTTCGTCCTGTGATGGACTTTATCAAGGTAAAAAGACCACAATTTCGATTTAAAAAATGCCATACTAATAAAAAGAGAAAGCGATTTGTTCAGAAGGAAAGTTGTCAAGAGCACCATCATTCAGTATTACCAAAATATCAGTTTGCGCCCCGGTTTTTTCCCAATCTCACGTTTTCTTGTGGAAATGATACTAAAAAGACTAACATACACAATAAAAAGTCCAAGGAAAACGGCTGAATTCCTTTTATTTTAACATCTCATGACATTGAACTACATATGAAGGAGTTCTAAAACTAAAATATTCTGTTAATCTCTTTGAATTATTGCGAGCGTTTTTTATAGTCGCCAACACTGTTTATAGATACGTAATTTGGAATAAAGATCATTTCGGCTTTTTGCCTTGATAAAGTCCATCACAGGACGAAACGCGTAGGCGAGTTAAATACAGTTTTCCTCTTGTCTTCTTTTTATTTAACTATGTATGTATGTATGTATGTATAGTTATAGGAATGTTTTATTTTCCAAACACGGTCAGCATGCTGTGACTGTGTTCATAGTTGATATTTTTGAGTGTTGTTTTTTTATTAATAATATTTCCATAATTTTTAGCCTTTTTTTACAAGTGGATAATGCTATTATATTTATATTGCTCCTGAACTTTCCCTTGTCCTCTCTAAACTATTTAACTACCGCCTTTCTGCTTCCTGCTTTCCTGCATGCTGGAAGTTCTCTTCAGTCGTTCCTGTATTTAAGAATTGTGGTGAACCCTCGGACCCATCCAACTATCGCCCTATCAGTCTTCTACCGATATTCGGGAAAGTATTCGAGGCTATAATCAATGCTGAAATAGTTCATCATCTCACCGCCCACAAACTGTTCTCCGACAGGCAATATGGATTCCGCTTCGACAGGTCCACGGCCGACCTGCTAACAACCGTAACGGAGTACATGCTACAGGCCCTTGATGAGTCTGACGAGGCTCGCGCGGTTGCTCTGGACATCTCCAAGGCTTTCGACAGGGTTTGGCACTCTGGCCTCCTATGTAAACTACGCGGTTATGGTATTACCGGTCGCCTGCTTGACCTAATCCAATCTTTCTTAAATAACCGCAAAATGAAGGTCGTTCTGAATGGGCGTGCCTCTTCGTCCTACAGCACGAATACTGGTGTCCCACAGGGCTCTATCCTGGGCCCGACGCTCTTCCTTATTTTCATCAACGACCTCCCAGATGAGATCAAGTCCCAAGTAGGCATCTACGCAGATTACACTACAATATACTCCCGCTCCAGTAAGAAACCTGTCGTGGCGGACAGACATAATCTCGCTGCTGACCTTGAGCGGAATCTACACTCTGTGGTGAACTGGGGCAAGAAGTGGCTTGTCAACTTCAATTCATCTAAGACCAAGCTGTTGTCTGTCAACCATTACAGGCAACCTCTTCTGCCTCCCATAAGCATGGACCAAGTGATTCTCCCTGAGAGTAATACACTACGCCTCCTCGGACTTACCCTGTCCTCAGACCTCAAATGGAACCACTATATTGAATCCATAGCAAAATCTACTGCTAAGAAGATTGGGTCACTATGTCGATCCAGGATGTTTTTTCCACCTGAATCCATCCTGCATATATACAAGTCAACCATCCGTCCGTGCATGGAGTACTGCTGCCATTTATGGTCAGGTGCCCCTACCGTTCTCCTCAGTGTTCTTGACAAGCTCCAAAGGAGAGTCTGTAATGTGATAGGTACTGATCTGGCGACTCGACTGCAGCCACTTCCCCATCGTCGAAATGTGGCCTCCCTTTGTCTGTTCTATAAATAATTTCATGGCTTCTGCTCGGATGAGCTTAAGTCACTGGTGCCTCCTCAACAGGTGTTTACTCGTGCAACCAGACTGGCAACTGGGTCCCACCCATTCACAGTCAGGTTAGCCAAATGCAGACGACAATTCTACTCCTGCAGCTTCCTCTCTCGCACTTCCCGCCTGTGGAACTCGCTCCCGTATTCTTGCTTTCCTGACGGCTACAACCCCCAGAAATGTAAATGCAAAGTCAATACTCATCTACTAACCACTGGACTCTAGCTCTCTCCCCTCCCCTGTATAACCTTCCCTTTCTCTCCATCTATGTATCTGTCATCGCACCTGCTTTCTCAGCTTTCTGTTGTTCCTTTCTAACTAGTTTGTACTCCTCACTCTTTTCTAATTAAACTTTTTACATTTATGTAACCCCCTGCACATCAGTGGCGTTTCTGCCTTGCTCGGGGTGAAATGATTAAAAAAAAAATTATTATTTTTGGCGATGAGTTTAGTGGTTTTAAATTTTGTGTAATGAGTAATTAATTTTAATTTTAATGAGTAATTAATTTTAATGAGTATTAATTAATTTAATTTAATTTAGTGAGTATTAATTAATTTTAATTAATTAATTTTAATGAGTAATTTCAATTTTAATTTTAAATTAATTTTAATTTTAATTTAAATTTCTAATTTTAATTTTAAATTTTACATTTTGTGCAATGAGTAATTAATTTTGATTTTAATGAGTAATTAATTTTAGTGAGTATTAATTAATTTAATTTTAATTAATTAATTTTAATTAATTAATTTTAATGAGTAATTCATTTTAATCTTCTTGTTTATGTCAACTGGCGTTATGTATTTCCTTATAATGTTCCGAAGTGAAAATCAGTTTGTTTATAGCTATTTATTTTTGTAGGAAATATTAATAGCATTGTTTTTTCTGTATCTCTGGTGTTGATTTTGGTTGCAAAGAAAAATGTCTAATATGGTAATCTACAAGATAATTTGGAAAACTATAATTATTATTAGATCATTATATAAAACCCCACAATTATAAATACTTGCCACCTTAATTTTGCTAATCCTCTTTGATATAAAATAGTTGTTATTAAAATGAAAGAGCACGAGAATTCATCCTATCGCCCACTTTTTTAAAAAACTTAACGTGAAACAAATGCTTATCAATGACGGTTTTTCATAGATGGCTGGCGGCTCGTATCCGAGGATGACCGCTTACCAGGGAGGCTAGGTAATTCCTGTTGCAGACGCCTGCTCATGCATATTTATGTTTGTTTAACACCCACAGAGCCTACCTGTTTCTCGTGGTTACGGGTACGAACAGATCTCAATCATCCTCAAATCATACTATGTTACACCACGGATTCTGTTACAGTAACACGACGATAAACAGCAGCAAAGGTTGGATGACTCGGCTGCTTTCGGTCTGGAAATGCAACCTGTTACAGCCGTGCAACCTAGCGTCTATTACCATTCTCGCGGCCCTAAGTAAGAATTCATATCTGCCTGCTCACGATATAAATATCCTGACATTGTTAATACTTCTTACTTGACTCACTACTACACACATAATATATATATATATATATATATATATATATATATATATATAGTCATCCGACAGATCTGTTTCGCTGTATCACAGCTCATCAGTACGGTTAGACTCCGATTGCTTTTTAACCCAGGATTGAAACCAGACCGAATTAGCATCAGTCGGCGATATATATATATATATATATATATATATATATATATATATATATATAAATATTGAAAATCAATAATAGAAAAAATTGGGTTATAGAAGGAGTGGTCCGATTTTAATCAAATTTGATACACTCATAGACAAATACATAAGAAACGATATTCAGAAGTTTCAAGCTTGCAGTTCTTACAATAGTGCAGAAAATCGATAAAATATATATAAAAGACAAGATGTTTGTGTGTGTGTCTGTTTATCTGCCTGTATGTCTGTATTTTTTTCAGCCCTTTTATTTTATTTTTTGCTTCGGGTTTGGCTCTAAGTAGGTATAATTGTAGTTCTTAGTCTCAGCTATGATACCATTTACTCAGAGGACTTATTTAGCCTTCAAAATTCAGTTTACAACGAAAAAAACTGATTTGATATCGATACCAGTAAATCAAAATTTCACTTACATCCATTCATTTTTCTTTCAGTCTACGGTTTCGCTTTAAGTGGATACAACTATTGCTTTTTAGTCTTTCGTGCCAACGTCCAAAGAGTCTGAGCTCCAGGACCATGGATTAGTTTTAAAGTTTTCATTACACCTGAGCAACGCCGGGCTATACTGCTAGTATATATATAGGTGTAACAAAAATAATTTTGCAAGTTTTGGGGACGGGTTCCATGTCCGTAAATCCTCCGTTTAACGTGTGTAGTAGTGAGTCAACTAAGAAGCATTAACAATGTCAGGATGTTTATATCGAGAGCAGGCAGATATGAATTTTTATTTACGGACGCGAGAATGGTAATGAATCATTTCACCTCAAGCACGGCAATAACATCATTAAGATGCAAGAAGTCATTGAGTGTTAGAGAATATGAGAAACATATTTTGTACATACATAAAACAAAACACATATTCAGTTAAAAATAAAAAAATAAAAATAATCCTTGATAATGACTAAAAGAATAACCGAAAGCGTTCGGATTGGCAGAACTTTTCGAAAGTTTTCACAGAATTTATGTCCAGAAAAGAAAACACTTATACGAACTCAAGAAAAATTAAAGGAAAAGCTTTAACCTTAGTCCTTGGTCATTCATTTATAACGACACATTAATACAGGAGAGATTTCTGCGGAAAACATATATATTATATTTTATAATATTACTAGCATCATAGCCCGGCGTTGCCCGTGCAACTCAGAACATTTTAGTAGTAGGAGTAAATGAATTTAACAAAAAAATAAAAATTATTTATTTTGTTAAAGTTTTATTTTTTAAAATTTTATTTTCTGATTATTAAATCTGAAAAAAAAGCCTTAAATAATTAAATTAACCATTGGCACATTTTTTTACATATTTTGTTTTTGTTTGAAAAACTTTTTTTTTAATATTTCTTTTGTTTCAACATTACGGGGGAAAATATTCACATTTTTTGTTGTTGACCAAATGAATTTTTAAAACGTCAGAATAAAAAGGCTCATTTTTATTTTTTTAAATACAAAAATATTTTAGTCGCGTTTGACACGTGTGATTTGATTTTTGTGACGTAATTCAGCAACCATCTTAGATTTTAGATGTTTTACGAAGCAAATGTAAACAATCGGCTATATTGGACAAAAAGTGCGAAAGGGAAAATTGCTGAACTTAAACTCCAAAAGTATGTATCAACCTGGCTTTCCTGTAGATTGTGTCCCTAGAAAGTTTGAATGGTGTAGCTTAAAAAATGTAGCCATGCATATGGAACAGTCACACATAGACTCACAGATTGCCTTTTATATATATAGCTATTATATTATATTTATTTCTGCTCTCGCTAGCCGATTGAGCGCTGTGGAGAAAGGTAAATTTCATAAATACTAGCCATTTAGGCTTTATGCTAGGTTCTCCGGTTATTGTTGAACGCTCTCAGTTCGGTTAAGGGATTGAACACTTTTGACTGCTGGCGTATTTACATTCTGTAAAAATATCACATGTTATGATAGCTGCCGTTCTCTGATGTGCGCCGATATCTTGGTGGGTTGATCGCTGATTGCTGACAGATCAATCGGGTTTCAGTCCCGGTTTGACGTGATCGGTCAGTCTAGCCGCACTGATGCGCTGTGATACAGGGGCCTGAATGCGGATGACTAATTATGCTCTCCTTATCCGATTGAGCTCTTTAGAGGGGATCATTTTAAAAACAGTTGACGCTTCTGCGATTTACACATTACTCTTCATCATGAATTGATTTCTCTTGCATTCTGGTGTGTGTAGGCACCCCGTATATATAACACGTTAAAATCTCCTTTCTCAGCCGTGCTTAAGCTAGTCTGATGCAAAATCGGTCGAGTTTCGATCCCATCTGGAAGTAATCGGATGTTTAGCGAAACTGATGAGCTGTGATATAGCGAAACAGCCTTATATATATATATATATATTAGTCATCCACATACAAGCCTGTTTCGCTGTATCACAGCTCATCAGTTTAGCTAGACGCATCCACTTGCTTCTGGCCGGAATCGAAACTCGACCGATTTGGTGTCAGTCGGAGTCGCTACTCCCTAAGTCATCGACGCATGGAATCAGAGAAGGGAAATTTTAACGTGTTGTATATAAGCAGTGTATACACACGCCAATATATATATATATATAGTCATCCGCAGATATATATATAACGGTCATATCACGTTGAATACACCGGTTCCCGCTCGATCACCGAAGTTAAGCAACGTTGAACCTGGTCAGTACTTTGATGGATGACCGTTTGAGAATACCAGGTGCTGTAAGCGTTTATTGACGGATGTGCGTTGTGGTGCGGTGGATGTCACCAATTTTTAGCCCTTTGAAAAAGCATGCAAAAATAATTACTACAAAGATATATTTCACATCTATTGTTAAAATTTTGTATATCTTAAAATGAAATATCAGTCTGTTAAGTGCTATACGTGATACACGATTATGTCTCTTTCGATCCATTATTGACGAGGCAGAAGATTTTCCAGCAGTAAGCTGCTATTTAATCTTGGGTTAGACTAGTTGCCAACCAAGGCTACAAAACCAATCATTTCTGCTATTTAATCCACAGCTAGAAGTAAATAAGATGAATTAATACCTTTCCCGAGGATATTTGCGCGTAAGTGAATGTAACGAATTCAACTGAAATTCGAACACGGCTCACAGATTTCTTTTCATTTCGATCCGATATCAATGACACCACAACACAATATAACATTTGCAATATTTAAAGAGTTCATGAGTTCATAGAAAGTTCTCATGTTGAACGTCTTAGTCCTTTACCATATATCTATATTACGGAAATTAACGAAGATTAACGAAATTGGTTATAAACAACCGACAATTTGAAATGATTTGTTTGAACATTATTTTTGATCGATATTCGTATTTAAGTAGATATTCTATCTATAATCAAACAGTCTCATATATTTATTTCTACCGGCCTGGTTATTTACGATAAATTTTTGTTACTAAAATTTGTGTCATTCGACAAGATTCGAACCTGCGACCCCTGTCCACATAGGGGGAACCACCAATTGATCTGGCGCGTCTGAGACTTCTCGACCACGAATGACCTTCAGTGTAAACAAAGTTAAATAAAGCGTATATATTGGTGGTCGAAAGGCTAAGACACGCCAGATCAATTGGTGGCTTCATCTATGTGGACAGGGGTGCAGTTGCAAATCCTGCCAAATGACGCACATTTTCGTCACAAATATTTATCTTAAATTATCAGACTGGTAGAAATAAATATATAATAATGTTTGAATATAAACAGAATATCTACTTAAATACGAGTATTAATAAAAATAATCTACTTAAATAAGAGTATTAATAAAAAATAATGTTGAAACAAATCATTTCTTATATATATACACTACCGACCATAATTATTAGGCCACCCCAGCTTTTTTTAAAAAAAGGTGTATTTCATACTATTCTTAATATTTATTGCCAAGTGGATAATTCTAAATGAAAATAGAATGATTCTTTTGTTATTATTACTTTGCAAAATTTTACGAGGCATGTAAGCAAAGATGAACTCGTCCGAATTCCCCTAAATTGTCTTCATTCTTTTGTATGCCATCAGACTAGGAGGTGCCCTTGCTAGGTGGTTCCACACTGTAGTTTTTGGGTTTTTTTGTATTTTAGTTTAGCCATGCCTCAAGAGTTATCTGTAGAGATAAGAGCTCAAATTCAAATCTTGAATGAAGAAGGTTATTCCAAGAGGGGGATAGCTAAGAGACTGAATATGTCCAGGTGTGCAGTTCAGTATGCATTGCATAGAAGAGACAAAACTGGAAACCATGCCAATCGAAAAAGAACAGGGAGAAAACGGAAACATCAGTAAGAGAGGACCGCAGAATAGTATTGAAGAGACAGGAGCAAAACTGTCTCTCAAATACAAGCAGAAGTGAATACCAACAGGGTTGATCCAGTCTATGTAAGTACAGTAAAGCGAAGGCTTCGAGAGGTGGGTCTCTTTGGATGAGTGGCAGCCAGGAAGCCTTCGCCAGCCAATAATAAGAAGAGATTAACATGGGGAAGAGAACACAAAAACTGGACACCAGAATAATGGTCAAAAGTACTGTGGCCTGATGAGTCTAAGTTCGAACTGTTTGGGGTAAAAGGAGATTATTCGTGAGGAGGAGGATTGGGAAGCGAGTGAAAGATGAGTGTGTACAGTCATCAATGAAACATCGTGGTGGATCCTGCATAGTTTGGGGCGTTTTGCGGGAACGAATTCAGGTGACTTGGTTGAAGTAAAGGGGACTATGAAGAAAAAACAGTACCATTCAATCTTACAGAGATATGCAATTCTATCTGGATTGCGTATTTTGGTCAAAGTTTCATCCTCCAGCAGGATAATGACCCAAAACATACTTCTAAATTGTACCAAAATAATTTAAAATTAAAAGAAACTGCTGGAGTGTTAAATGTTATGTGTTGGCCACCTCAGTCACCAGACCCTCTCACAAATTGAACTTGCCTGGGATGAGTTGGACAGAAGAAATAAGAAGAAACAGCCTAGTAATGTTCAGGATTTAGTTAGGTGTCTAAAGGATACCTGGAGTGAGTTGTCGGAGCATTATTTTAAAAAAACTTATGGAAAGAATACCCAGGGTGTGTGTAGCCGTTCTGAGGACAAAATAGGTTATTTTGATGAAACTGCAATATAGGTAATTGTTAAATATTTAAAAATTCATTTGATGCACATGTTATTGGGCAGTATTAACAAAACAACCATTCTATTTTCATTTACAATTATTTACTTGGCAATAAATACTAAAAAATAGTAAGAAATACATCATTTTTTAAACACTGGGATGACCTAATAATTATGGCCGGTAGTATATATATATATATATATAGTAGCAGCCATAATATAAGGAACGGTAACAACAAAGACATAAATATGTGTATTACTTAAAAAGTAATGCATGATTTGCAATTAAATTTTTACCGAATAAAAATTAGGGTGTAATGCATAATTATTATGCAAAGTTACAAAAATTTACATAATAGATTTTTTTAAATAAAGATTAAATGGAACAATGACTGGGAAAATAAAAGCAACCGTTTTCAAAATAGGTAACATTTGCCACATTGTAGTCAATGACATAAACATAAAATTTATTCAGCCACAAAAGTAACATTTACGTAATACAAATTGTATTCATACATCATTTTTATTATTGAGGTAAGTTAGTAAAATCAATGGGACAGGCTGATACAGCGTACTATGTAACCCAACTTTTAATACATCAACCAGTCCCAAACATATTGTTGTAGGTACATCCACTCATTTTCGAGATCTACGTTTTAAATTTAATTTTAATAAAGAATAAAGCTTTCTTGAAGGTTTCATTTTAGCTTTAATTGAAAGCTTAATAATTAAATTTATTATTTCCAGTAAACAAACTATTCTGGTGTATTTTAAACAGAAATTATATTGATTGGAATCTAAAAGTTTTGAGAGTTTTCATTTTAGCGGCAATTTTTTAAATTTTGACTCGTTAATTCTTGGTTTTAAAAAACTTGCAAAAATGAAATAAAAAAAAAACTGTGATACGTTGTTTGTGGAAAATTTACAACTAACTTAACCTGATTTGAAACAAGTATTACTTGTTTATAGCATGACATTTAAAATAAAAGTATTTCTTAATCACGGAAGGCTTATCTTTCTGACCTGCGAAATGATTAATGGCAGCTCGTCATCATTCACTTCAAACGTCTGGCTAAGTATGATGGACTAGAATTAAAATAAATTTATAAGACCTAAGTAAACGTTTCGTTTCTGGGTTTTTAATTACCTAGTAATTTAAAAAAAATAACATATTTTCAGCAATTATCTATTATTTTATTGAATTTTAGTTAGTTTTGCTTTATAGCACAAACATATTGTGTTGATATAGAATTCCAAGTAAAAGTTCTGGTAGAAATATAATCCAAAAATGTTTATTGCCAACGCTCTTAAACATTTACAGTATTTACATTATTCGGACTATTGTCCTCATCTTTTTGCCATTTGTACGACGTTTCGAGCTTTGTACGCTCTGGCCTTCTTCAGGTGCTAGGAATTTATAACGGAACTTTTATTACAATCACAGGGGTATATCATCCTCATTCCTTGCGTAAAGCTACGAGTGGCAGTCATGATTTATCTCCCTCTAACCTTGCAAGTTACTTATTCACCACTGCTGTAGCCTGGTACTGAACTGTGGTTCACCACTCTTGTAGCCTGGGCCATGTGAAGGACACATAACCCAGTGGATATAAACGTTAGTTAGTTCCTGACTTGACTCTTACAGTTGTGAGTTCAATACCTGGGAAGTATGCTGACAGAGGATGGAAAGTGCGATGTTGAGATTCAAAGACGCATTGGCAAGGCCAGGGACGCATTTCAAAAGCCAACCAGAGTACTGAGAGATAGGAAAATCTCATTAGAAACAAAAATGAGAGAACTGGATTGCTATGTGATATCTATCCTTCTGTATAGCAGGGAATATTGCACAATTTCTTAAAGGATGAAGGAGAGGTTTAGGGCAGCAGAAATGTAGTTTTACAGAAGGATGCTGAGGATACCATGGACTAAGCACGTGACTAACAACGAGGTGTTGGAGAGGATGGAAACTAGGAGAAAACTCGTACTTAATGTAAGGAAGAGACAGATGAGGTTTCTGTGACATTTAGAGGAAAGAGGACCTGGAGAATTTAATACTCACAGGACGGATAGAGGGAAAGAGAGACTGGGGAAAGCAGTGCGAGACCTACTTGATAGGCCTGAGCAAATGGATGGCAGAGCGGAGTTGAGTAGAAATACCAAAATGAAAAATACTGAGAACGACCAGAGAGAGAGAGAGAGAGAGAGAGAGACAGACAGACAGACAGACAGACAAGTGAAAGTCAATGATCCCCTCCGAACTGGAGGGACACAGCACATGAAGAAGAAGAAGAAGAAGAAGAAGAATTGACTGACTGCTAGGATTCATCATTTTACAATTTGAAATTAAAAAAAGTTAATTTCACTCCAAGCAAAGTAGTATGACCACCAGTGCGCAGGTGGATAGTGAATGAAAAGACAGGTTACAGTAGATGTTAAGAAAGGATAAAAGACAGAAAATGACAACATTGCATTTAATTTTTTAAATTCCTTAGTGGCTTTCTTGCCTTCTTTGATATAAAATGATTAAAAAATATGAAATAAAAAATGATAAAATTGAATATTAATTATAATCGACAAAAATAACTACAATATATCTGCATTTGATCACGGCTTCCTGAGAATGACGATAGACTACATCCGGCAGTAAGGCCTCAAATAGTTGGGGTGGGGGTCTGAAATCACCTGTTAGGGTCCCAGTTATGGGAAAATATTGAATCACTTAAACTGGGGGTGGGGTCAAACCACTATGAAAGTATAAAAATACATATTTGCAGTAAAACTATCATCAATAGACTTTACTAGCAAAAAATCTTGTATCAGATTTTAATAGTAAAATATAATCTAGCAATATATTTTAATAGTAAAAATTATCTAGCAATATATTTTAATAGTAAAAATTATCTAGCAATATATTTTAATAGTAAAAATTATCTAGCAATATATTTTAATAGTAAAAATTATCTAGCAGTAGATTTTAAGAGTAGAAAAATTATCTAGCAATATATTTTAATAGTAAAAATTATTTAGCAGTAGATTTTATGTGTAGAAAAATTATCTAGCAATATATTTTAATAGTAAAAAAAATATCAAAACTCACAATAAAATTAAATCTTGACATTAAATGACCTATGAGGACTCGATATGCCGTTAAACAAACAAACCAAACTAGGCCATTTGATGGCGAATGAGAAACATCGTCCAGGTTGTTGTAGAAAATTCTGAGATCATTTTTATATCTATTGTTCTTTATATTGATAAAAAATGTTTTAATCCTTACCCGAGCTTTTTAAAACTGTTTTTGCTGTTAGTGCAAGTGAGTCTATAAAATCAACGACATATATTTCCCCTTTTGTTATTTTTCCGGTCCCTTTTTTCTGCCCGCTTCGTTCTTTTATATCTTTTTATGTTATCCTTTTTTTCCCCTCTTTAACTCCGGTTCTTTCCCCGTCTCTTTCCTTTTCTTCACTCGGGCGTGCGAGATTTTGCTTTTTTTTTAATCCAAACAATCTACCAATTAGACTTCGCCTTACTTCTCGTGCGACACGTGACCATGTGACGCGAGTGGACACTCAGAGCAGCCGATATTTTCAAAATGCAGGCCACGCATGCTCTCATTAACTCCGCCACACTCTTCATTTCCTTCATTTATTTTCATCTTCGCTCTTTCTCTTCTTACTCTTCCTTTTTTTTTTTTTTTCGAGGAATGCGTCTCCCTTTAAACCCACTCCTTTATTTCCGTCTCGTGTGAATAGACTTCCGCCTTTTAAAAGTTGTTTGCTTTTTATAAAAGGTACATTTTTAGGAGGCATTTGTTCCACTTTAGTTTTTCGCCTCGTCAAACCTTCGTTAATTCGGATGATCACTGTTTTCTTTTTCTTGAATCGATGATTATCTTTTATGTGACCCAAGTGCCTGATATTACCATAAGAAGAAAGGCCTGAAAAGTTCCTGGCCACACCAACTTCCGAAAATCTGGTCCTTCTCCCAAATCCATTTTTTTTGTTCAGAGATAATTTTTCTGCAACCCGTGAAGAATGTTCGATTTATGAGAGTTTATAAAGAGGCATTGAGTTAAATGTATTGGCAAGTGAGGGTTTTTGTTATAATACATTTAAAGGAATAAAATGAACTTGACTTGAATTGGAAAGCGGCTCTTCGACTAACAACAGAGAATCGTATTGTTAAATGCAATGTCAAAAACTGTATTTATTAGCTATAATAAATTTACAGGAATACAACGAACCTGATTTCCAATTCCGAGCCATTACCCATTATATTTCCCGAACATCCAAATTAACAACACTTGTTATTCCTAAGCAGTCACTCATCTAGGTACTAATCAGTGTCGACGTTGCTTAACTTTCTACTATAATCGGCATTTTAACGTGATATGGCCGGAAGCCTATTTGGATATAAGCTTATGTTTTATTACATGTAAAAAATGCGCGCATGAAAATTAATATTCTTAAGATTAGATTAAACCTGGAAAAGAACAGGACAAGTTATTAAACCTGGAAAAGTAAAGGACAAGATATTCTAGTGAAGTAAAAAATAAGAAATTTCTTATTTAAAATATTGCATTCAAATGTTATTTTTAGCTGCAATAATTTAAGTAAGAAATTTCTTATACCTCTCCAACTTCTCATTCCGAGCTTATATCCATTACACGGGAACGCACATCCGACAAAGGGATAGGGTATTAAATAGAAAAGTTATTCATGAGGTTGAGATTTTGTGCCGGAATACTTACTTTGGTTTCGAATTGTTAGTGGACTACGAAAGCGTGTTAAATACCTCACAGAATTTAGTATTATTGAAGTTATTGTTAACATTTTTGTTGGGATTTATAAACTCTACATTTCGTTCAATTTCGCTAGCTACTCGATGAAATGTGAATAAGCTTTGTTTGGAAAATACTTAGATAAAAATCTTACTCCACGGTTTTATCATTTCTTTAATTTAATTTTATAGAATTCCATTTTTAAGAATATTTCTTTTAGTTCCTTTTTAACATAGGATAATAAATTCTTTGGATATCTTACTCTTGAGCATGCAACATACTACTGGCCATGCGTAAATATTTCTTTCTGGGGCCAGATTCCAACTTTTTGAAGCATTTGGCCTTGTGATTCTGACAAACACAGAGCGAATCGGAAACTGGATTCTTGTATATAAAAATTTAAAGAAAAGATATGCAAAAAATCAATTATGCATTTTTATTAAATAAGTATTTGTTATTTTAATCATTAAATTGATTTCAAAATAGTGGGATAATTTTGTATGCCTAATAATAAAACTTATCTTTTTTTTAAAAATAAAAAATTTATTTAAAAAATAAAAAATTTAAAAAAATTTTTTAAAAAATAAAAAAATTTAAAAATTTTTTTAAAAAATAAAAAATTTTTAAAATTTAAAAAAAAATAAAACTTATCTTTTCCAAAAAAAATTAAAGCAAATTTATTGAACTAAGCTACTGTACTTTGTAACCTCTTATCTGTTTGCAATTCTCCCAAAAATTTGTTTTCGATCGGTAAATGTAGGCCTAATTTAGAGGGTATGACCAATGGACAGACTAACGGAAGTCATATCATTTTACAGATTGGTCGGCATCTATTAGTCTCGGGAGACTATTTATCTATAATAGGGGGCGGATAGTTAATCTCTGTTGCAGACGCCGGTTCAGACACATTTTGTATTTCTTCAACACCCAATTGAGTAAACTTTGCTTTATTCTTTAACTATACTCAGCAGACATTAGTTACAGTTTCTAGAAGAAAACGCGTAATCTGGATCTGAGGTGACTTGCGCTTTTTAAAAGTTGACGGCGTCTTTTTACCGTGAAAACATTGATTTAGTAATTCTTGCAAAAGTCAAATAATTGTCGGTCCTTAATGAAACATTTAGAACTTACTCACAAACAAATTAAATTATTTTTTGAAATATTTTTAAAGAAAATCTTTATAAAAATGTATGTATTTTTGTACATATGTTACCCACCAATTACTTAATTTTCGTAATATTTATGATTAGCATTTTTGTTACTGTTGAAACAGTAGTAGTACTGGAGGATGTGCACTGTGGTGCAGTGGATATCGGCTCGGAACGAGAAATCGGGGAGCTGAGTTCGAATTCCAGTTGAATTCATTGCATTCACTTACGCGCAAATACCCTTGGGAAAGGTATTAATCCGTCTCTTTCATTCAAGTTATGGGTTAAATAACAGGACAGATTGGGTTCTATAGCCTTGGCTGGCAACCAATCTACCGCAGAAAGCAATGGCAACCTACTGCTGGATAATCTTCTGCCCAGTCAGTCATGTCTCTTTCGAGACATGATCGCCCAAGCGTGTATCACGTATGGCACTTAAGTGACTGACTGGTGAAGAACACATTGATTTGGAAATTCTTGTAAAAATCAAATAATTCGTCCTGTTTTTGGTGAAAGTTTCAAGATTTATTCGCAAATTAATTTAAGAAAAGTTTTTAATAGATAATCTTGGTAAAATCATTTATTTTACATCTGTTATGCCCCATTTACAAAATTTCCCGAAATTTCGAGAAATAAATTTTTGTATTGATTAATGTTTATATTAGTTACACGCATGTCTTTGGTAAATTTAAATAATCATTGTTTTTTTTTATAACAGGATCTCCAAATTACAGAAATTCTGCTTAAAATACAATAAAACTAAGATGCTATTTAATCAGAAAATTTTTTAATTGCTTTTAAGAATAAGGTATATTATATTCACTATTGTCTCATGAAAAAACATTTTTTAATTGCTTTTATGAATAAGGTATATTATATACACTATTGTCTCATGAAAAAACATTTTTTAATTGCTTTTATGAATAAGGTATATTATATACACTATTGTCTCATGAAAAAACATTTTTTAATTGCTTTTATGAATAAGGTATATTATATACACTATTGTCTCATGAAAAAACATTTTTTAATTGCTTTTATGAATAAGGTATATTATATACACTATTGTCTCATGAAAAAACATTTTTTAATTGCTTTTATGAATAAGGTATATTATATACACTATTGTCTCATGAAAAAACATTTTTTAATTGCTTTTATGAATAAGGTATATTATATACACTATTGTCTCATGAAAAAAATTTTTTTTTTGGTGATAATTAATTTTAGAAGAATTATGTTCACTTAATTTTTTTTTAATTAGAATAATTTCTAAAAGCTTTAAATCTTTTAAGTTTCTATATTAATTTGTACTGGTTAGGTGATATTGTTATTAAGTAAAAACTACATTTATCTAAACTTATTTATAAATGGAACTTTGTCTGTGTGTGTGTGTCTGTGTGTGTGTGTGTGTGTCCATTACCTATAGACTCCAAAACGGCTGAACCGATTTTTTTGAAAATTTACACAGTTGTACTATAAGTGTCTGCGAATGTTCTTAGCTAGGTTTTGTGTCGAGGTACCCCTGATAAATATTGAAAATCGATAATCGAAAAACTCGAGTTATAGAAGGAGTGGTCCGATTTTAACCAAATTTGATACACTCATAGACAAAGACATAAGAAACGATATTCAGAAGTTTCAAGGTTGCAGTTCTTACAATAGTGCAGAAAATTTGATATCGATACCAGGAAATCAAAATTTGATTTACATCCATTCATTTTTCTTTCAGTCTACGGTTTTGATTTAACTGGAAACAACTATTGCTTTTTAGTCTTTCGTGCCAACGTCCAAAGAGTCTGAACTCCAGGACCATGGATTAATTTTAAAGCTTTCATTACACCCGAGCAACGCCGGGCTATACTGCTAGTCAATCATAAATGGAAAAACCTACTAGAATTTAGTGACCTCCAATATTTTAAAATGAATTTTGGATTTTTTGTATATATAAGCGCTGATTTTTGTAAACATGAACGTTCATATATGACATTATCAGAAAATAAGCGTGATAACGATAGTAAATTTACAGACAAAATACCTAAAAGTCAAAAAAGCGAATATTTTCCTAAATTTTAAGATTACTGTGTAGTTAAAAATCTTTATACAAAAATACCTTCACGTTATATTCTTCAAGTAGTTTTTAAAGATATCTCCACTGTAGAAATAAATAAGTTTCAGTCTGTCAGTCAAGCTATTAACCTGTCAAAACCTTATGTAAACACTTGACTTCATGTTAAAAAATATATTTCTGCTACATTTTAAGTTAAAGTAATATTTGTTTCAAATCAGATTCATTAAACTTTAAATCAGCAAATCCTCTTCAAATAAAGCTTCAGAAAATTATATTTTATTTTTGAACGATTTTTTAATGAAGCGAATTACATTGTGATGACAGGTATTTTTATTCATTTAGTTGTGACCATAAAAGTTTATTGCATGAGTAATCATTAAAAGGGAGATAGGGAATATTAGTTTTCAAAAAATACAAAACTTACACGCTGTGTGAAGTAAATACACTGTTAGTAACTGTAGTATCTGTTCTTATCAGCTTAATATCTGATATGTCCCCAATGTGGGACTTTGATATTAAACTGATTTTTGGAACACGGCGAATTGTCAGGGGCTTGCTCCGCATTTGCCACGGGTTGACTTGGTATTGCAGTGCTTCCAGGATTCAGCCCAGTTTTCTCTACCAGGGGAAACACGAAAAGGATGTGCGTTGTGGCACAGTGGATTTCGGCTCGGAACGAGAAACCGGGGAGCCGAGTTCGAATTCTAGTTGAATCCATTGTATTCACTTACGCGCAAATACCCTTGGGAAAGGTATTAATCCGTCTCTTCCTTCCAGTTATGGGTTAATTAGCAGGACAGATTGGGTTCTATAGCCTTGGTCGACAACCAGTCTACCGCAGAAAGCAAGGGCAACCTACTGCGGGATAATTCTGCCCAGTCAGTCATGTCTCTTTCGAGACATGATCGCCCAAGCGTGTATCACGTATGGCACTTAACTGACTGACTTGGTAGAAATTTGCTTGAAAAATAAAGATTTTGATGTTTTCAGAATTTACTGCTTTCTTAAAAATTTTAATCAAATATCACATGACAAAATAAAGGTTGTTTTTGTCTGATCGAATGGATTAAATTATTTTTCTTTTTGTCGTATCCCTTCCAGATTATGACAACTATTTTCTATGTTTTGCAGCTCTTTATAAGGTCTTTTTTTCTTTGTCAACCCTCCCAGGTTTTGTCCTGGTTTCCCTCTACAAAAGCTCGTCAGGTGTGTTGCTTGCTGCTTTCTCCATTGTATCCTCCGAGAGTCAAATTCTCCAAGACTTTATCCTAGAAATATCAACTCTCTTTCTGATTTTAAAATTAAGCGTCTTGCTTGTATTAATTTTCTTTAAAAATTCTTTGTTACATCATATGCTCAGTATTCTTAGTATACTTTGATAGAACTAAAATCCTGCTGCCTAAATCTCTTCTTCATCTGTGAAAAGATTGTCAAGCATTCAATAACATATAGGAGGACTGTTATTATATGACAACACAGCACGGCTTCAAATGAAATTTCTCTGTTTCTTAATGCTTTGCTTATTCACTTTTTACTATTATAATCCGACTTCGGATTTCTGTACCGCATTTTCTATCCTCTGTTAATTCAGTTAAGTGGCATACGTGATACACGCTTGGGCAATCATGTCTCGAAAGAAACATGAGTGACTGGGTAGAAGATTTTTCCGCAGTAAGTTCTCATTACTTTTTGAGGTAGACTGATTGCCAACCAAAACTATAAAATCCAATCTTTCCCATTACTTAACCCATAGCTGGAGGAAGAAGAAACGGATTTACATCTTTCACATGGGTATTTGCGCGTATGCAACGAATTCAACAGAAATTCGAACTGGAGAAATTACTTAACAATAAAGCCTCTTAATTTTGAAGATAAATGAATTCAGTTCATTTTGAAGCCAGTTTCATTTTTACACTTTTGCTTAAACTCATTTTATATTATTGGAAATCTTTTCAGTCAGTCAACCCTTGTAATTTTAAAGGGAAATAAATTTACTCCATTTTAATCCATTTTAATAATAGTTCTTTTATTCACTTCTCGGCTTGCTGACATTCTTTCTCTTTTCTTCTTCTTCTTCTATGTGCTGCGCACATTCAAGACAGGCGAACAAGGTTCTCCACAGCTTTCTATAACGTGTATCTTTTAACAGTCTTTTCTCCTTTTGCTAAGGCACCCGCCACCCATCAGCAATCCATCCAAACAAGCCCGTCAAGTAAGTGGCACACTGCTTTCTCTCATATCTCTTGCCCACTCTATACACCGCAACTTCTCTTTCCTTATTATCTATCCAGGTAATTTCAAATGTCTTTTTTTCTGATTTTTAATGTAAGGATTCCTTCTGCTGCTATTATCTTTGTTGCTTATTGCTAAATAAATTATATGGGGGTACTAAAATGCTTTTCTTCTTCTTCTTCTTCTTCTTCTTCTTCTTCTTCTTCTTCTTCTTCTATGTGCCTTGTCCTTTCAGGTCGTTGGTGATCATGGCCTTCCACATCTCCCTATCTCTGGTGGCTCTTAGCACTCATTGTCCTGTTACAACACCCGTTCTCTCATCCACCCGCTTAGGACCGTCAAGTACGTTGCTTGTTATTTTCCCCTGTCTCTCCTTCCATCTATCTGGCCTGTTAGTATCAGATTATCTAAGCCCTCTTTCCTCACTGCATGTCCTAGGAACATTAGCTGTCTCTTCCTGATGCTCAGTATTAATTTCCTTTTCGTTTCCATCCTTTCCAAAACCTCATCATTGCTCACATGCTCAATCCATGATATCCTCAGCATCTTTTTGTAGAACCACATTTCAGTTGCTTCAAGTTTTTCTTTCATCTTTGATGATATTGTCCAGCATTCACTGCCAAATTGAAGAAGTGACATTACATAGCAATCCAGTACTCTCTTCCTTGTTTCTAGCGAAATTTATTGTCTCTTAATACTCTACTCAGCTTCTGAAATGCGTCCTTCACTATGCCAATTCGCCTTCGAATCTCTGTATCGCACTTTCTGTCATCTGTTAGAACACTTCCCAGGTATTTAAATTTTTGTACTTGATTGATTTTAGTATCCCCGACCTGCATTCGGTACTTTGGGCTGCTCTTTTTGCTGATGACTATCAGTTTTCTAGCAGTTTATTTGTAGTCCTTTCTTGTCACTCTCTTCAGCTACCTTCTGTAAGAACTCTTGTAGTTTCCTTTTTTGTTTCTGCTATCAGTACTGTATTATCTGCGTACCTTATTTTGTCCAAATTGTGGACCCCGATGACAAATCCTGGTAAAACATCCAGGGTCCTCAGAATAGCCTGTCCAAATTTACTGATATCTTTATTTCAATGAGTAAACATCAAAATATTGATGCAAAGTTGGCCGAATTGATAAATAACATGCATTATTTCGTTAAGTCAAAAATAAAAAAAAAATAAAAATCTTAATCTGAAATTCCGTATATTATTTTTCTTGTTTTGTCGGTGGGATATTTTGTGCAAGGAGATTTTGTCCTAGAGGTTTGTCACACGATGTTTTTTTCGTACACCCCATAACATGATTTTATTTTTAATAATCTCTTCATCCCAAACATGAAACAAAGCCACTAAGACTCAGGGCGGTTACTGATTGTGAGAATATATGAGAAAAAGAAAACATTAAAAGTAGTTAAGATGACGGAAGATAACGACTGGCATCGCGTTGAATTTTTTGTAAATAAAACTTAACTGTAAAACAAGAAACCAGAAGAAAGTTTCACAAGCGAGAAGTTTGATAAAAGAAACTGTCAGAAGTTACATCTAGCCATTTTAACTGTAAACTTATGAGACCTTGCTGACAATCTAGTATTGCACTTCAATTCATAGAGTCTAGGTACCATTAGAACAATTACTATGAATATATTTATAGAAAAAAAAACAAAAAAAAAACAAAGGAAAACTACATTACGGCGGAGGGAATTTAACTGAAGCTTAGATACTAGGTCAGGCCCAGTAATATTGTAGATTCTTCATTGTGTTTTATCAAGAACTAGCAGTATAGCACGGCGTCGTTGCTCGGGTGTAATGAAAGCTTTTATATATATATATATATATATATTTAATCGTATCACCCCGAGCAAGGCGGTTGCACCACTGATGTGCAGGGGGCTACGTAATAGTGAAAAGATTGGAAAAGAGAAAGCCGGAAACCACATCTTAAACAGGGAAAAAGGAATGAGCCTCTTAACCTGTTCAATAGACGTGGGTGGAGTGTGAACAGGGCGATAGATAGATCTATCTACTCCAATTGAAAAAAACCCAACAAAAAACAAAGTGGGAAGACTGGAAAAGAGAAAGCCGGAAACCACATCCTAAACAGGGAACAAGGGATGAGCCTCTTAACCTGTTCAATAGACGTGGGTGGAGTGTGAACAGGGCGATAGATAGATATATCTACCCCAATTGAAAAAAAAACAAAGCGGGAACATTGGAAAAGAGAAAGCCGGAAACCACATCTTAAACAGGGAACAAGGGATGAGCCTCTTAACCTGTTCAACAGACATGGGTTGAGTGTGCACCGGGCGATAGATAGATCTATCATATATTATCTATTTTCTGCAATATTGTAAGAACTGCAACCTTGAAACTTCTGAATATCGTTTCTTATGTCTTTGTCTATGAGTGTAGCAAATTTGATTAAAATCGGACCACTCCTTCTATAACCCGATTTTTTCGATTATCGATTTTCGATATTTATTGGGGGTACCTCGACACAAAACCTAACCAAAATCACTCGCAGACTCCTATAGTACAACTGTGTAAATTTTCAAGAAAATTGGTTCAGCCGTTTCGGGGTCTATAAGTAACGGACACACACACACACACACACACACACACACACACAGAGTTCCATTTATAAATAAGTTTAGATATATCTCTATATAGCAGGAGCACCAGACTATATAAGGCACCAATATTCAAACCATGGCTGGTGATAAGCTTATAAACAGTGGAGTATTGAATAGCAACTCGGATTGAGGAATCGGTGAACTAAGTTCGAATTCCCGTCGAATTCATTACGTATACTTACGTGCTAATACCCTTGGGAAATGTATGAATCAATCTCTTCTCTTTCTCAAGCGATGGGTAAATAACAGGACAGATTAGGTTTTATAGCCTTGGTTGGCAACCAGTCTACTGCAGTAAGAATTGGCAGTCTACTATGGGGAAAATCAACTTATGACTGAGAAGAAGTCTTGAGCTTTGGTTGTCTATCTTCCTTGAGATTGTATCTTGTATATAAAAACGCCCAGATGTAGGACCGACAATCCACGTCTGTATCAGCCATCGAAAGAAGTCCATGATTCTTATTCACAGCATAAGGATCTTACTACAGCAGCGTTTGACTTTCTTGTGTGGGGTGCGATTGTCGATGGATTTCCGACTCACCATCGTTGGGTTGGCATAAGTATGACGAGATTCTGGCAAGTCTATCACGACACAAGGGAACAACTTTCCTAGCGTAAACCTAGTAATTAATATGATTTTTGACTCTGTCTTCCTGTTTGCATATCTGTCTGTCTGTCTGTTTTTCTCTGCGAAAATTTCAAAAATCTTCGGAAACTACGTTAGTGACAATGGGTATAGAATATATGAACTCATCTCCGAGCAGCCAATATAATCACACTACCCTGCATCTTTTAGTGGCTTCTTTATTTTCTCACAATCGAGAGAGGCGTGGTGTTTTTGGCACAAGGAGAAATTTTGCTGTCTTCATTCCTGAGTAAACGTCCGGGTTTTGCTGTGTGTCTCCAATTTAATCTAAATCCTGTATTGCTTGTCTCTGTATCCAGGTGTTAGATGTAATATAAGTAATAAGTTAAAACATATCTTTAAAATGGTCAGTCTGACCTCACACCCATATCTGAAATACCACCATAGAGAAAGTTTCCTTTCCTTTTATTTCCTTTACTTTCCTTTCCTATCTTCCATCAGTATGGATTACGCTAGTTTCCAAGAAAGCAACACAGTGCGCCTCTTCGGTCTCACTCTCTCAGTCGACCTAAAGTGGAACGACTACATTTAATCAATAGCTACATCTACTGCTAGGAAGATTAGGTCACAGCCTCGGGCCAGGAAGATTTTCTCGTCAAAATCCATCTTGCACATTTATAAATGTACCATTCGTTTGTGCATTAAATACTGTTGCTATAACTGGACAATTGTTTGATTTAATCCAATCGTACCTGTCATATCGTAAAATGATAGTCGTTCTGAATGGGCATATTTTCATTTCTTTTCATGTGAATGCAGGTGTCCCTGAAGGCTCTACCTAGGTCCTACACTCTTCCTGATATTCATCAATGATCTTGATTTAATCAGTTCCCAAGTTGGCATCTACACTCGTCTCAATATAAAATCTGCCTGGGCTGACAAAGCAGGTAGGCAAATCCCCAAAACCCGATCCTTTATTTTATATAAATGCATCATCAGGCGATGTGTAAAGTACTGGAAATCCTTTTGCTTTATATTTATTTTTGGGGAGAGTGTTTAGTTAGAGGTGTTGGTGGGGGTTAGCGAGATAGGGGAATAAGTCCGTGACCGTTGAAAACCGTTTTCTCTATTAAATTTTAAATTTTAAATTTCTATTCTCATATCTAGTCAATATATGATTCATCTTATTATGGTTAGTAAGGCTAATAACCATAATTAGAGTAAGGTCAATAATAATAATTAGAGTAAGATTAATAACCATAAACATAATTAGATTAAGGTTAATAACCATAACCATAACCATAATAAGATGAATCATATATTGACTAGATATGAGAATAGAAATTTAAAATTAAAAATTTAATAGAGAAAACGGTTTCCAACGGTCACGGACTTATTCCCCTATCTCGCTAACCCCCACCAACACCTCTAACTAAACACTCAACCCAAAAATTCCAAATGTCAATGACATATACCCCTATTACTAAACCCTAGCCAACACCTCGAACAAAACTAAATAAATATAAAGCAAAAGGATTTCCAGTACTTTACACATCGCCTGATGATGCATTGAGACTTCAATGCTGAAACGAATGTACCTTCGTAGCGATTATATATAGAAATTATGTACATATTCTAATATATATATATATATATATATATATATATATATATAACAGCATGCAGTGCGAGCATAGAAGAATCCAAACGAGTATCCTTAACATATAGTGGTAGGAGAACTCTCTAAGAGAGCTCTAAACATATATGCATATAAATACATATAGAGCAAAGATAAGAAAATATATATATATATATGTATATATATATATATATATATATATATATATTCGCCTATCTGATGTAATGATGCATTTTTTCTTAAATTTTTACATTTAAGGGAGCGATCTTTATTTTTATTTCGGTTTTTTCGGGGTCTTTATTTGTGAATTTCATTCATGTCAAATCTTCTGTACAATAACCACCATAGACAACCGCACCTACCTCCCATTAGCATGGACCAGGCTTGCCTCCCAGAGAGTAAAACACTACGCCTCCTTGGTCTCACACTTTCAGCGGACCTCAAGTGGAATGACTATATCGAATCCATTGCTAAATCCGCTGCTATGAAAGTCGGTTCTCTGTGCAGGGCCCGGAGGTTTTTCCGTCTGAATCTATCCTGCACGTTTATAAATCTACCATCCGCCCGTGCATTGAATACTGTTGCCATATCTGGTCGGGCGCCCCTGCTATTCTCATTGGGCTTCTTGACAAGGTACAGCGGAGGGTCTGTAATGTGATCGATACCGACTTAGCAGACCGCCTGTAATCTCTCTCTCACCGGCGCGACGTGGTTTCCCTGTGTCTCTTCTATAAATATTTTCACGGCTTCTGCTCCGATGAACTTAGATCACTGGTGTCCCATAGGTTCGAATTTGCACGAGATACTAGATTAGCAACTAGATCCCACCCTTTTACAGTGAAACCGATAAAATGCAACCGCAACTTCTGCTCCAACAGTTTCTTTTCTCGCACTTCCCTTCCACATGATGTCTACAATCTCCTAACAAACTAACTCGCTTTCATTCTTTCAAACACTCTTAAACTGTCTATCACACCCCTTCTGACATTTCCTATATTTAACCACTCTTTCTATTTACCTTCCCCTATGTAGCCCCAAGCGCAATAGTAGCAGTGGAATGGCTTGCTTGGGGTGAAACGATTAAAAAAAAAAAAAAAAAAAAAAAAGACGGATACAGAAATAGGCCTATATACATATATATTTAGTGCTCCCCTCGAGAGTTATCCTACCACTTTATGTACAGGATACTCCTTTGGATTCTTCTATATCTACACGGCATATTTATATACATATATATATGGAGCTCTCCTAGAGAGTTATCCTACCACTTTATGTACAGGATACTCCTTTGGATTCTTCTATATCTACACTGCATATTTATATACATATATATATGGAGCTCTCCTAGAGAGTTATCCTACCACTTTATGTACAGGACACTCCTTTGGATTCTTCTATATCTACACTGCATATTTATATACATATATATATGGAGCTCTCCTAGAGAGTTATCCTACCACTTTATGTACAGGATACTCCTTTGGATTCTTCTATATCTACACTGCATATTTATATACATATATATATATGGAGCTCTCCTAGAGTTATCCTACCACTTTATGGACAGGACACTCCTTTGGATCCTTCTATATCTGCACTGCATATTTATATACATATATATATGGAGCTCTCCTAGAGAGTTATCCTACCACTTTATGTACAGGATACTCCTTTGGATTCTTCTATATCTACACGGCATATTTATATACATATATATATGGAGCTCTCCTAGAGAGTTATCCTACCACTTTATGTACAGGATACTCCTTTGGATTCTTCTATATCTACACTGCATATTTATATACATATATATATGGAGCTCTCCTAGAGAGTTATCCTACCACTTTATGTACAGGACACTCCTTTGGATTCTTCTATATCTACACTGCATATTTATATACATATATATATGGAGCTCTCCTAGAGAGTTATCCTACCACTTTATGTACAGGATACTCCTTTGGATTCTTCTATATCTACACTGCATATTTATATACATATATATATGGAGCTCTCCTAGAGAGTTATCCTACCACTTTATGTACAGGATACTCCTTTGGATCCTTCTATATCTGCACTGCATATTTATATACATATATATATGGAGCTCTCCTAGAGAGTTATCCTACCACTTTATGTACAGGACACTCCTTTGGATCCTTCTATATCTGCACTGCATATTTATATACATATATATATGGAGCTCTCCTAGAGAGTTATCCTACCACTTTATGTACAGGACACTCCTTTGGATCCTTCTATATCTGCACTGCATATTTATATACATATATATATGGAGCTCTCCTAGAGAGTTATCCTACCACTTTATGTACAGGACACTCCTTTGGATCCTTCTATATCTGCACTGCATATTTATATACATATATATATGGAGCTCTCCTAGAGAGTTATCCTACCACTTTATGTACAGGACACTCCTTTGGATCTTTCTATATCTGCACTGCATATTTATATACATATATATATGGAGCTCTCCTAGAGAGTTATCCTACCACTTTATGTACAGGATACTCCTTTGGATTCTTCTATATCTGCACTGCATATATATAGTCATCCGCAGACCTGTCTGTTATCACAGCACCTCGTTACGGTTAGACTCCGATTGCTTTTTAACCCAGGATTGAAACCCGACCGAATTGGCGTTAGTCGGCGATTCTACCTCTGGGTCATGGGCGCTATATATATATATATATATATATATATATATATATATATATATATATTTTACAAAAGATTTTACACAATATATATATATATATATATATATATATATATATATTGTGTAAAATCTTTTGTAAAATAAAAACGGAAGCTGATGATGGTTCGCCTGAAATAGGCCCATACTTTCGATTTGCCATGAAATAACGGGTCTACCTTAATTTTTCTTATATATATATATATATATATATATATATATATATATACACTACCAGCCATAATTATTAGGTCACCCCAGTTTTTTAAAAGGAATATTTCATACTATTTTTTATTATTTATTGCCAAGTGAATAATTGTAAATGAAATTAGCATGGTTGTTTTGTTAATACTGCACAATGATGTGCATGAAATGAACTGTTCTGGTGTCAAGTTTTTGTGCTCTCTTTCCCATGCTCGTCTCTATTTCTTATTGGCTAGCCGAAGCAAAGGCTTCCTGGCTACCTTGTAAAATTTTGCAAATAATAATAACAAACGAACCATTCTATTTTAATTTAGAATTATCCACTTGGCAATAAATACTAAAAATAGTATGAAATGCACAATTTTCTTTTAGAAATTGGGGTGGCCTAATAATTATGGCCGCTACTATATATATATATATATATAGTAATTTATAAAGTAATTCTATTCCAGTTCAGGATCTATCTTAAATATCATCATTTAGAAATGAATTTATGTTTTATTATTATTATTATTATTATTATTTGTAAGCCGTCTCACTAATTTGTATGATAAATTATTGATGTTCGATTATGCGAGTATCACGAATATGTTTATTTACCGGATGTCGTTATATAAGCAATGAACAGGCTTCAGTGAGCACGGATAGACGTAGAAAGATTAATTTTTGAAGACAGAATCATGAAATGAATAAAAACGACGACAGCTGACGGCAAAATCAGGCGACCATGTATGGCTGCTTTTTTGACACAATGTGATAGACATGACCAGAATTGTGTCGACTATTTTCCCACGGTCGTGGTCCGGTCACCTTAGGTCAAGGAGTGCCAGCCTCGCTAGTTAAGGTGGGTGAGGAGACCTTGTACATAGAAAGAAAATAGAAAGAGAATAAAAAAAATGACGAGTGTTAGTTTGAAATGGATAACAACGTTGTACAGCAGAAACTCGAATCATATCATCTTAGGTCGATAGATTTCGCAATGCTATAACAGAGGCTTGCGAACGGGAACAACTAAACTCCGGTTCGAGAGAACCGATGACGACGACGACAGCTACTGCTGCTACAATAACAGCCATACCTCCTGATGGGTGTGGAGAAAGATAATCTAGCCTACCTTAGTAGTAACGCGAGGTAGAGGGTTAGGTTAAACTATTTAGTAGGCATCTGTCGCAGCAAGGAGGCTTTGATCCTCGTGGGAGACATCTAGGGAAGCAATTCCCGTCATGAGCGATTAATTTAATGCAATTGTCCAAGGCTTAGCTCTTTTTCTTTTCGCAAGGGATAATTAACATCTAAATCTCTTTATAAAGTCACATCGAAGTGTTTTAGCCGCTAGCATCGTTCGCTTGTGAGCACTCACTCTACGCTTAACACTTTTTAAGTACCCTATGTTCTGTTACTAAGTTTTTCGTTACTGTCATGTCAGAACGATTGCTGAAAGAATTAGCATTCTGGCAAACAAACTTTTGATTAAATTACCAATGAAGGCAATTTTTTCAACGCCATTTTCTTTCAGTATGTAGACAACGATGGCTCTTCACATATTCTTTAATCAATATTACCCTGCCTAACGAAATTTGTACTTTTTTTGTCTTTGGTCAGTAAGAGTTATATCCTAATTGCTTCTGTCTAGAAAGCAAGGGAAATGGCTATTATTCTTTTCAAACATTGTATTTGTAACCTGGGTCTCAATGTGTTTTAAACTAGCCTATTACCTATAATCCACTGCACCACAATGCACCTGGATTTGCATTGTGATGCGGCGGATATCGGCTTGGAAGGAGAAATCGGGGAGCCGAGTTCGAATTCCACTTGAATTCCTCGCATTCACTTACGCGCAAATACCCTTGAGAAAGGTATTAATCCGTCTCTTCCCTCCAGTTATGGGTTAAATAATAGGACGGATTGGGTTCTATAGCTTTGGCTGGCAACGAGTCTACCGCAGAAAGTAATGGCAACCTACTGCGGGATAGTCTTCTGCCAGGTCAGGCATGTTTCTTTCAAGACATGATCGCACAAGCGTGTATCACGTATGGCACTTAACTGACTGATTTGTGTACTGCTAAAATAAGTAAATGATACTTTTTGTCGTATTGTTCCTGTTTTGTGTGAATGAGAATGTTGACAATCATCATTTTTCTCAATGTGAATAAGGAAATTTCAGAAATATAATAAACCTTGTCACAAAAGCGAAGTTTGAAGGAAATATTAGTCATTTATTTGCTCTTTTGCTGTCTGTATATATATCCCAAAAACTGTGGAATCATAAATTCACATATTCATCTCCTAACTCTAGGTAAATGATAACACTACGTAATAAATTTTGTCTTATCTTGTTTTTGGTCAGTAAGTGTTATTTTCTAATATTTATTTTCTAAACGCCGCTTAGATGTGGCACAAGACCGAAAGAAATGGAGTACCCAGGGCGAATCAAACTCACTATCCAGCTGAAAGAGGTTCTAGCAAGAGAAGCTTACTAACTAATACACCACCTCGAGTTGCCCTTGTTATTTCCTAATCAGTAAATGATTTCTTATTCCCTTCAAACATTGCTTTTGTGACCAGGATTTTAATATTAGGTTGTCCCAAAAGTTCGTAAACACTTGCAAAAAATTGTAATTTTACTCGCCAAATAATCTAAGGTTACCAGAAAACACTTGCAAAAAATTTAAATTTTACTCACAAATAAAACAAAAATTCTTGCGCAAAATAAAGACCATCATGACAGAAAGTCTTGGAAGACTTTCTGTCATCGTTCTGCAAGCTTTCGGATCTGGTAAAAGTACCATTCAGCCGACTTCGAATCAAAGAATTCTTGACACGCTTCCTCGACTTCATCAAACGAGTCGAATCGGCAGCCTTTCAGAAAGTGTTGCATTGTATGGAAAAGGCTGTAATCTGATGGAGCACAGTCAGTACTGTAGGCTCGATGTGGCAGAACCTCAACGCTGTCCAGCTCTTCAAACTTGTCTTTGGTCTTCCTGGCGGTGTGTGGCTTGGCATTGTCCTGCTGCATCAAAGCGCGCTTTCGGTTGATCAGAGCCGGGTACTTTTGCTTCAACTTTTCATAGACCCGCTCAAGTTGCTGACAGTAAAGTTTGACACTGATGGCACGACCATTTGGAACCAACTTGAAATGCATGATTCCTTTAAAGTTCCACCAAATGCACAACATGACTTTCTTGCCGAATCGATCTTGTTTTGGAACCGACGGTGTCTCTTGCCCTTTCTTTCTTTTGCATTTGTCGCGATTGTGCTGAACCAGATAGACCCATTTCGCAAGTGTTTACGAACTTTTGGGACAACCTAATACGTTTAAAACTAACCTATTTTCTGTTACATTTCAGACACATTCGGAGCTGAGTTACTGAAGGAGAATTTTCAAGAACTTTCTGGAAGTTAAAATAACTTTGGAGAAATATCTAAACATTTCATAAATTTCTAGAATGTTCTGGCTACCAAAGATCATATAACGTAAATATGATTGTTGACTACATTTGCGGGCCGATTCATGAAAGTAATTTGCATTATAAGCGTAAATCACTAAAAGCTATTCATTTTTAATATTTTTGTGGTCTCTCTTGTGTAATCTTAGAATAAATAAAGTGCTACTTTTGAATCATATGTCGTTTTGTTCCTACTTTGCATGAACGAGAATATTCAAATTCTCCAGTTTTCTCAATGGGAATAGGTAAATGATACCATTATCCTGGTCACAAAAGCAACGTTTAAAAGAAATATTAGCATTTTTTAATACTTCGTAGGCGTAAGCAAATAGAAAACAAGTTTCCACCCATGTAAAAAAAGTCGTGTTATACAGCGTTATCTGTGGACTGACATGGATTGTTGGTTTCTTGCTACTGTGGTTTTCTGATACCATCTCCATGATGGAGAACTACAATAATATCTACTTAGAGCCAAACCCGAAGCAAAAACTAAAATAAAAAGGCTGAAAAAAAAATACAGACATACAGGCAGATAAACAGACACACACACAAACACAAACATCTTGCTTTATATATTTTTTTTTTTTTTAATCATTTCACCCCGAGCAAGGCAGAAACGCCACTGATGTGCAGGGGGTTACATAAATGTAAAAAGATTAATTAGAAAAGAGTGAGGAGTACAAGCTAGTTAGAAAGGAACAATAGAAAGCTGAGAAAGCAGGTGCAATGACAGATACATGGGCGGAGAGAAAGGGAAGGTTATACAGGGGAGGGGAGAGAGCTAGAGGCCAGTGGTTAGTAGGTGAGTATTAACTTTGCTTTTAAATTTCTGGAGGTCGTAGCCGTCAGGAAAGCAAGAATACGGGAGTGAGTTCCACAGGCGGGAAGTGCGAGAGAGGAAGCTGCAGGAGTAGAATTGTCGTCTGCGTTTGGCTAACCTGACTGTGAATGGGTGGGACCCAGTTGCCAGTCTGGTTGAACGGGTAAACACCTGTTGAGGAGGCATCAGTGACTTAAGCTCATCCGAGCAGAAGCCATGAAAGTATTTATAGAAGAGACAGAGGGAGGCCACATTTCGACGATGGGAAAGTGGCTGCAGACGAGTCGCCAGATCAGTACCTATCACATTACAGACTCTCCTTTGGAGCTTGTCAAGAACACTGAGGAGAACGGCAGGGGCACCTGACCATAAATGGCAGCAGTACTCCATGCACGGACGGATGGTTGACTTGTATATATGCAGGATGGATTCAGGTGGAAAAAACATCCTGGATCGACATAGTGACCCAATCTTCTTAGCAGTAGATTTTGCTATAGATTCAATATAGTGCTTCCATTTGAGGTCTGAGGACAGGGTAAGTCCGAGGAGGCGTAGTGTATTACTCTCCGGGAGAATCATCTGGTCAATGCTTATGGGAGGCAGAAGAGGTTGCCTGTAATGGTTGACAGACAACAGCTTGGTCTTAGATGAATTGAAGTTGACAAGCCACTTCTTGCCCCAGTTCACCACAGAGTGTAGATCCCGCTCAAGGTCAGCAGCGAGATTATGTCTGTCCGCCACGACAGGTTTCTTACTGGAGCGGGAGTATATTGTAGTGTCATCTGCGTAGATGCCTACTTGGGACTTGATCTCATCTGGGAGGTCGTTGATGAAAATAAGGAAGAGCGTTGGGCCCAGGATAGAGCCTTGTGGGACACCAGCATTCGTGCTGTAGGACGAAGAGGCACGCCCATTCAGAACGACCTTCATTTTGCGGTTATTTAAGAAAGATTGGATTAGGTCAAGCAGGCGACCGGTAATACCATAACCGCGTAGTTTGCATAGGAGGCCAGGGTGCCAAACCCTGTCGAAAGCCTTGGAGATATCCAGAGCAACCGCGCGAGCCTCGTCAGACTCATCAAGGGCCTGTAGCATGTACTCCGTTACAGTAGTTAGCAGGTCGGCTGTGGACCTGTCAAATCGGAATCCATATTGCCTGTCGGAGAACAGTTTGTGGGCGGTGAGATGACGAACTATTTCAGCATTTATTATAGCCTCGAACACTTTCCCGAATATTGGTAGAAGACTGATAGGGCGATAGTTGGATGGGTCCGAGGGTTCACCACAGTTCTTAAAGACAGGAACGACTGAGGAGAATTTCCAGCATGCAGGAAAGCAGGAAGCAGAAAGGCAGTAGTTAAACAGTTTAGAGAGGACAGGGGAAAGTTCAGGGGCACACCTCTTAAGGACTATCACCGGGATTCCATCGTCTCCACACGCCTTATGGGGGTCGAGTTTTGAAATTACTCTGGATACTATTGTCGGGATAATATATACGTCGTGCAGTTTGGCCTCAGTTCTAATAGGGAAGTCGGGAGGGTGCACTCCGGACGAGTCGAGTGTGGAGTTGGATGCGAATCTGCGGGCAAAGCACTCAGCTTTCTCAGCAGATGACGTGAGAACATCAAATCCATGGATTAAAGGAGGTATTGAGGATTTCCTATTGTTGAGCACTCGTTTACAAATCCTCCAATAGTCCTTGGAGCCGAACTTGCGGTCAGCTATGTGCTGTCGCATTCTCTCAGCAAACAACTGTTTGGCGTCATTTAGGGTTCTCTTGCACTCACTGCGAGCAGATGTGAACAGGCGCCTATTGTGATCAGTTGGCTGTCTCCGGAATAGACGGAAGTAATGGTTCCTGTGGGCAATGGCGGCTGAGCAGGCCGGAGAGAACCACGGAGAGGAATGAGGTTTTAAGCAATACTTCCTGGTGGGTATGAAGGCATCAATGCCAGCTTTCACCCATGACGAGACCTCAGAGGCACAGTCATCAACTGATAGGTCAAACACTTTTCCCCAAGGGACGTCGCAGAGGAAATCGCGAAAGGCATCCCAGTCAGCTTTTTGGTAGAGGTAGGAGGTTCTATAAGTAGGGTATATATATATATTATCGATTTTCTGCACTAGTGTTTTGTATTATTTTATGCCTTTATGTTTTTATCTATGATTTTGGCTAGAGGTAAATTTCATGCTATTGCTAAGATCAGGGTTAATGCCAGGTTTAATGCTGTGATTAAATTTAGGACTAGGGATACATTTAGGTTTAGGCTAATGATTAAGGAAAAGGTTATTACTAGATCTTCTTTTTTTTTTTAATCATTCAGTCTAGCCTTTATCTTAGACTGGCTGCCAGGAAACGATAGAGAGCCCAGTTTAGCCTCGTATTTAACTCATCTCGCATTAATTAAATGTTACGCTTCTTCATGGTGTAGGCGATCGTGACGCTCCACAGTGTCGTTTTCTTTATGATCTGGGAACTGTCATGAATTCTAGAGAAGATGGATTTACATTGTTTTCTCTATCGTTTTGAATTCAGAGCTGTTTGTCTCTTAGACTGGCTTTTACTCTAGTCTAGAAAACCCAGTATTCTTATTAAACTCATCTCTCATAAAATGTCATGAAATTTTAGGATGTTGGTGATTGTGGCGCTCAAGATATTTCCTTAAATATTGGTGAGTCGCCGGGACTTCCTAAAAAAGTGGTAGAGGTAGAGTGGTCCCCGCTACCTCATCAAGACTTTGGTGATCATGGTCTTCTTTATGATGTGTGAATTCAGTCAGTTAAGTGCCATACGTGAAACACGCTTGGGCGATCATGTCTCGAAAGAGACATGACTGACTGGCAGAAGATTATCCCGCAGTAGGTTGCCATTGCTTTCTGCGGTAGACTGGTTGCCAGCCAAGGCTATAGAAACTAATCTGTCCTGTTATTTAACCCATAACTGGAGGGAAGAGACGGATTAATACCTTTCCCAAGGGTATTTGCGCGTAAGTGAATGCAATGAATTCAACTGGAATTCGATATCCACTGGAAAACAGCGCACATACCAGTACTTATTAGAAGAATAGAATGGTTTACCGCTGCTACTTCAAGACGTAATTGGTAATAGTTCTTTACAGACTGGTTTTCGTTATGATTTGTGAATTACTTTGATTTCTTGGGAACGATATTAGAGTGATTTCTCATTGCCTCTTTAGAAATAGACCATCATAGCGTCCTTTTTTAAAAGAAATATGAATTGCCTTAACTTCTTGGAAAAGATAGTAGATTAGATTTGCATTTTTTTTTAATGGTTTTGAATTCAATATTATGTCTAGGGTTAGGACTAGAATTAAGGCTTGTGTTTTGTATTATTTTATGCCTTTATGTTTTTATCTATGATTTTGGCTAGAGTTAAATTTCATGCTATTGTTAAGATCAGGCTTAATGTCAGGTTTAGTGCTGTGGTTAAATTTAGGACTAGGGATACATTTAGGTTTAGGCTAATGATTAAGGATAAGGTTATTACTAGATCATTTTTTTTTAATCGTATCACCCCAAGCAAGGCGGTAAGGCCACTGATGTGCAGGGGGCTACATAAGAGTGAGAAGATTAGAAAAGGGAAAACCGGAAACCGCATCCTAAACAGGAAACAAGGGATGAACCTCCTCACCTGTTCAATAGATGTGGGTGGAGTGTGAACCGGGCGTTTAGTCTATCTACTCCAAGACTTGGGTTTAGTTTTAGTGCTCGGGTTAAGATTTGGGCGAGATTTAATGGTATGTTTAGGGTTATGGCAAAAAGTTAGGGCTAGAGTTACAGTTAGGGTTGTGATTAATGTTAGTTTAATGATACGATGTTTAGATTTTTGGTTATAATTAAGTCTAGGTTTTGGGATATTGCTTTGGTTAATGTTCGGGTTAGAATTTAGCTTTGGTTTAGGTTTGATCACGGTTAGCGTAAAGTTATGTTTATGCCTTTGTTTTGATCCAAGTTCATGATTAATGGTAGATTTGTTAAGGTTACGTTTAGTATTAGGTCTAGGATTAGGCTCAAATCTAAACTTATTGATAAATGGAACTTTATCTGTGTGTGTGTGTGTGTGTGTGTGTGTCCGTTACCTATAGACTCCGAAACGGCTGAACCGATTTTCTTGAAAACTTACACAGTTGTAATATAAGCGTCTGCGAGTGTTCTTAGCTAGGTTTTGTGGCGAGGTACCCCCGATAAATATCGAAAATCGATAATCGAAAAAATCGTGTTATAGAAGGGGTGGTCCGATTTTAATCAAATTTGATACACTCATAGACAAAGACACAAGAAACGATATTCAGAAGTTTCAAGGTTGCACTTCTTACAATAGTGCAGAAAATCGATAATATATATATATATATATATATATATAGCAAGATGTTTGTGTTTGTGTGTGTGTCTGTTTATCTGCCTGTATGTCTGTATTTTTTTCAGCCCTTTTATTTTAGTTTTTGCTTCGGATTTGGCTCTAAGTAGATATAATTGTAGTTCTTAGTCTCAGCTATGATACCAATTACTCAGAGAACTTATTTCGCCTTCAAAATTCAGTTTACGACGAAAAAAACTTATTTGATATCGATAGCAGGAAATCAAAATTTTACTTACATCCATTCATTTTTCTTTCAGTCTACGGTTTCGCTTTGACTGAAAACAACTATTACTTTTTTGTCTTTCGTGCCAACGTCCAAAGTGTCTGAGCTCCAGGACCATGGGTTAGTTTTAAAGCTTTCATTGCACCCGAGCAACGCCGGGCTATACTGCTAGTATAGTGTTAAAGGACAGAGGCGCGTTCAAAAATTATGACATTAAATTTATTTGTTTGTGTTTCTATTTGGTCAAAAGTATAATAAATATCAATTTTTTTACCAATATGAACACCGTTTGATTGGCTGAATATTTCTTAAATATTATTAACCGGGTCATTAAATCTTCATATGATAAGATATACACATGGACCACTTTTCGGTTTAATCAAATATACGTAGAACTCACTTTCCGTATACTTGCTTTCCTGACGGCTACAACCTCCAGGAATTTAAATGCAAAGTCAATTGCCATCTTTTATCCGCTTGACTTAGGTCCTTTCTACATCACCCCGTGTATCTTGTTCTTTTCCATTCTCGCTACCTTCGCAACTGTCTTCACACCTGTATTCCCAACCTTCTCTTGCACTTTCTCTGTCACCCCTTGTAGCTGGTTCGTGTTTCTCTTCACTTCCCTCCTGCCTAAACTTTTACTCTTATGTAGCCCTCTGCGCATCAGTGGCGGTACCGCCTTGTTTGGGGTGAAACGATTAAAATAACATATATATGTTTATATCCGTAGATAGTCTTGCTTCGCAGCACATCAGTGCTTCTAGACAAACGATTGCTTCTAGCCAGGTTTGAAACCCGAGCGAATTGTCATCAGGCGGTGATTCTACCTGTAAGATATGGGGGCTTTTATACTTATATATCTATGTATCATTTTTAATAATAATAAAATTGATATTAACAGGATCTGGTTTTGGAGATTTTACCTACAAGCTTTTCCCTTTTTGGATATAATATATATATATATATATATATATATATGTGTGTGTGTGTGTGTGTACATATATGTGTATATATATATGTATATATATGTGTGTGTGAGTATATATATATATATATATATATATATATATATATATATACTAGTGTGTATCAGTAACTTAATTGCGTGATATTAATTATTAGCAGAATTTTGATTGGACATTTTCATCATGTTCAATATGATTAATATAAGCCACTGAAATAAGTAAGGAATGAGATTATATTGGAAAAGAAATGATGAGAGTGAAGAATAATGAAACTTGACCAAAACCTGCATATAAGACGCGGCCGCGTCTTATAAGCTGGCTTATTCGCGGCGAAAAGGAAGATTAAAGAATCAATTTCTCCACAAATTGACTGGACACGTGCGAAACAATCAGATTATCCAGGTTCCTGGGCGGGTGGGGAGAAGGAAACAGAGAACCAGAATGAAACTGAGTGAGAGACAAGGTGGGGGTGGGGGTGGGGTGGGGAAACAAGATCGAATGAGAAAAACTGAAGCGAGCGTGATATGGGAAAACTACAGAGAACGAGAATCGACTTAAATTTGACAACAAGGCGAATATCCTGACTGTGTTTACGAGATAAAGGGATATTTCACCCTTTTCATAAGCTGCTAAATGACACAAAGAGATTATCTTAAAGCTCTTATGATAATAATTGTCAAGTGGTGGAAAAGAAAAGTTGCGATCATCCGTTGATCATTTCGACTTGCTGACACTTAAATAAGCGTGGGAACGAATCAAAGCTCTCAGTTGCTATGCTAATGAAAGGAAAAAGTTCTCCCAGAAGGGGAGAAAAAGTTAAAAACGAACAAACAATGAATAAATCAAATTCAGCCAACTTTTAAAATATCTTATTAGAAAAATGACATGAATTTAAAGCACACTTATATCGGCTCGGAACGAGAAATCGGAGAGCCGAGTTCGAATTACAGTTGAACTCCTTGCATTCACTTACGCGCAAATACCCTTGGGAAAGGTATTAATCCGTCTCTTCCTTCCAGTTATGGGTTAAATAACAGGACAGATTGGATTCTATAGCCTTGGCTGGCAACCAGTCTACCGCAGAAAGCAATGGCAACCTACTGCGGGATAATCTTCTGCCTAGTCAGTCATGTCTCTTTCGAGATATGAACGCCGAAGCGTGTTTCACGTTTGGCACTTAACTGACTGAATATAATAGTTGAATACATGATTAAGGCTTTTACTGGTTATAAAGTGGGGGATTAGTTTTATATTGTTATTAAGTAATAAACTTATCACCCACTAATTACTGCATAATAATATAATACATCTCTTCTCCCTTTAGCTATGAGTCAAATAACAGAACAGATTGGGTTCTATAGCCTTGGCTGGCAACTAGTCTACCGCAGAAAGCAATGGCAACCTACTGCGGGATAATTTTCTGCCCAGTCAGTCATGTCTCTTTCGAGATATGATCGCCCAAGCGTGTTTCACGTTTGGCACTTAACTGACTGAATCTGTAAGGAAACCTTTTTTTTAGAATTATTTCATAAAAAATACACCTTTAAATTTAGGTACTTTTTTTAGAATTATTTCTTCTTAAAACATATACCCTTAAATTTAGGTAAAGTTTAGAATTATTTCTTCTTAAAACATATACCCTTAAATTTAGGTAAAGTTTAGAATTATTTCTTCTTAAAACATATACCCTTAAATTTAGGTAAAGTTTAGAATTATTTCTTCTTAAAACATATACCCTTAAATTTAGGTAAAGTTTAGAATTATTTCTTCTTAAAACATATACCCTTAAATTTAGGTAAAGTTTAGAATTATTTCTTCTTAAAACATATACCCTTAAATTTAGGTAAAGTTTAGAATTATTTCTTCTTAAAACATATACCCTTAAATTTAGGTAAAGTTTAGAATTATTTCTTCTTAAAACATATACCCTTAAATTTAGGTAAAGTTTAGAATTATTTCTTCTTAAAACATATACCCTTAAATTTAGGTAAAGTTTAGAATTATTTCTTCTTAAAACATATACCCTTAAATTTAGGTAAAGTTTAGAATTATTTCTTCTTAAAACATATACCCTTAAATTTAGGTAAAGTTTAGAATTATTTCTTCTTAAAACATATACCCTTAAATTTAGGTAAAGTTTAGAATTATTTCTTCTTAAAACATATACCCTTAAATTTAGGTAAAGTTTAGAATTATTTCTTCTTAAAACATATACCCTTAAATTTAGGTAAAGTTTAGAATTATTTCTTCTTAAAACATATACCCTTAAATTTAGGTAAAGTTTAGAATTATTTCTTCTTAAAACATATACCCTTAAATTTAGGTAAAGTTTAGAATTATTTCTTCTTAAAACATATACCCTTAAATTTAGGTAAAGTTTAGAATTATTTCTTCTTAAAACATATACCCTTAAATTTAGGTACCTTTTTAGAATTATTTCTTCTTAAAACATATACCCTTAAATTTAGGTAAAGTTTAGAATTATTTCTTCTTAAAACATATACCCTTAAATTTAGGTAAAGTTTAGAATTATTTCTTCTTAAAACATATACCCTTAAATTTAGGTACCTTTTTAGAATTATTTCTCCTAGAAAAATATACCCTTAAATTTGGATGCCTTCAAATATCAACTAAAACTTATTTATGTACCACATCCCTTCAGTATGTAGGCGATCATGACTCTCCATAGTTTTCTGTCCTTCGCAGTCCTTAATAAATTTATCTTCTAAACCTTGTTCTGCCATCCATTTTTCAGGCATACTATGTCATACGTTGTTTTCTTCTGTTTCTGTTGTCTTCAATCTGTCATCTGCGTATCAGTTTTTCCAAGCCCTCTTTCCTCATTATGTGCTCTAGAAATTTCAACTGCCTCTTTACTTTCAGTACTCATTACTTTATTTGTAACGAAATTTGTCTGTTTCTTAATACTCTGCTTAGCTTTTGGAATTTATCTTCGGCTATGCTAGTTCGCTTTCGTGCCTTAAATTTAATGCAAACAAAGTTTAATCATCAAAATATTCATATTATTAATAAAAAGAAAGAAAAACCTACTTTTTTATTATCAAATTATGTTTTTAATATTTTTCAGAGTATTCAAAATTTTGGTTAAAATGATTTTTTCTTGCGTCAACGAGTGACCATAAATTAGTTGATTTTCTAAGCGCCGCTTGGATGTGGCACAAGGCCGAAAACATGGGGTACCTAGTGAGGATCAAACTTACTACTCAGACAAGCTTGCTAACCATTACACCACGTCGAGGTGCCCAAAGTGACCATAAATTAGAATATCAAATTTTATCGTCATTTTGCGGCGAAAAACGCTGATTTGGTAATTCTTGTAAAGCTCAAATAATAGTCAGATTTTAATGAAACGTTCAGGACTTATATAGGACTTATAGTCAATATAATTATTTTAGCAATTTTTCACTTTTTAGAAAATCTAAGTAAAATGATTTTTTTACATCTGTTACACCTATTCTTATTTAAATTTATATAATTTCGAGAAATTCATTTTGTAGAACATGTCCTTGGAGAATCTAAGTCATTAATTCCTTTTGTAAAGCAGTAGCTCTAGTTATAGAAAATGTGCTCTGAATCGTAAAATATAAAAATGTAATAAAATTTAAACATTATTTAATTAGAAAAAATAATTGCTTTTATGACTGTGATATATTATAGAGACTATTTTCATTAGAACGAAATTGATGTATGATATATTTTTGCAAGAATGTTTTTCATTTTTTTAAATGTTAATTCTAATAGTTTAAATGTTTTAAAATTTTAAAAATTCTGTACTAATTTTTATCGGTTAGGTGATATTATTATCAATCAAAAATAAATCTACTAATCATAAATGTAAAAGCATACTCCGATCCAGATTCTCAGTATTTTCAGAGAATATTGAATTTTTGTGTGTGTATAAACATACTTATTTTTGAAAGTACGGACGTCTATACACGAGAAGATTAAAAAAATAAAAGTGGTAACGGCACAGAAAAGAAAAGCTATAGTAAATTTAAAACCAAAGCCTCTAAAATTCAAGAAACATTAGACTACTTACAATAATTTTTAAAAAATTTTTACTAGGTAGTTAAAAATTATATAAAAATGGTGTTAAGTTTTTATTCATCAAGTAATTTTTACAGACCTGTCACTCATAGAAAAACATTTCACGAATAAGTCAATCAAGATGGTTGTCAAAACCTCATAAAACATCTACCTCCATCCAAACTTTTTTTGCGATATTTTCAATTAAAAGTAAATAACATTTGTTTAAAATCAAATTAAACTTTCAACCAGCTAATCTTCCTCAAGTAAAGTTTCAAAAAAGTATATTTTATTTTTGAATGATTTTTTTTAATGAAAAGAATTACGTTGTACTGAAAGAATTGTAAAATATGAATGCAACAATATTAGTATTTGTCTAAGATGAGGTAGTATTTACATTATTTACATTATTCGGACTATTGTACTCATCTTTGTTGTCATTTGTACGACGTTTTGGTCGTTGTACACGCCGGCCTTCTTCAGGTGCTGGGAATTTCGATCACTGGGGTATATCATTCTCATTCCTTATGCGAAGCCTCTTTTGGCAGTCATGAGTTTTTCTCTCTAACCGGACTCTCTAAGTTACTTGTTCACCACTGCTGTAGCCTAGTACTGAACTCACAACTCTTTGGGTTAAATCACTGGAACTAACCAACGTCTATATCCATGTGTCCTTAAGGACAAAAACAATTGAATTTCTGGGAATTATAAACGTAATGTTCAGTAACCATTTTTTACCAGAGTTCATACTGCAATTTTTTATGTTTATGGTTTTCTCTAGTATTTTTTGATGTTAATGGTTTTCTTTAGTACCTTTACCAGAGTTTATATTGCAATTTTTTGTTAACTGTTTTCTCTAGTATATTTTTACCGGAGCTCATATTGCAATTTTAACACTAATGATTTTCTCTGGCACTCTGTATTACTGGTTCCTATATTGTATTCATCTCTTTTCTTGGTCGGCTTAGGAGATTTTTGTAGTCTAGCACATGTGCTGATTTCTTAAGTTTACGTAGTTTCTAGTGGCATTCTCTATCTATTATTTCAGCTTCATCCCATAGGGAGCAGTGATCCCCTTTCTCTCTCCATATGTGGTCAGCTACGCCTAATTTTGTTTATCTACCCTCGTGTTACGGTCCTGTGATATTCTTGTAGCCTTATCTTAAGGGGGCGGCCTGTTTCGTTATATTTATTTCCATGGAATGGCGTACACACAGTTCTTAGTCATGTTCTCCTATGTTGATGATCTTTCTCGGGAGAGGTACCTGCAAAGTGCAGAACCACTTCTGAAGATCGTCCCAATGTTAAATGAAACACACATACTTTGTATTTTCTCCGATAACCCCTTTACATAGGGTAGACAGACCGAGGCTGTTTTCTAAGAGTTGTTATCCTCATGCACCCTCCCTTCTTAATAAGATCATCTATACAGTTCACTATGGAAAAAGAGACAGACAACAAACTAGCATTCTTGGATGTGCTAATAACTTGAACAGAGGTTGGATTCAAGACATCCGTATACCGCAAACTAACATTCACCAGACAATACCTCAACTTCAACTCCCACCGCCCATAAAATGTAAATAAAGGGATAGTTTGCTGCTTACAACTTCGAGCAAAAGTCATAAGCAGCAACCCAGAGACATACAAACAGGAAATAGTCAGTATAAGCAATACTCTACAACGTAACAATTGTCCAGGGTACATGACAACAACTCCAACAAACTTGAAAGGGAATGCAGTTGTCACTGTTGTCACTGTTGTCACTTCTGAGCGGGTCACTGAAACGCAGCTTGATGGGATAATTTTGTTTGGGTTGGCATTTTTCATTTAAGATAGAATTAATATTATTTCATGTATTTTTATGCATTGGTAGACATAAGTTAGATTCACGAAAAATGGATCTTCAGAGAGATGGTGAAGTAATGTAATGTTTTAAGCGAGTGTTTAAACTTGAAGCAGGAGAAATGTGTTTCTACAAAAGGATGCTGTGAATATCATGGACCAAGCATGTGAGCAACGATGAGGTGTTGGAAAGAATGGCAGCAAAAAGAAAATTAATAGTGAGCATCAGGAAGAGACAACTGAAGTTCCTGTAACATGCAATGAGGAAGGAGGGCTTAGAGAACCTGATACTGACAGGCCAGATAGAAGGAAAAAGAGACAGAGGAAGGTAGCGGATAACATATTTGAAGGGCCTAAGCAAGTGGTTGACGGAACGGGGGTTGCGTTGTGTAACAGGAAAAAACCAGGGATAGGGAGACGTTGAAAGCCATGATCGCCTACGTCCTGAAAGGACAGGGCACAAAGAAGAAGAAGAAGAAGAAGAAGAAGAAGAAGTTTATACTGGTAGTAATACTATTATTAAGTATTGAAAATACTTTTTCTTTAAGTGTTATGTTCTTTTTCAATTAGGCTGGTATTAGTGAAATGAAGGTTATGTACTACGTCGTTTCAATGTAAATTGAGAGAGAATGTTTGTCGAAAAGCAAGGCTCTCTTTTTTGTTCGTAGATGCGGGTTATTAGATCACGTGGTAACTTCCCTTGTACACGTTTTTGCCCTTTAGATATTTTAGCTGAAAAATTCCGGCATTTGAAATGGTTTTGGTATATTTTTCGTTCTGATTATATCACCAAGTGTCTTGGTGGCGGTAAGAACGACCCTAAGGGAAAACGATAACAAGCAAGCTTCCAGATCTCTTAAGAGGAACGCGGGTGTATCTCGAGGCTATATCCAAGGTCCTACGCTTTTACTGCTCTCCCTCAGTGATCTTCCTGATGTCATCAGTTCCCAAGTTGGCATTAATGCAGACGATACCACCATTTACTCCCGTCTCAATAAGAAATCTGCCAACACTGACAAATCAAACTTGAAACAGATCGCCAATCAGTGTTTAACTTTGGCAGAAAATGGCATGAAAATGACATCACGACTTCAGTCACTTTCTCACCGACACGACGTCGCTTCGCTCGGTCTTTTCTACAAATATTTTCATGGCAACTGATCTAACGAGCTTTTTTCTTTGGTGCCCTAACCACATGAATTTAAACGTGCTACTAGATTGACATTTAGGTCCTACACATATACCGTTGAAATAGCTAAATGTAACCACTACTTCTACTTGAACATTTTCTCTTCTTGCACTTCCCGCTTGTAGAACTCCTTCCCGTTGACTTGCTTCTCTGATAGAAAAAACAAATGCAAAGTCAATAGCCATATACTATCTTCTTGAATCTAGTTCATCTTTTATACTTTCTTCAATAGCCCTGTACCCAGTCTTTTCTCTCATTGTAACACCCTGCGCACGAGTTTCGTTCCTCACTTGCTTGAGGGTGAAATGATTCTCTCTCTCTCCTTCTCTCTCTCTCTCTCCCTCTCTCTCTCTCTCTATATATATATATATATATATATATATATATATATTTATTTATTCATAAAATATCTATTTAGGAAAATATGACAAAATGTAAATCTTTTTTCGTGAACTTCACTTCAGTCCAATGAAGACCTAAAGAAGAAAACGCACCACAGGAAAATGTTTATTCCAACACGCGCGTGCGCGCACACACACACACACACACATACACACACACACACACACACATATATATATATATATATATATATATATATATATATGGGAACCTCATTTATTTTATATTCCGATGATGTTCTTATCGCACAGTGTTCACACGGGGATTTAAGATCCTCACCTCTGACGAAAAAATGCTTGCAATTATAAAAAATAAATCTACATAATAGAGATCAAGTCCTGAAAGGGGCCAAAAGCTATTGTTGATTAAATTAACAGATTTTGGGAATTATCCATGTGGCACGTGTCGGATTATTGTTAGTTTATTTAAGTGACCTAATCTCTTGCGGTTAAGTATAGGCTGATGGCAATCAAGGCGGGGTGTCCAACTGATTGATTGTTTACCACAAAAACAACAAACAAAAACAAAGAAAAAAATGAAAAAGATGTGCGTGCAAGGAAGCTGTGTACAGGTGTAGCGCCCCAGGCCCCGGCTGCTGGGATAACTCATCTGTTCGTAAAGTGATACGCTCAAAGGTAGGAGAAGCGGCCTTAATCTCCCGCCATTACCGTCTCCATTTCTACTGTTGCTAACGACAACAAAAGGTACGCCATCTTTTGGTTGATATGATTTCTTTCATTTTTGTTTTTCACCAGTTTTTTCGTTGAACATTTTGGTCTCGTAAATGACAATTTAGCTACAATAAAATGAGAAGAAACTGAAGTGGAAACATTTGTATTGCATTTATGAATACAAATCAATTTATAATAATTATTAGATATATATTAGGCGCATTTCATAAAACAGTTACCACTTCCACAATTTAAGCATTACTCTTCAGCAATGAATTGAGTTCTTTCGTTGACTGGTTGTGTATACCCCGCTTATATACAACACACTAAAATTATCCTTCTCTTATTCTATACGATTATGGCTTAGGGGTTACCGACTTCGACTGACACCAAATTGGTCGAATTTCGATCCCGGCCAGAAGCAAGTGGATGTGTCTAGCCACACAGATGATCTGTGATACAGGGAAACAGGCTTATCTGTGAATGACAAATACACACACATATATATATATATATGTGTGTTTGTATTATATATATATACTACACACACACACACAAACACACACATATATATATATATATATGCTGCATAACTCTTATCTATGATAAGGAGCCCTTACTCAATTTTCATGAGGTGATAATATTATACAATACAAAATTTGTAAATTATATAAATGAAGGTAGAAAAACGCAAATGTTGATAAGATGACAAGGGCCACAAAGGTAACAAATCAGGCTTCCTCCAACCGGTTGGGTATTCGCAGGTAGAACGCACCGAACATATATATATATATATAAAGAGTTTGTCATTTTAACTGAGAAGGCATAAACAAACTTTGTATTTATCGAAGCTCTATCTCCACTCTGATATCGAGCACTTTACGATTAAATCATGCTTGCCAAAATAGATTTTATCAGTAAAACCACTGAAAGATTACCAATCTTGGCACTAAACATTATCACAATTACAATATATATATATATATATATATATATATATATATATATATATATATATATATGGCAAAAAAAAAAAGAGAAAGGATAAAAATTTTATTTATTTCAGTGAAAGCGTTTTGTCTGATAACGTACTTCAAGGCTAAAAATGAAATGAATGTTTTTAAAAATAAAGTATCTATAAACAAAAACAAAAGTTGTTAGTTATTTGAAAATTATAAAAAGCTCATAAATATTCATTAGGTCAAATGAAAATATTTAATATTAAAAAAATATTTACATGTATATATATATATAGGGTGTCTCAAAATTGAATACACGTTTTAAAGAATAATTCAAGTAACTAAAATCAACTATACCCAATTTGAATATTGCATATGAAGACAATATTTGTTATAAATATTTAGTCTTAAGATCTTTTCAATTGCAAATTGATGTCCGTTATGATTAAATATTACTGGCAAATGACGATTTCTGACATAGCTAACAATATAACGTTTGAAGCAATGTATATTTATATATATATATGTCTTAGAATTAGTACAAACTGATGAGTTAGCAGTCCACTATTTGTAGGGTTTCACCTTTTTGAGATTGCTCGATACTTAGTAGGGCATTATATATAGTAATATTTTTTATTATAAGTCTATAATTCAAACATAATTTACTGCAACCCAGGAGCCCTTGTGTTTCAGTACTATCTTAGCATCTTGTCACTTTGAGTAACAATAACTATGTTCTTATTATACATTTATAATAATAAATATTAAACACACACACACACACACACACACACACACATATATATATATATATATATATATATATATATAATGCAAAAGATTTTTCTCTTTATTTGAAGTTTAGTGACGACACCATTGTGATATCGCCATTCATCAGGGTTTGAAGTCGTCGATTAAGTAGAAATGAATGCGACTTAGAAGCGCAAATCTTTCTCGGACTCTCGAAACATTAATATTAATTATCTCAAGGTAAACAAAGCTAATTGTAAACAAGTGATATATTTTTATTTAATAATCTGACATTTTATGACTTAAACTTTGCTTTTTTTTTGTTTTTTTGTTTTCAGTGGATACACATATTTGTGTAGACGCTCCCTGGACAGATCTGTCTAAAGCAAAACAAATATATTTACTGTTCAAAACTAAAATAAATACACTGCTTAACAAATAAATGGAGCGTCTACTCATATATGGGTATCCACTAAAAAATAACGTTTAAGTAATATATATATATATATATATATATGAATCGTCTAAAAACAGTGGTTTTATACTGTTGTGGAGTAGTTTTCGCACTGAAAGTTAGAATCGTGTTATGTCGGTTGCTAATCAACTGAACGCAGCCTAGATGTTAGTAACCTGGTAATCTTCCACTGAAAGCTGACTCCTTAGTATTCGGCTAAATGCCGACTAATATCAGCTACCATAGTCTAACTCTGTCCAAATTGGAACTAATAGTTCTACTGAACTCCGATAGAACTCTAAAGAACTCTCTAGAAATTCTAAGAACTCCTATGAACTTCCCAAGAACTTCCTGTTAACTCATATTAATATAGGGGAGAGGATCCATTATCTGAGGAATAGGTGTGTTTCACCATAACACATACCTTTTTTAAAAATTAATTTATTGGCACACAACGTACCAGAGCGACTTTCACTTCTTGAATCGTTTTATCTTATCTAAACTTATTTATAAATGGAACTTTGTCTCTGTGTGTATGTGTGTGTATGTCTGTGTGAGTGTGTCCGTTACCTATAGACTCCGAAACGACTGAACCGATTTTCTTGAAAATTTACACAGTTGTACTATAAGCGTCTGCGAGGTTTTGTGTCGAGGTACCCCCGATAAAATAGAAAATTCATAATCGAAAAAATCGTGTTATAGAAGGAGTGGTCTGATTTTAATCAAATTTGATACACCATAGACAAATACATACGAAACGTTATTCAGAAGTTTCAAGGCTGCACTTCTTACAAAAGTGCAGAAAATCGATAATATATATATATATATATATATATATAAAAGGCAAGATGTTTGTGTGTGTGTTTGTTTATCTGCTTGTATGTCTGTATTTTTTCAGCCCTTTTATTTTAGTTTTTGCTTCGGGATTGGCTCTAAGTAGGCATAATTGTAGTTCTTAGTCTCAGCCATGATACCATTTACTCAGAGGACTTATTTAACCTTCAAAATTCAGTTTACGACGAAAAAACTTATTTGATATCGATAGCAGGAAATCAAAATTTGACTTACATCCATTCATTTTTCTTTCAGTCTACGGTTTCGCTTTAACTGGAAACAACTATTGCTTTTTAGTCTTTCGGGCTAACCTCCAAAGAGTCTGAACTCCAGGACCATGGATTAGTTTTAAAGCTTTCATTACACCCGAGCAACGCCGGGCTATACTGCTAGTATTCAACAACAACAACAATAATAATAATAATAATAATAATAATAATAATAATAGTACAATTAGCCCATTACTGCGTAAATTTTCATTCAAATTTGTAGCTGTTTTTGATTTATCTACCTTGATGTTTTGGTGCAGTGGATATTGGCTCGGAACGGGAAATCGGAGAACCGAGTTTCAATTCCAGCCTAATTAATTGCTTTCACTTACGCGCAAATACCTTTGGGAAAAGTATTAATCCGTCTCTTCTCCCTCCAGTTCTGAGATCAATAGCAGGACATATTGGGTTCTATAGCTTTGGTTAGCAACCGCTCTACCGCAGAAAGCAACGGCAATGGCTACCTACTTCGGGAAAATTTTCTGCCCAGTCAGTCTCGAAAGAGACATAATCGCCCAAGCATGAATGACGTATGGCAGTTAATTAAGTGATCATGATATTTAAAGGCAATCTTGGATACCATGTACTGATGGGTTTAATAATTTCAGTATCTTAACTGCGTAGGGAATAAGCCAAAGAAAGTAAGATACTAATTAGTAATTAAATCCAAAGGGTGGTGTCCTAATGTTGTCTAGGTGTATATATATATAGGTGATTTTCTAAGCGCCGCTTAAATGTGGCACAAGGCCAAAAGTATGGAACACTCAGTGAAGATAGAACTCACTACTCAGTTGTAACTGGTACTAGCGAGACAAGCTTGTTAACCGTTACGCCACGCCGAGGTGCCCAAGATAGATAGATAGATAGATAGACAGACAGACAGACAGAGAGACAGACAGATAGAAAGAATTAATTAATTAATGTGGATAAGTTTGTCACTCAACTAAGCAGAGTTATACCGACTTCGAAGCTTCGTGAAGGCATTATTGTGATGTCTTCACTTACAAAGATTTTGTTTCTTCTTTACTTTTTCCGGTCGACGAGGACGTAGGTTCGAATCCTGCAAGAGAACTCATATATATCTTTAATAAGATTTCTCAAATATGCAGGTCTGTAGAGGAAAATAAATACATATACAGTTTAATTAATAAAATGAGGGTCTACTCTAATATGTCTATGACAAAAAAAAAATAAATAAAAACGTTTAAGTATTAAATTTGGATTAATAAATAAAAATCTATAAATTCTTTGTATATATATTTATAACTTCGATCTCTCTCTCTCTCTCTCTCTCTCTCTATATATATATATATATATATATATATATCGTCATCCATAGACAGTCCTGTTTCGTTGTATCACATCTCATAAGTACGGTTAGACATCCGATTGCTTCCAGTCAGGATTTAACATCAGTCGGAGTTTCTACCTCTAAGCTATCGGTGCAAGGTAATGAAAAGCGAATTTTAGCGTGTTATATACACAGTGTATACAGACGTGTGTGTTCAATCCATTGCTGGAGAACGATGCGTAAATAGCGACGAGTAGCTACTGTTTTTAAATATATATATATTTAAATTTTCACAGAAAGTGTCTTGTAGGTAAAATCCCAAGGAAGATCCTATTAATATTAATCTTATTAATATCAAAACTTATATATATATATATATATATATATATATATATATATATATATATATATATACGGTAGGGACTCCAGTGTCCACTTTTATATTTACTTACGCTCTGTCCCTGGCATTGAGTACTTTTACCATGAAATAGTGAATAACTTAAACTTTATATTTTTATAATATATATATATATATATATATATATATGTGTGTGTGTGTGTGTGTCTGTGTGTGTGTGTCTGTGTGCGTGCGTGTGTGTGTCAACGTGTGTGAAGCTGAAGCGATCGAAAGTATCTGAACCAAAAAAAACAAACAAAAAAAACAAAAAAAAAAAACAAACAAACAGAGCAACGCATTTTTCAACAATTTTGCTATTTGAAATCAGGGGAAATACAGTGGAAGAATAGAACAACATATCAGTTGAATTCATTAAAACTTGTTTGGATGAAGTCTTACAACCTAAATGCACCTTCCTTTTGATTGTCTCTTATCTATCTATCTATCTATCTATCTATCTATCTATCTATCTATCTATCTGTTCATGTCTGTTCAATATCTATCTATTCATTATATATATATATATTATATCTATATATATATATGCCTATTCAATATCTAAATATCTATCTATCTATCTATCTATCTATCTATCTATGTCTGTTCAATATCTATCTATCTATCTATCTATCTATCTATCTATCTATGTCTGTTCAATATCTATCTATTTATTATATATATATATATATATATATATATATATATATATATATATATGCCTGTTCAATCAATATCTATCTATCTATCTATCTATCTATCTATCTATCTATCTATCTATGTCTGTTCAGTATCTATCTATCTATAATCCTGGGTTAGGAAGCGACCGGAGTCTAAGCCGTACTGATGAGCTGTAATATAGCGAAACAGATCTGTATGCGGATGAATATATATATATACCTGTTCAATATCTATCTATCTATCTATCTATCTATCTATCTATCTATCTATCTATCTATCTATGTCTGTTCAATATCTATCTATCTATCTATCTATCTATCTATCTATCTATCTATCTATGTCTGTTCAATATCTATCTATTTATTATATATATATATATATATATATATATATATATATATACTTGTTCAATATCTATCTATCTATCTATCTATCTATCTATCTATCTGTCTATCTATCTATCTATCTATGTCTGTTCAGTATCTGTCTATCTATAATCCTGGGTTAGGAAGCGACCGGAGTCTAAGCCGTACTGATGAGCTGTAATATAGCGAAACAGATCTGTATGCGGATGACTATATATATATATATATATATATATATATATATATACCTGTTCAATATCTATCTATCTATCTATCTATCTATCTATCTATCTATCTATCTATCTATCTATCTAATTCTTTCTCTTGTCTCCATTACGGCTGTAAATTAAAACAATTTATTCAATGTTAATATAAATTTCATCACAACTCCTTTAAAAAACAATAAGTGGTTTAATTAACGTGAAACAAATATCAACAGAAAAGCTGAACTGGAAAATACGCAACAGCTTGCAAAAATATCCCATGACGTCTCACAATTGAAAGAAACGATAATATGTGCACAGGAGGGAATCTTTTACAAAACAATGTCCCTAGCGCATTACTTGTTCATCGTAATATGTCTGACTATAATTCTAATTAAAGAATGCAGTTTTGATTAAAAACCAAATACATTCATAAAGGCAAACATCTATTGAAATTGCTCTAATTTCAGAATTCTCTAACGGGTATTTGTATTCAATGCCATAATGCATATCTACATTTCTCATAAAACTAGGGTTAATAAAATGAAGGATAATTAGGAAGAGTAAAAATGCGAGTCACCAAATGCCAAATGAGTCCTTGAATGTAGTGGATTTTTACATGTTTATTTGGGAACGAGTTTACGTACACCGGCCATAATTATAAGGTCACCCCAATTTTTTTAAATAAATTATGCATTTCATACTATTTTTTAGTATTTATTGCCAGATGAAACTAGAATAGTTCTTTTGTTATTATTACTTTGCAAAATTTTACAAGGCAAGGAAGCAAAGATGAATCACCTTAAATTTTCTTCATTCTTTCATTAATGAAACTGCAATATAGGTAATTATTAAATATTTATAAATTCATTTTATGCACATGCTATTTAATAAAAGAACAATTTTATTTTCATTTACAATTATTCACTTGGCAATAAATACTAAAAAAATAGTATGAGATACGCTTTTGAAAACACTGGGTTGGACTAATAATTATGGCCTGTAAAATTCAAAAAAATTTAAATACCTAGCAAGTGTTCTAACAGGAGATGGAAAGTGCAACACAGAGATCCGAAGGCGAATTGTAATGGCGAAGGACGCGTTCCAGAAGCTGAGTAAAGTACTAAGACACAGGAAAATTTCACGAGAAACAAGGAAGAGAGTGCTAGATTGCTATGTGAAGTCAGTTCTTCAATACGGAAGTGAATGTTGGACAATATCATCGAAGATGACGAAAAAACTTGAAGCAGCGGAAATGTGGTTCTACAGAAGGATGCTTCGGGTATCATGGAGCAAACATGCGAGCAATGATGAGGTATTGGAAAGAATGGAAACGAAAATGAAATTAATACTGAGCATCAAGAAGAGACAACTGAAGTTCCTGGAACATGCAATGAGGAAGGAGTGATTGGAGAACCTGATACTGACAGGTCAGATAGAAGGAAAAAGAGACAGAGGAAGGTAGCTGATAACATATTTGAAGGGCCTGAGCAGGTGGATGACGGAATGGGGGTTGCGAGGTGTAACAGGAGAAAGCGTGCTCCGAGCCACCAGGAATAGGAGAGCCATGATCGCCTACGTCCTGAAAGGACAGGGCACATAGAAGAAGAAGAAGTGTACATACCGTTTGTTTTAGATAAACATACATTAGATTCTTTCAGAGTGGGTTCAGTAAAGTTTGTTGATATAATATGTCTTTTATGTATCTTCATAGTTATTAAAAATCCCTCGAAGTAAAGCTGTAAAGAAGTATGTTCTTTGTAATTATGGCCTGTCAGTCACTTAAGGGCCATACATAATATACGCTTGGGTGATCATGTCAGTCACTTAAGGGCCATACAATATATACGCTTGGGTGATCATGTCTCGAAAGAAACATATCTGATTAGACAGAAGATTTTCCTGCAGTATGTTGCTATTTCTTTCTGCGGTAGCCTGGTTGCCATGTTCAAATTCCAGTCGAATTCATTGCATTCACTTATTCTTGGGAAAGGTATTAATCCGTCATTTTTCTTTCCAGCTATGGGTTAAATAACAGAACAGATTGAGTTCTATAGCCTTGGTAAGCAACCAGTCTACCACAGAAAGTAATGGCAAACTACTGCGGGAAAACCTACTCAGTCAGTCATGTCTTTTTCCAGACATGATCGCCTAAGCGTGTATCACGTATGGCCCTCAATTTACTGATTTAAAGAAGTACAAACATTAATTTGGTACCCTCTTCTCATATGAAGCAAAAATTCCCTTATGCACAAGTTGGTGATTTGTACAACCCTGGTTAAAATTCAGTGAATTATTTCCTTTTTTCAAATTGCTACGTCAATTCAGGACATGGACGGTTATAGCTCTCCACGCAGTCTTTTTTCTCATCTGTGAATTACTCGAATTTCTTAGGAAAAAATAAAAAAGTAGTTTCTTATTACTTCCTCGTAGAGGTAGACGGTCACATCACGTTAAAAGATCGGTTTTCTTAGGATCACCGAAGTTAAGCAATTTCGAGCATGTCACCATCTAGACGGGTGACCGATTGGGAACAGTAAGTGCTGTAAGCAAATACAATTGGGTAGGAATTCACCTCTTTTCCCCCAGCTATGGGTTAATTGATAAGACTTGTATCACTAAATCATTATTATCTTAAAACAATTATTGCAATCTAAAAATATTTTCTGGCTTTAAATAACCTGTAAAGGGTTGATAAGCCATAGAAAACAAATCAACCAATCATTATTCTCGGTGTTTATCCGAGCATTTCGACATAAGCAGGATATGACACATCCCGATTTTTAGGTGAGACATTTCTGAGCGCGTACGCTCAGGCAAAAATTTCTCGTACATTCTGCATATATCTGTTTAATCTAGACGAAACCTCTGACTTCGTTAGATTCTCTGCCTTCGTACAGACGAGACTATGATGAAGTCACCTTTGAGTTCCTGTCAGGAACTCAGACGAGACTATGACAAAGTCACGTCTGAGTTTCTATTTGTAAGAAAGCAGAGACAGGAACTCAGACGAGTCTATGACAAAGTCACGTCTGAGTTTCTGTTTGTACGAGAGCAGAGACAGGAACTCAGACGAGATTATGACAAAGTCACGTCTGAGTTTCTGTTTGTACGAGAGCAGAGACAGGAACTCAGACGAGATTATGACAAAGTCACGTTTGAGTTTCTGTTTGTACGAGAGCAGAGACAGGAACTCAGACGAGTCTATGACAAAGTCACGTCTGAGTTTCTGTTTGTACGAGAGCAGAGACAGGAACTCAGACGAGATTATGACAAAGTCACGTTTGAGTTTCTGTTTGTACGAGAGCAGAGACAGGAACTCAGACGAGTCTATGACAAAGTCACGTTTGAGTTTCTGTTTGTACGAGAGCAGAGACAGGAACTCAGACGAGTCTATGACAAAGTCACGTCTGAGTTTCTGTTTGTACGAGAGCAGAGACAGGAACTCAGACGAGATTATGACAAAGTCACGTCTGAGTTTCTGTTTGTACGAGAGCAGAGACAGGAACTCAGACGAGATTATGACAAAGTCACGTCTGAGTTTCTGTTTGTACGAAAGCAGAGACAGGAACTCAGACGAGTCTATGACAAAGTCACGTCTGAGTTTCTGTTTGTACGAGAGCAGAGACAGGAACTCAGACGAGTCTATGACAAAGTCACGTCTGAGTTTCTGTTTGTACGAGAGCAGAGACAGGAACTCAGACGAGTCTATGACAAAGTCACGTCTGAGTTTCTGTTTGTACGAGAGCAGAGACAGGAACTCAGACGAGATTATGACAAAGTCACGTCTGAGTTTCTGTTTGTACGAGAGCAGAGAAAGGAATTCAGACGAGTCTATGACAAAGTCACGTCTGAGTTTCTGTTTGTACGAGAGCAGAGACAGGAATTCAGACGAGTCTATGACAAAGTCACGTCTGAGTTTCTGTTTGTACGAGAGCAGAGAAAGGAATTCAGACGAGTCTATGACAAAGTCACGTTTGAGTTTCTGTTTGTACGAGAGCAGAGACAGGAACTCAGACGAGTCTATGACAAAGTCACGTCTGAGTTTCTGTTTGTACGAGAGCAGAGACAGGAACTCAGACGAGTCTATGACAAAGTCACGTCTGAGTTCTTGTCTGTACGAAAGCAGAGAGTCCAACGAAATCCTCTGACAAAATTCTCTAACAAATCATTATTCTCCACGATTTGTAATTAAAAGTTTTGGCGTGTTTTCCAGTGGGACTCTGCAAACCCAAACGCAACGAAACATACCCAAGAAAAATACGACCTGTACGATGGGAAGTTCTGCATTCATCACCAGATTTGATCCCGAGAGATTTTCATTTGTTTTGATCACAATAATATTTAAATAACCTTCAGAGTGTTGGTAAGCCGTAAAAAACGAATAAATAAATCAATTTTTTCCATTTTTTCCATCTTTCTTTTTTTTCTTTCTTTCTTTAAAACTATCTCAGTATGTTAATATCTATCTGTGTGTGCATGCATATAAAGTTGCTTTTTGAAACAACTGACCGAATTTTCCGTTTCGTGAAACATTGAGGACAAAGTTTACAATATGACAACATCCACCCACTGAATTGTTGTCTCATGAAATAAACCTAAAGATTTGTACCTGCTTTGAAGGAATAATCAGCAATACCAATTTTTCATGCACCAGCTGTTCGACGTATAGTAGGGACGTAGCTAAGAATAGAAATGATCTGTGCGTAATTGAAACAGTAGAATGACTACATTGCGTTTTTGATAGGGAGACCAAAAATAAAACCCGTACGCTTGTTTCTTTGTACATCTGAGTTTCATAACAGACAATTTTGTTTTCTAGTAAAGTTACTAAAACGCAAGGGCGTGGAAGAATTAGGAACAGAAAATTAGCGGGAAGAGAAAAACCGTAATCAGAAGGATAGTAAATAGCGTTCGACATTGCATTTAACTTTTGGGAGATTAAATTTGACTGGAAAGCATTTTTTAATCATTTCAGTCCAAGCAAGGCGGTACCGCCACTGATGTGCAGGGGGCTACATAAGAGAGTAAAAGTTTAGGCAGGAGGAAACTGAAAGCTACAGGGGGTGAAAGAGAAAGGGCAAGAGAAGCATGTGAAAACAGGAGTGAAGAGAGTTGCAAAGGTAGAGAGAAAGGAAAAGAATAAGATACACGGGGTGATGTAGAAAGAACTGGAGTCAAATGGATAAGAGATTTGGATTGATATTGAATTTAAATTCCTGGAGATTGTAGCTGTCAGGAAAGTAAGTCCATGGAAGGGAGTGGAATTGGTTGTTGGTTGGTTGTTTTGTTTTTATGGCAAATCAACCTCGGCGGGTCATTTATTGCCAACTAAACTTTATTTATTTATTGCTGGTAATACCTTTTTCTTTCAACAATTTATTGTTGTTTATATAAGGTTTTGTGTCTAGTAATACATTTTTCTTTTCGAGTATTAAGATTCATTGGGATTTGTTTTTAAGGGCAGGTCCCCAAGTCTTACTCTTGTTATTTAACCCATAACTGGTTAGAAGGGACGGATTAATATCTTACCCAAGGGCACCAGTGCTTAAGTGAATGCAGTGTATTCAACTGGAATTCGAACTCGGCTCACCGATTTCTTTTTCCGAGCCGATATCCACTGCACCACAACGCACATCCGTCACTATACACTTACAGCACCTGGTATCCCCAAGCGGTCACCCATCTAAGTACTGACCAGACTCAACGTTGCTTAACTTCGGTGATCGAGCGAGAATCGGTGTATTCAACGTGATATGCCGTAAGCGAGTGGAGTTGGAAGGAAGATCTAAAAGCAAGAAAAAATAATCATACAATTTACGCCTACATTTAACCAGCTCAACTATAAATTGATGAGATATCGTCACTAGTCTAGTCAGTTAAGTGACAACCGTGATACACGCTTGGGCGATCATGTCTCGAAAGAGACATGACTGACTGGGCAGAAAGTTATCTCGCAGTAGATTGCCATTGCTTTCTGAGGTAGACTGGTTGCCAGCCAAGGTTCTAGAACCCAATCTGTCCTGTTATTTGACTCATAGCTAGGAGAAGATATGTATTACATTATTAAGTAATAATTAGAGGGGGGTCAGTTTATTACTTCATAACAATAGAAAACCGATCCCCCACTTTATGCCTAGTAGAAGCCTTAATCATGTTTCTAACTATTATATTCAGTCAGTCAGTTAAGTGCCATACGTGATACACGCTTTGGGCGATCATGTCTCGAAAGAAATATGACTGACTGGACAGAAGATTATCCCGCAGGAGGTTGACATTGTTTCTGCGGTAAATTGGTTGCCAGTCAAGGCTATAGAACCCAATCTGTCCTGTTATTTAACTCATAACTGGAGGGAAGAGACGGATTAATAACTTTCTCAAGGGTATATGCACGGCTAGTTAATTACTGCGCGTAAATTTAAAAAAAATGTCGAGGTACCATAGTGAGGAGCTCATCCGAACAATCAACTTGAAAGTATTTATAGAAAAAGGAAAAGGAGACAACCTAACAAGGGTGGAAAAGTTACTGAAGCCGAGTAGCCAGATCAAGACCAATAATATTGCTGATACTCCTTTATATTTTATCAAGGAGCGCAAGGCAAATAGCAGAAGCACCGGATCATCTGTGCTAGCAAAGGTCGAATTGTAGACTTGCAGATATTTATGATAGATCCTGAAATGCATAATTGTCTCGTACGATAAAGCAAATCAACTTTCTTAGCATCTGAATAGATTCCGTATATTCCTTCAACTTCATGTCAGCTGAGAACGTTTACCAGAGTCACTTTCCTGGAGGTTAGCATCAGCCATATTAATGTGAGTCGGAGCGAGGTCTCTCAGATGATTAATATAGAGTTCTTAAAACACTTCTTTTCGTCAGTAAAGCTTTGACGATAAGCACAAGAGACTCATGATACCGAAGAGCGGCGCCATTATGTCATCCAATAGTGATTTTCTAAGCGTAGCTTAGATGTGGCACATAGCCGAAAGTAAGGGACACCCAGTGAGGATCGAACTCACTACTCAGTTGTAAGGATTTTAGCAAGACAAACTTGCTATTACACCACCTCCGGGTGCCCATTATGTCATCCAATGCGAATCAAACAGTAGACACTTTACATATGAACTTTATCAATCTTGATCATATGACAATGGGGCGAACCTGTACGATATTACCACCACCTGTAAATTTGTTGATGATCTATTTTTTTATACTTTTTACAGTGCAATATCATCGATTAGACACTAAACTTTCCGATTATCAAAAGGATTTTTGGAAAAAAAATCATTATTTAAGATTTTTAGGGGTGCTCAATTTATCACACAACCTTATAGTAAATCGATCCTCCATTTTGGAAACACTCGCGTTGGCGTCGCTTTGATGTTGCTGCGATCATGTATTGAGAAGCTTACAATTTGAAGATCGACAAACCCATGGAAAATTTTTAATTATCCCTACTTCATATAAATATAAAATAAGTTATTTGCAACATTAAAAAAAAATTTTGGGCAGAGTTTTTTTAAAATAATTCCTGTTGTAAAAACTTTGGAATGGAAATATGACATGTAAAACATTAAAAAGAAATTGACAGAGTATCTTTAAAATAATTCCTATTCCAAAAAAAAAAAAAAAAAAATTGAATAAAAACATATTTCTGGAACGATTTTTTCATTAATTTCCTACAAATTTTGTAAAAAAAGAAAAAACGTAACAACACGAAGCGTGTGTTTCCAAAATGGAGGATCGATTTACAATAACGATGTATGAGAAATTGCGCACCCCGTAAACATCTTTAAATAATTAATTGTTTCCAATTTCTTTTTGAAAATCGGAAATTTTATGTACTAATCGATAAGAATACACAGAAAAAAGTAAAAAAAAATGATAATCATCAAATTTACAGGTGGTGGTAATGTCGTACAGCTCAGCAGACAATGGCAATGAAAATATTAGCAGATTCTCAAGGAGGAAACATTCGGCATTCAATGAGCGAGAAGCATTCAGTATTGCTTTCGTCTGAAATTTTAAAAAATGTTTCTCTTAAAATAACATTTTCAGGAAAGTAGATTACTCAAGTCCAGTCGCTGTTATCAGGCTTTCCAGTATTGATGGGATTTTTAAAAATGTAATTAACGATATTTGCTAAGTAGAATTTAGGTTGATAAAAATACATGAACCCAAACTATTTTTTTTATAATCATATCGCTCCAAGCAAGGCAGTTTACTGCAACTGGTGCGCAGGAGGTTACATAGGAGGAAAGTTATGAGAAAGAGTGACAGGTTATAGGGGGTGTCAGGAAGTGGGTAAGAGAAGGATGTGAATACTGATGAGAGTGGAGTAGACGGAGAAAAAAGCATGAAAGAGAGGATGCAGTTTAGTGAGATAGGAGATGACTATTGACTTTACATTTGAATTCTTGGAGATTGTAGCTATCTGGGAAGCAAGTAAATGGAAGGGAGTTCCATAGGCGGGAAATGCGAGAAAAGAAGCTGTAAACTGCCTTTCTTGGGGTGATATGAATATGTAAAAAAAAATATATATCTGTGTATACAGCTGACAGTCTAGATATTTTTGAACGATTTTTACGCCGTACATGATTTGTATATGAAAGCCAAAAGCAGAGGCGGCTGTGTAAGAACATGACTCGAGTTTCCAGGTCGATGTTTTGATTTTGTAGCAATTTGGAAGAATTTATGTATGATAGAAAGTATATATGCCGCAGTATATTCTAACGATATAGTATTGCTGCATCTAAATAAAGATCGTGATTCTATTTCTACTTCTAATTTATTACTCTCCACAACTTCCTATCATTTGTAGCTCGATGCAATGTTCATCTCCTTACTGTGTATCCCAGCCTCTGTTCTGCTATACCTTTACACAAGCTTGTTAGGCGGGTTACACAATGTTTCCCTCTGTCCATTTTGCCTTCCCGATGTTCCGGATGTCAAATTCTTAAAACCCTCTTCCATCATTAGGTGTCAACTGTCCTTTTCTGATTTTAAGCATTCTTTTCACATACATTGTCCTTTCTAAACGCAATAAAAAGACTTGACAAAAGTAAGTTGTCAGTCAATTTAATGCACTTTCACGCGTGTGTGTGTAAAAGTGGAAACTGAGGTCAACACCGCGAGGTGACCGTCTGTATCATAATTGAAGGCAATAGCCTGCAGATTGGATTCAAACATAAAACAGACTGTTATCACTCAGTGTTGATCCTAGTGTCTACTTTATGTTTACCTATGCTCTGTACTTGCTACTGAGCGCTTTTAGTCGTAAATATGGCATACCTTAAAAATCTGTTTTATCATATATATATAGATAGATAATGAAGAGACATATATATATATATATATATATATATATATAGATAGATAGATAGATAGATAGATAGATAGATAGATAGATATGATCAGACTGCGATAGGTGGATAATGAATAAATATAGATATGAGCAGACTGAGATAGATAGATAGATAGATAGATAGATAGATAGATAGATAGATAGATAGATAGATAGATAGGCAGGTAGGCAGGCAGGCAGGCATAGTTAATAATTTATGAACGCTACGGTTTGGTTAAGGCAGACACGCGTTGGATTTTTTGATAAATCATTGTCTGATATCTTTTCTTTGTGATTGTGTGTGGAGGTGCGATTGGACGTGTGCGTGGGTTAATATTTCCGGCGTATTAACGCTGTATATATATATATATATATATATATATATATATATATATATATATATGCAGCGTTAACGCCGGAAATAATAATCCTCGCATACCTCCAATCAGCTGAATATATATATAGTCATCTGCAGTTCTGTTTCACTGTATCACAGCTCTTCAGTATGGTGAGACTTACTATTGCTTCCAGCCAGGATTGAAACCCGATCGATTTGACATCAGTCAGCGATTCAACCTCTAAGCTATGGGCGCTCGGTGAAGGAAGGCAGATTAGCAGATTTTAGCATGTTATATATACAATGTAAACACACGCCAGTAGCCGAAATGTTCATATTAATTACTCAAAGAATTGTGTATACCTATATATATATATATGTGTGTGTGTGTGTGTGTGTGTGTGTGTGTGTGAATGAGATAACGAGGTATTTTTTTAGATATCAAGAACAATATTGGCAAAATGTATGACAAAGTGGATATAGGTTTCTTTTGACACGCTTCGTCCTTCAGTCTGATCAAGTCCTAAGGGACGAAATTCATCATAAGTGAACTTTTACATTTTAATTTTTTAATCACTTTTGATATATATTTCTAATGTCTGCTGATGATGGTTCGCCTGAAATTGATCCATACTTCCGATTTAGGATGACATAACGTGTCCGCCTTAATTTTTCTTATATTTGCTCTATATGTATTTATATACATATATATTTAGAGGTCTCTTAGAGAGTTATCTTATCACTGTATGTACAGGATACTCCTTTGGATTCTTTTATATCTACACTGCATGCTGATAAACACACACACACACACACACACACACACACACACATATATATATATATATATAGTGAGACAAAAGTGATTAATTAATTGAGCATGTTTTAAATGTCAAATTTGTTTTGATAGATCGAGTTAAGTGGTCAACCAGGTCACAAGGCACCACGTACCAGGCATTTGAATTTTTTTCTGTAGGGCTATTGAAATCAATTTTTTATCAAACATGCCGATGAAACATTAAGTAACATTTTTTTTTTAATCATTTCACCCCGAGCAAGGCGGAAACGCCACTGATGTGCAGGGGGCTACATAAATGTAAAAAGATTAATTAGAAAAGAGTGAGGAGTACAAACTAGTTAGAAAGGAACAATAGAAAGCTGAGAAAGCAGGTGCGATGACAGATACATAGGTGGAGAGAAAGGGTAAGTTATACAGGGGTGGGGAGAGAGCTAGAGTCCAGTGGTTAGTTGATGAGTATTGACTTTGCAGGGGCACCTGATTATAAATGGCAGCAGTACTCCATGCACGGACGGATGGTTGACTTGTATATATGCAGGATGGAATCAGGTGGAAAAAACATCCTGGATCGACATAGTGACCCAACCTTCTTAGCAGTAGATTTTGCTATGGATTCAATATAGTGGTTCCATTTGAGGTCTGAGGACAGGGTAAGTCCGAGGAGGCGTAGTGTATACTCTCCGGGAGAATCGCTTGGTCCATGCTTATGGGAGGCAGGAGAGGTTGCCTGTAATGGTTGACAGACAACAGCTTGGTCTTAGATGAATTGAAGTTGACACTTAAAGAAAGAATTAAATATGAATGCAGTAAAATGACAACTCGAATGAATCAGGCAGGCATAGTATTGAAACGTGTTTTGAAAAAGACGAAGAACATTTTGAACAGCGCATATAATAATTTTGATATGCTAACGACCATTACCGAGTACATATACCGGGCACTAGACAAGAATGGTGAAGCCCGAAACGTTGCCTTGGATATCTCCAAAGCATTCGACAGGGTCTGGCATGCTAGCCTCTTGTGCAAACTGCAGAGCTATGGGATAACTGGACATCTGTTTGACCTCATCCAGTCTTTCCTCTCTAACCGCACATTGAAGGTGGTATTAAATGGGCATGCCTCCCAAAATTACCATACGAACGCGGGCGTCCCTCAAGGTTCCATCCTAGGTCCCACGCTCTTTCTGATCTACATTAATGATCTCCCCGACACCATTAGATCCTAAGTTGGCATGTATGCCGACGACACAACAATCTACTCTCGCATCGATCAGAAACCAGGTCTGGACGACAAAGTGAACCTCGCTGCCATACTTGAAAGGGACCTCCAATCCGTAGTGGCCTGGGGTAGGAAATGGTTGGTAAATTTCAATGCCTCTAAAACAAAGCTGTTATCAACTAACCACCATAGACAATCGCATCTACCTCCCATTAGCATGGGACAGGCTAGCCTCCCAGAGAGTAAAATACTACGCCTCCTTGGCCTTACACTCTCGGCGGACCTCAAATGGAATGACTATATTGAATCCATTGCCAAATCTGCTGCTATGAAAGTCGGCTCCCTGTGCAGGGCCCGGAAATTTTTCCCACCTGAATCTATTCTGCACATATACAAATCTACCATCCGCCCGTGTATTGAATATTGCTGTCATATCTGGTCGGGTGCCCCTGCTGCTCTCCTTGGGCTTCTTGACAAAATACAAAGGAGGATCTGTAACGTGGTTGATACTGACTTGGCAGATCGGCTGCAGCCGCTCTCTCACCGGCGTGATGTAGCTTCCCTGTGCCTCTTCTACAAGTACTTTCATGGTTTCTGCTCCGATGAGCTTAGATCACTGGTGCCGCATAAGCAGGAATTTACACGAGATACTAGATTAGCAACTAGGTCCCACCCTTTTACAGTTAAACAAATAAGATGTAACCGTAAATTCTACTCCAACAGCTTCTTTTCTTGCGCTTTCCACCTGTGGAACTCCCTTCCACAAGTCTGCTTTCCCGACAGTTACAATCTCCAGGTGTTTAAATGTAGGGTCAATAGACACCTCCTATTACACTAACTCCCAACTATTCTCAGAACACTCTCATCTACCCAACCCTCATTCTCGGTATCCTTACCCGCCTATCACCCACCCTCTGACATTTCCTATATTTAATCAGCCTTTCTCCACTCTACGTAGCCCCCTGCGCAGTAGTGGCAGTGACATGCCTTGCTCGGGGTGAAACGCTTATAAAAAAAAAATAACTAGTAAATAAAATTTACATGCGTAATTATACTTATAACAAATTATTCTATCGAGTGCGACTTGTATTGAAAGAATGAGAAGAAAAAAAGAAAGGGTGGAGTTTTGCTTAACGTGTCTTTTCCCACTCTACCGAGGCTGACAAAGCAAACCTCGCTGCCGAGCTTGAAAAGGACCTCCAATCCGTGGTGGACCGGGGTAAGAAATGGCTCGTAAATTTTAATGCTTCCAAACCGAAGCTGCTATCTATTAACCATAACAGACAATCGTTCTTCCCGCCCATTAACATGGATCAGGCTTCTCTCCCTGAAAGCGAAACACTGCGCCTCCTCGGGTTAACTCTCACACCAGACCTCAAGTGGAATAACTATATAGAAGCCATAGATAAATCCGCTGTTAAGAAAGTCGGTTCACTGTGTAGGGTCAAGAAGTTTTTTTTTCCGTCCCAAACAATACTGCACATATACAAGTCTACCATCCGTGCATGCAGTATTGATGCCATATCTGGTCGGGTGCTCCTGCTATACACTTAGGTGTCCTCGACCGAATCCAACAGAGAATTTGTAATTGTGATCGATCCCGACTTGGCAGCTAGGATACAGTCGCTTTCTCACCGACGCAGTGTGACTTCCCTGTGTCTCTTCTACAAATACTTTCACGGCTTCTGCTCCGATGAACTTAGATCACTGGTACCCCCTATATACGAATTTCCTCGAGCCACGAGATTAGCAACTAGGTCCTACCCTTTTACTGAGAAACCAATATATTGTAAACGCAAATTCTACTTCATCAGCTTCTTTTCTCGCACTTTCCACCTGTGGAATTCTCTTCCGCATAATTACTTTCCTGATGCTTACAATCTCCAAGAATTTAAATGTAAATCAATAATCATCTCCTGTCTCACTAACTTACATTGACCCCACTCTCATCAGTAATCTCTTCCCTCTCCTACTCTCTTCCTAGCACCCCCTGCAACCTCTCACTCCTCATAACATTCCTCCTTGTTCACCCCACTCTCATCAGTAATCTCTTCCCTCTCCTACTCTCTTCCTAGCACCCCCTGCAACCTCTCACTCCTCATAACATTCCTCCTTGTTCACCCCACTCTCATCAGTAATCTCTTCCCTCTCCTACTCTCTTCCTAGCACCCCCTGCAACCTCTCACTCCTCATAACATTCCTCCTTGTTCACCCCACTCTCATCAGTAATCTCTTCCCTCTCCTACTCTCTTCCTAGCACCCCCTGCAACCTCTCACTCCTCATAACATTCCTCCTTGTTCACCCCACTCTCATCAGTAATCTCTTCCCTCTCCTACTCTCTTCCTAGCACCCCCTGCAACCTCTCACTCCTCATAACATTCCTCCTTGTTCACCCCACTCTCATCAGTAATCTCTTCCCTCTCCTACTCTCTTCCTAGCACCCCCTGCAACCTCTCACTCCTCATAACATTCCTCTACGTCCACCCCACTCTCATCAGTAATCTCTTCCCTCTCCTACTCTCTTCCTGACACCCCCTGCAAGCTCTCACTCCTCATAACATTCCTCCTCGTTCACCCCACTCTCATCAGTAATCTCTTCCCTCTCCTACTCTCTTCCTGACACACCCTGCAACCTCCCACTTCTCATAACATTCCTCCTCATCCACCCCACTCTCATCAGTGCTCTCTTCCCTCTCCTACTCTCTTCCTAGCACCCCCTGCAACCTCTCACTCGTCATAATATTCCTCCTCGCCCACCCCACTCTCATCAGTAATCTCTTCCCTCTCCTACTCTCTTCCTGACACTCCCTGCAACCTCTCACTTCTCATGACATTCCACTATGTAACCCCATGCACAACAGTGGCAGTAAAATGCCTTGCTTGTTGGCGACCCGATTATAAAAAAAATCCCACGAGGAAAACAAAGGGTTATTGGAATGAAAGGGAACGAGACAAGAAGTGAAGAGAAAGGATTATAAAGAAATAGGAGTCGAGGAAGACAGAACGTGATTCAACCGATTACGCAACCTTTGTTTCAACCTTTGGGCATCTTCAGAAGATTTATGTTAATATATTATTATAGTTAACTAGCAGTACAGCCCGGCGTTGCTCGGGTGTCATGAAAGCTTTAAAACTAATCCATGGTCCTGGAGCACAGACTCTTTGGACGTTGGCACGAAAGATTAAAAAGTAATAGTTGTTTCCAGTTAAAGCGAAACCGTAGACTGAAAGAAAAATGAATGGATGTAAGTCAAATTTTGATTTTCTGGTATCGATATCAAATAAGTTTTTTTTTGTCGAAAACTGAATTTTGAGGGCTAAATAAGTCCTCTGGGTAAATGGTATCATGGCTGAGACTAAGAACTACAATTATACCTACTTAGAGCCAAACCCGAAGCAAAAACTAAAATAAAAGGGCTGAAAAAAATAAAAAACATCTTGACTTTTATATATATATATTATCGATTTTCTGCACTATTGTAAGACCTGTAACCTTGAAACTTCTGAATATCGTTTCTTATGTCTTTTTCTATGTGTGTTTGAAATTTGATTAAAATCGGACCACTCCTTGTATAACCCATTTTGTTCGATTATCGATTTTCGATATTTATCAGGGTTACCTCGACACAAAACCTAGCTAAGAACACTCGCAGACGCTTATAGTACAACTGTGTAAATTTTCAAGAAAATCGGTTCAGCCGTTTAAAAATTAAAAAAAAAACTGCCATTATTATTATTATTGTTATTATTATTATTTGAAAGGTTTCTTGTTATTTATTTATTTGATTATTCTCAAGACTTTTCCAAATATATCCAGGCTGCCGAGCATCTCCATCAATTCTTTGTGGCGTATTTTGTCAAACGCCTTCGCATAATCAATAAAGCACATGTATAAGTTCTTCTTCATTTGTATTGCTCTTTCAGAGAGCATCCTAATCATAAATATAGCATTCCTTGTTCCCGTGTTTTTAACGAAACCGCACTGCTCTTGTCCTATCTCTGGCCTGATTCTGCTTCTCGCTCTATCCATCAGGATTCGGACGATCAGTTTTGTTATATGGCTCATTAAACTGATGGTTCTGTGGAGTTTGCACTCGTTTGCTCCTGGCTTCTTAGGTAGTGCTATGAATATAAACTTGCTGAGGTCATCTGGTATTACCCCACTATTATGAATTTCATTTATTATTACAGTAATGTTCTCTATACCAAATTCTTCCAGGGCTATCAGCAGCTCTAAGACTATGCCGTCTGGTCCAGCTGCTTTGTTTCTATTCCACTGCAGATCCCACTTCAGACTTTAATATTTCCGGTACGTCCTCATCTTTCCGTATTATTGGTTGCTCTCTCTTGTCGTGGAAAAGATCTTTTATATATTCTTCCCATTGTTGGAGTATGTCCTCTTTCTCCAAAATGATTGTTCCATCCTTAGATTTTATGCATCCTGTTGAAGAGCAGGTTTTAGTCCTGTCAGTTCTTCTATTTCCTTATGCATGTCTGGCTTATTATTCCTGCTCAATCTTTCTACTTTTGAACATTTGCCATAGCCATTTCTCTTTAGCCTGTCTACATTTTCTTCGTATTTCCTTGTGTAGTTCCCTCTACTCCAGTCCATGTCTTGATATCATTTTCTGCCTCCTTTGCATCATGTCCATAATCTCTTTAGTCATCCACTCGTTTTTCTTTCTGCGCCTAATTTCCTTTGGGGCAATGTTGTTTGCTGATGTCACTATAGCTTCCTTTAGCGTGTTCCATTTCGAGTGTCCTTTCCTAATTTGTTCTTCGTATTTGGTTTTCACGCTGTTATTGGATTCTTTCTGTAGGTTGAAGTCATTCACGAGTGAGTTGTATATCAGTTTTGGTGCTGCATTGGGCTTCTTCAATTTCCGGAGTTTTACTTTTAATTTGCAGATGACTGGGATGTGGTCGCTTCCCCAGTCAGCGCCTGGATACGCTTTGTTTTGAACCACTGCATTTCTGAATTTGCTGTTTATGGTTATGTAGTCTATCTGTTTTTTCGTATCACCCTCTGGGCTTCTCCATGTCCATAGACGTTGTGGGTGTTCTTGAAACCAGGTGTTAGTTATTACCTGGTCATTTGCTATGCACCATTGGACCCATTTTTCTCTTCGTTCGTTGCAGATTCCTAAAACAAAATGCCAGTTGTCCTACCTTCCCTCTCTTTACCTATTTTGGCATTCAAATCTCCCATGATGATCCTGATTTCTTGACTTTTACATTGAGCCTTGGCCTTCGCTAGAGTGGAGTAAAAAGATTCTATTTTTTCCTCAGTGCTTTGTGTTGTTGGTTTATAGATGACTACAATTGTTATGTTGAACGGTCTTCCTTTCAGTTTAACCAGGAGAACTTTTTCGGAGAACTGGCAGTATGTCTAAACATATTTCTTCATTTCTTTGTCCAGTATTAAGCCGACTCCTTTTTCATTATTTTTGCCTCCGGCGTATATTATCCTATGGTTGTCGCTGCTGAAGTCTCCATTATTTGGCCATCTGGCTTCGTATATTCCCAGTATATTGAATTTTAGTCTGTTCATTTCCTGCTTGACATTCTCTAGTTGTCCGCAGCTGTTTAACGTCCTGACGTTCCATGTCCCCAAGGTAATCCTTTCTTTATTGCGCACAGTCGCATGGTAACGCTCCAGTGACACCTGTTGCTCATACCTCCCAAGGGCGGAGGAACTCTTGATGAGTCAACGGCCAGCTAACTAGAGGTTGTGTCTCAATAAATCCCCGTGGAGAAGGCAACAGGATACCGCTCAACTATCTATCTATCCTGCGTAAAATCATGGCTATACAACGAATACATATTAAACCTAACGGCGTTAAGGGGATTGCTTCCAAAAAGAGCAATTCCTCGCCCGGTAAGGACCGACATGGGCAACAGTTGTCACCTGATCGTCATCCTGCGACTATTAGCAACAACGGCGTAAAGGGGACAGTTTTTCCCCAAATCTGTCCCTCGCCCGGGAAGGAACGACGGAATACTACTCTTAGCAAATATTTAGCTAGAAATCTGAAGTAAAGTAATGGTTTTGGAAAAAAAATATTGAAAATAGTTTCTTTGAGAGTGTTTTTTTCTGAGTATGCAAGCGGGTAGGGCCGGTTTTGTACCCCCATCTAAGTGCCCCCCTCCAATCTATAATACGTACCAATCTATGATACGCCCTCCCTGACTGGAATACATGATACAGGGCGTACTCTACTGCATTTTAATTTTCATAACGTAATCTAAACTTATTTTATAAATGGAATTTTTTTACTGTGTGTGTGTGTGTGTCTGTTACCTATAGACTCCGAAACGGCTGAACCGATTTTCTTGAAAATTTACACAGTTATACTATAAGCTATACTATAAGCGTCTGCGAATGTTCTTAGCTAGTTTTTGTGTCGAGGTACCCCCGATGTGCGTTGTGGTGCATTGGATATCGGCTCGGAACGAGAAACCGGGGAGCCGAGTTCGAATTCCAGTTGTATTCATTGCATTCACTTACGCGCAAATACCCTTGGGAAAGGTATTAATCCGTCTCTTCCTTCCAGTTATGGGTTAAATAACAGGACAGATTTGGTTCTATAGCCTTGATCGGCAACCAGTCTACCGCAGAAAAAAATGGCAACCTACTGTGGGATAATCTTCTGCCCAGTCAGTCATGTCTTTTTCGAGACATGATCGCCCAAGCGTGTATCACGTATGGCACTTTAACTGACTGACTGTCATTGAGTAATGGTTTTTATGGTCATAAGACTATAAAAAGCGAACACCGTTACTCAATGACAGTAAGCACCCTTGAAGAAGACTTCATATACGATAAACAACCGAATTCAAACATTATCCACAGCGACGTCAAACGTAAGTAAACTTTACTTATCAAACAAATCTGGCAGTAAAACGAGTGTAACAACAATATTGATAGCTTGTTAAACCCTTTTCAGTCTGGCCATAAAACAGCTTAATTAAGTGAGTTTATGGGTCTATTGTTTGCTTATACAATAGTGGATATATATAAAAAAGTAAATTCAGATTTTATTAAAGCGAGATTGTTCTATAGTTTTTTTGTAGTCATCACCCTTGAAAAGACAACACCAAGTAGCAGTGTTTTTCTCATGACAATGGCGATCTGTTCGAAGATTCTTATTAAATCAGGTGGGTGTATGGCAAGCACTAACTGTGAAAGAACAAATTACAAAAATAATAGCTGATAAATAATTTGTGGCTGGTGCAAAATTTCATTATGGAATTTTTACACGGACATTTTAAAAGTATATATATATATTAATTTATATGTCACAAATGGTGATGTAGTGACTCTACTATGAAATTACTCAATCCTCATAAACAGGAGAACTGATGCAAAGAGAACCAGACATAGTCATAAAGATTTCAAAAAAAGGAACCTACCAACTAATTGAGATGACTTGTCAATAAGATTCCAATATTTCTGAAAAGAATTTTAGAAACTGTCAAATTATAAAATCCTGGAAATGGAAGTAAGAAAAAAGTAGAAACTGAAAACTATAATTATCCTGGTTGTGATAGGGGTGTTGGGTATGATAAAGAATGGTACCTAAAAAGCATGCGAGTAAAATTCCTGGACACATCAGCATCTCAGAGCTAAAAAGTAGTACGTTTTGCGGAAATGTATATATTATCCGCAAAACCCTCTCCATCTAGGCAAAACGTACCAAACGTGCATAGATAACTCAATTGCAGTGCCCCTTTTACTCATAGACCTCGTAGGGTATTTACTAATTAGGAACTTAAAAATTACTCTCTGGCAAGATATTACTACAAATAGTAATAATAATAATAATAATAATAATAATAATAATAATAATAATAATAATAATAATATTCAATAATAAAAGAATAATAATAATATTCAATAATAAAAGAAGGCAGTAAATTCAAACAAGATTTACAGTTAGTAGATTCTGTAGAAAAGCAAAACAGTAGCCAAGAACCAACTATTGCGGCAAAAAATATGAAAATGAAAGCCAAAGATAAAGCTCTTGAAAAGATGAAACAGCGCTGGCAAGACAAACCTCTGCATGGCCAATATCCAGTACGTGCCAATAAATCCAATGTTGACAAAGTTAATACTCATCGATGGTTACGTGCATCTGGATTAAAGTCTGAAACTGAAGGATTTATACTTGCAGCACAAGACCAAAGTCTTTTCACGAGAAACTTTCAGGCAAATATTATGCATAATAATATGGATCCAAAATGCAGGTTTTGCGATAAACACCAAGAAACAATAGACCACCTAATCACAGGCTGTTCTGTGCTTGCCCCAAACGAATATAAAAATCGCCACGATAGAGTTGGGCAATATTTACATTGGGCAATGTGCAAACATTATGGAAAAGCTGTAAACAAGCACTGGTATGAACATCATCCAGCACCGGTTACAGAAATAGAAGATGTAACCATTCTATGGGATTACACCAACTACACAGACAGAAAAATTGAAGCAAACAGGCCAGACACTATTGTTAAAAACCAGAAGGAGAAAACTTGTCTATTAATTGATATGGCTTGTCCAGCGGATTGTAACATAGCAATCAAGGAATTTGAAAAACTGTCAAAATATAAAGACCTGGAAATTGAAATAGAAAAAATGTGGAAATTGAAAACAAGAGTTGTGCCAGTGATAGTAGGTGCACTTGGAATGATAAAAAATGGAACAAAACAACACATTGAAAGAATCCCTGGAAACCCCAGCTTAAGAGATATAAAAAAATTGTCTTATTAAGTACAGCCCACACACTAAGGAAAACTTTATCTATGTAATGCTGGGGATGATAGGGAAGATAGAAAAACATGAAATGAAGCCATAACAACACGCCACTACCTGCCTTAGGTCTCCCCGCAGACTTGGTTGGTAGTGAGACCAAAGCAGAAATCGAAATATGATGAAAAATGACATAATAATAATAATAATTCTTTCTATTGTAATAAAGATAGTTGTATATATATATATATAAACATGTTACGGAAATTAACGAAATTTAACGAAACTTGGTTATAATCAACCGACAATTTGTAATGAATTATTTTGAAATTATTTATCGGTAAAAATAATGTTCAAAATAATACATTATATATATATATATATATATATATATATATATATATATATATATATTAGCAGTATAGCCCGGCGTTGCTCGGGTGTAATGAAAGCTTTAAAACTAATCAATGGTCCTGGAGCTCAGACTCTTTGGACGTTGGTACGAAAGACTAAAAAGCATTTGTTGTTTCCAGTTAAAGCGAAACCGTAGACTGAAAGAAAAATGAATGGATGGAAGTCAAATTTTGATTTCCTGGTATCGATATCAAATAAGATTTTTTCGTGGTAAACTAAATTTTGAAGGCTAAATAAGTCATGTATTCGAATAGTGTAGCGATGTCAACGCACGACAGTTGTCGATTTCTCGTCCGTACATATGTACGTATGATGGGGTCTGTGTGAAACTATGATAGGTAAGAATTGCTATTATTTTATTTAAGGCTGTATTGCTATTTTTTATTTTAAAGTCGGTTATTAGCTTGTTTTTTTTAATTTTTTGTGGTTGCGTATATTTAAATGGTAGAAATTCTAATTTGTAATGCTTGTTAGTGTTTATGTGTGGTGTATTTTAAAATCTGTATGTTAGATGAACTTTCAAATAGTCTGCGGCTGAGTGATATGGGTATTTGTTTGATGATTGATGGTGGGTGGTTGGAGGATGTGTGTACGAAAGTTGCATCGTCATTTTCTTTTCTGTATGGTTCATATGTACGGACGAGAAATCGACAACTGTCCGCGCGTTGACATCGCTATACTATTCGAATACACCAACCGAATGCGTATGTATGTGCCTAACGGTACACATATACATAGATATGCCGAGCCCCTCACGATTCGCATGTGTATGTTTATGCAAGCCTCAGTGAGCGAACGCGCGTGTGTGTGTGTCCTTGCGCGCGTTAATGGGTGTACAAATGTATATATATATATATGTCTGCGTCTGTCATGACGACAGATCTCCCTCACTTCCACAAATGTCTGAGTCTGTCATGACGACAGATTTCCCCACTTCCACAAATTTACACGAATATACGCAACCCCACATATAACCAATTTTTCAAAAAATTAATCAGTTTGTCTGACGATCGCAAAAGCGTGAAACCCAGGGTTACAAACTCGCACCTATCTACATGAATATGTCTGTCTATCACTGATATTGAGTGCTTTTAAATAAATACCACGCATATATAATATATAAATAATATAATATATATAACAAATTAAATATATATATATATTTATATTGATATTTATAATTATATACATACACTTTTCACTCACACACACACACACACACACATATATATATGTATTCTTGTAGAAAAATAAAATTACAAAGATTATCACGGATAATCTTTCGTGTATTATAATTGAAAGATGCCATAAATGAGCTGTAACGACAGATTTCCCCACTTCCACAAATTTACACGAATATACGCAACCCTACATATAACCAATTTTTCAAAAAATTAATCAGTTTGTCTGACGATCGCAAGAGCGTGAAACCCAGGGTTACAAACTCACATCTATCTATCTATCTATCTATCTATCTATCTATCTATCTATCTATCTATCTATCCTGACTGAGCATACTGGAAGAGTGGTAGACTTTGTAAACAGTAGCTACTCCGGTATTTACGCACCGCTCATTCGATAATGAATTGGAGCAATCTAGCTATTGGGCGTGTTTATACGCGCTAAAAAGCCTGCCTTCTTCTACTGGACGCTCGTGGCCTAGGGGTAGAATCGCCGACTGACGCCAATGCGGTCGGGTTTCAATCCTGGGTTACGAAGCGACCCGGAACCTAAGCCGTACTGAAACAGCGAAACAGATCTGTCTGCGGATGACTATAGTGTATATATATATATATATATGATTCTGTTATGTTCAGGAGGGATAAACTGTGATGAAACAGCTAATAATCCTCTCAAATATTTTGACAGCCGAAATGAAACTCATAATAATAATAATAATAATAATAATAATAATAAAGACTTTAAATATATACAAGATATCACTCGTCATCATCAATTTCATCAAACAATGCATGTAGATATGGAAAACAACCCTTTACCTGAATCATATAAATGGAACCAATAAGTCTGATGAAATAAACATCAAAAGATATATATTTCAAGGTGATTCTTTGTCTCCCTTACTATTCTGCATATCATTAATAGCACTAACCAGTCAACTTAATAAGACAGAATGTGGTTATAAAATAGGCCAAAAAAAAAAAAAATAAGCCATCTATTTTACATGGATGAAAAAAAATATGAAAATGAAGACCAAACATAAAGCTCTTGAACAGATAAAACAACGTTGGCAAGACAAACCTCTGCATGGCCAATATCCAAGACGTGCCAATAAATGAAATGTTGATAAAGTTAATACTCATCGATGGTTACGTGCATCTGGATTAAAGTCTGAAACTGAAGGCTTTATTCTTGCAGCGCAAGACCAAAGTTTTTTTAACTAAAAACTTTCAGGCAAATATTATACATAATAATATGGATCCAAAATGCAGGTTTTGTGATAATCACCACGAAACAATAGACCACCTAATCTCAGGCTATTCTGTGCTTGCTCCAAATGAACATAAAAATCGCCACGATAGAGTGGGGCAATATTTACATTGGGCAATGTGCAAACACTATGGAAAATCTGTAAACAAACACTGGTATGAACATCACCCAGCACCGGTTACAGAAATAGGAGATGTTACCATTCTATGGAATTAAACCATCTACACAGACAGAAAAATTGAAGCAAATAGGCCTGACATTATTGTTAAAAACCAGAAAGAAAAAACTTGTCTATGAATTGATATGGCTTTTGCAGCGGATTGAACATAGCAATCAAGAAATTTTTAAAACTGTCAAAATATAATGACCTGAAATTTGAAATAGAAAAAAATGTGGAAATTGAAAACAACAGTTGTGCCAGTGATAGTGGGTGCACTTGGAATGATAGAGAATGGAACAAAACAACACATTGAAAGAATCCCTGGAAACCCCAGCTTAAGAGACATACAAAAAATTGTCTTTTTAAGTACAGCCCACACACTAAGGATAACTTTTGCTATGTAACGCTAGGGATGATAGGGGAGATAGAAAAAAAACATGAAATGGAGCCATAATAACATGCTCCGACTTGCCTTAGGTCTTCCCGCAGAATTGGTTGGTAGTGCGACTATAGCAGAAATCGAAATATGATGAAAAATGACATAATAATAAAAGAACAGAATTATGATAATAATAATAATAATAATAATAATAATAATAATAATAATAATAATAACAGAATTATGGCCATTAATAGTCTTGCCATCCCAGTGTTCCAATATAGCTTCAACATCTTGAACTGGACTCTAAACGACATCAGACGAATGGATTCTAAAACACGAAAGCTCCCTTTTAAACGTAAGATGCATCATCTAAAGGCTGATGTAGACTGCCTATACATATCCCGTAAAGAAGGAGGAAGAGGTCTTATTCGGCTAGAATTGTCATACAAGACAACAAATATTGGCTTACTAACATACATAGAAACAACAAAGGACTGGACGATACAATTAGTTAAACAGCATGAGAACAGAAAGAAAAATATTCAATAATGAAAGAAGACAGTAAATAGAAACAAGATTTACATTTCGTATATTCATTTACATTTCGTATATTCTGTAGATAAGCAGAACAGAAGCCAGGAACCAACTGTTGAGGCAAAAAATAAGAAAAAAAAAGTTAATGTTCATCGATGGTTACGTGCATATGGATTAAAGTTTGAAACTGAATGCTTTATTCTTGCAGCGCAAGACCAAAGTCTTTTCACTAGAAACTTTCAGGCAAATATTATACATAATGTGGATCTAAAATGTAGGTTCTGTGATAAATACCAAGAAACAATAGACCATCTAATCTCAGGATATTCTGTACTTGCCCAAAATGAGTATAAAAATCGTCACGATAGAGTAGGGCAATATTTACACTGGACAATGTGCAAACACTATGAAAAATATGTAAATAAACACTGGTATAAACATCACCCAGCACCGGTTACAGAAATAGATGATGTCATGATTCTATGGGACTACAGATAGAAAAACTGAAGCAAATAGGCCGGCCATTATTGTTAAAAACTAAAAAGAAAAAAAAACTTGCTTATTAATTGATATGGCTTGTGCAGCGGATTGTAACATAGCAACCAAGGAATTTGAAAAACTGTCAAAATATAAAGACCTAGAAATTGAAATAGAAAAATGTGGTAATTAAAAACAAGTATCGTACCATTGATAGTGGGTACATTTGGAATGATAAGAAATGGAACAAAACAACACATTGAAAGAATCCCTGGAAATCCCAGCTTAAAAGATATACAAAACATTGTCTTATTAAGTACAGCCCACACACTAAGGAGAGCTTTTTCTATGTAACGCTAGGGATGTTAGGGAGATATGAAAAAAAATGAAATGGAGTCATAACAACGCACCACTACCTGCCTTAGGTCTTCCTGCAGACTTGGTAGGTAGTACGACCATAGCAGAAATTGAATTATAATGAAAAATGACATAATAATAATAATGAACATCACACAGCACCGGTTACAGAAATAGATGTCACCATTCTATGATATTACACCATCTACACAGAAAGGGAAATTGAAGCAAATAGGCCAGACATTATTGTTAAAAACAAAAAAGAAAGAAAAAACTTCCCTTTTAATTGATATGACTTGTCTAGCGGATTGTAACATAGCAACCAAGGAATTTGAAAAAGTAATAAATATATAGACCTGGAAATTGAAATAGAAAAAATGTGGAAATTGAAAACAATAATCGTAACAGTGATAGTCGGTGCACTTGGAAGGATAAAAAATGGAACAAAACAATACATTGAAAGAATCCCTGGAAACCCCAGCTTAAGAGATATACAAAAATTGTCATGTTAAGAACAGCCCACACATTAAGAAAAACTTTGTCTATGTAACGCTAGTGGTGTTATGGGAGATAGAAAAAACATAATATGTAGCCACAACAACACACTACAACCTGCTTTTGGTCTTTCCGCAGACTTGGTTGGTTGTGTAACCAAAGCAGAAATCGAATTATGATGAAAATGACACAAAATAATAATGTCCCACTTAGAGAAGACCGTAATGGAAGCAAAGAAACAGAAAAGACAATGTGATAAACAATTTTTTGATCTTATGTCTGTCTTCCTAAAGTTATCTTTAAAAAGTGCATACAATTACAGTATAAAAATATAAAAATTACAAGTATTTGGACAAAACATCGCTTGTATTAAGAAAAATACGGTTTTACTGGTAATTAATTTTTTGGTACGATTGATTTTATTCGTTAAAATTTGCCTGATGTTTTTTTTTTTTTTTTTGACAAAAACGACGGGCAGGTTGGGAAATAATCTTCTTAAAAGACGAATGTTTTTTTAGAAGTATGTTCATAGCTATTTACATTATTCGGACTATTGTCCTTATCTTTGTTGCTATTTGTACGACGTTTCGGTCGTTGTATACTTCGGCCTTCTTCAGATGCTAGGAGTTTCGAACCGAACTCTTTATAACAAAAACTGGGTGGGGTATATCATCCTCATTCCTTGCTTAAAGCCTCGATTTGAAGTCATGACTTATCTAACCCTGCAAGTTACTTGTTCTAGCCTTGTATTGAACTCACAACTCTAAGAGTCAAGTTAGGAACTAACCAAAGTCTATATCCACTGGGCCATGTGTGCTTAAGGACAAGAACAACTGAACTTTTGGGACTTATAAACCTAATGCCCAGTAGCCCTTTTTACTAGAGTTCATATTTTTTATGTTAATGGTTTGCTCTAGTATTTTTGATGTTAATGGTTTTCACTTGTGTTTTTAACCGGAACTCATATTGCAATGCTTGACACAAATAATTTTCTCTGATATTCCGTATTACTGGTTCCATCTATGCTTGGTCGGCTAAGGAGATTTTTGAATCCTAGCATATGTGCTGATTCCTTAAGTTTACGTATTGTCCAGTTGTGTCCTCTATCTATTATTTCAATTTCATTCCATAGGGGGCGGTGATTCCCTTTCTCCCTCGATATCTGGTCAGCATCTGAAGAAGGCCAGAGCGTACGACAACCGAAACGTTGTACAAATGGCAATAAAGAGTCCGAATAATGTAAATACTGTAAATACTACATCATCTCAGAAATATCGACAAATTTTCATAGCTGTCGAAAAGATAATGTGGATATAAAGTGGTGGATCAATTCTATATTAAAATCAATATACAAACTTCTCCCTCACTTTGTGGCCACTGGAGTTTCTGCACATTTACATCCCAGAGAATGTAAATAAATCTAGGAGACATGCCCGTGTGGCTAATCAGTATTTAATTGATTGATTAGTTTGTCTTCTACGGGTTTCGTTTTTGGATAATAATGGTTTAGCGATACAAGTCTTACTAATTAACCCATAGCTAGGGTGAAAAGAGATGGATCCATACCTAACCAGAATTTGATTAAAAAAATGAACAACAAAAGATAATGTGGATATAAAGTGGTGGATCAGCTGTCGAGTCGTACTTTTGAAATTCCAGAAAAATGCTGGGTTATTCGACCCCGGAAAATGTGATAGACGGGGAAAACCCTGTTCGCTGTGCAACAATATGAGTCAAGCCAATGTCATCACAAATTCAAAGAAAAACATTACGATTTCTTTAAAAGGAGAAAATTGTACCGATTGTCAATATTCAGAATCCACCGACTTGTCAACCCTTAAAATTGCATGACGATAACTACAAATGTAAACTCCTAACGCTCCACACCAAAGGGAGATGAACAAAATGACAGGAGAGCTCCATAAGAATTACGCTAAATAATTTGACTAATTTCTCTCACTAACTTATCAGGTAAAATTCAAGATGAGGTTGATCCCTATCATGCTATGCACATTCAGTTGCATTCCATTCACGCTGTGTTTGTCGAGTTGATTAACAGTACAACCGTTTCTCTCAAGACAAGTGACGTTTTTAGAAAAACTTTTATTCTTAAAATATATTTTTATGCTTGTATGCAATTTCAAAAAGTCTTCAAGAAGACAGATATACTGTCGAAATTCTGCTAAAACCGTGTTTTTCTTTTTCATTTGTTAAATCGCGTTACTCTTGAAGTGCTGAAAAATATCGGAAGAGTTACGTCAACCATTTTGTTTGTTTAATAATGATAATAATAAAGTATTTGACATCGCTCGGTTCACACTCCACCCACGTCTATTGAACAGGTATAGTGGATCATCCCCGTTTAGGATGTGGTTTCCGGTCTCTCTTTTCCAATCTTCTCGCTTTGGTTTCTTTTTTTTTTCAATTGGAGTAGATAGATCTATCTATCGCCCGGTTCACACTCCACCCACGACTATTGAACAGGTTAAGAGGCTCATCCCTTGTTCCCTGTTTAGGATGTGATTTCCGGCTTTCTCTTTTCCAATCTTTTCACTATTACGTAGCCTCCTGCACATCAGTGGCGTTACCGTCTTGCTCGGGGTGATACGATTAAAAAAAAAATAGCGCATTATTAAAATCTGCTAAAATAAGGGGAGAGTATTAAAGTGATTTATGAACGTGAAAATACATTCTGATAATAATAGGAGCACCAGGGTTAATTAAAAAAAAATTGCTATATACATTAAAAAAATAAAGAAAGAGATCAAACCTTATCTGAGTTACGATTAGGCTCATGAGTACCATTCATAGGTTGAGAAAAATTACCTTAGCGTAATATGTTCAATAACTTTCTCCGGAAAAAACCTTATCAATAAATCAGGAAAACTGGAAGTAATAATAATAATAATTCTTACAGACTGAACTGTATTTTTGAAGACCTTCAAAAACATTATCAAAATATTCCTTGCATGAAGTAAAAATCTAAATATGACACGTAAACACATCAGCTGTGATTGAAGCCTTGCGCTTGATTTCAAAAACTTTCTGTTGAGACTCATTCAAGGGATCATGGCGGCCTATTACTTTAAGAAATACGAAGATTGTTCTCACAAACACCGATCACACTTTACAAAAGGCTTTGCCGATATAAAATGTGAGTGTTCTCAGGTTGCTTTATTTTTATTTATCTATATATTTTTTACAAAAATGTTCAGTGGAAATCCGATGAAGCCATTTCTGAAATTAGGTCTCTGGCTGGGACCCGGAAGAAAATGATTATAGAGCTGAAACCAAGGAAAATAATAATAATAATAATTTCATCTGAAACATAAAAAAATTAATGAGTCATAACATATTGGTGTCATATTTTTGCGATAAAAATGTACGGGTTTTTCCACCGGTTGGTCTTCGAGCCCAAGTTAATGCCAAGATTTTCGGATACTGATTCGTAAAGCAGGTCGGCTCTATCCACGTAGAAGATTAGTACAACACAGCTTTCCTTGATTTGTTTCTTTGATCTTTATTTGGATTGTGTTTACAGTAAATGACTAACGCTACGTAAGTATCCAGCCGCTTTTCTTTGTCATTCAATTATCAACCGAGTTTCTCTGTAGTGCGACGCGGAGGTTGTCATATGAAACGCTAACAAATGCATTATTTTATGCACAAATTATCTTATTTTTAAAAGTATACTTTAGAGGCATACTAACAGAGATATTGTCATTAAAGTGCATAATCAAACGGCATTATCTGGTAAAAAATAAATTAATATTAATGATAAACGTGCGTAGTTTTCATCATGTTGCTCAAATGGATCTTAAAAGATCCATTTGAGCAATATGATGAAAAACGTGTTTCCTTAAAAGGAAACACGTTTTTTGTCATTTGTTTATTAAATCTACAGTTACTTAAATATGATATTGTCTGCCAAGTGTAAGTGCCAGTACAATTAAATTATTAACTTGATTAACAATTATTTTCCGCTTTTGAGAATTATTGTAATATTGCAAAAGTGTACTGCAAAATTTGTTCATAACAGTTAAGAGTACATCTGGAGAAAATGAACATATGATAGTGGTCAACGCAAAATTTGATTGATTCATTCATTTTTTACGGCTTATCAACACTTTTCAGATTATTTAAGGTCGGAAAACATTAGATTGTAAGAGAGTTTTTGTTTTTTTTTAGATAATAATGGTTTAGAGATACAAGTCTTATTTTTCACCCATAGCTAGGGTGAAAAGAGATGGATCCATACCTAACCAGAATTTGATTTAAAAAAATAAACAACAAAAGATAATGTGGATATAAAGTGATGGATCAATTCTTTATTGAAATCAATATACAAACTTCTCCCTCACTTTGTGGCCACTGTAGTTTCTGCACCTTTACATCCCAGAGAATGTAAATAAATCTAGAAGACATGCCCGTATAGTTAATCAGTAATTGATTGATTGATTGGTTTGCCTTCCATGGGTTTTAACCCTATGAAGGTTATTTAAAGACAGAATCTCTTTAGAGTGTGAGAATATTTTTTTTCGTGGGAAAGATAATAAGAGTTTAGTGATACCAGTTTTGCAAATTAACCCATAGTCGGTAGCGGGGGGGGGGGGCGAAGGGCATTTGTGAGCAAGTGAATATAATAAAAAGCGAAACAGGATTTGGAAGTCCGTTTTCCGATTAACAATAAATCCAGATCAGTTACACAAGTTACTGCAATTGGTATTCCTAAAAGGTCACTCATATAGTTACTGATCAAACTCGTCGTTGCTTTACTCCGGTGAGAGGACGGGAACCGATGTTTTAACGTGATGGGGCTGTAATCCTTCAAAGCAAAAGACAGTCGATTGACAATTATTCATTTAGAGCTTTTAAAACGTGGTGAAACCCTAAATGAACATTTATAATTCCAGCAGCTGCAACATGTCCATTTAAGTTTGGTCGAAATGCCCCCTGCTCTCTCTCAAAAAATGTTACGTTTCTCAAAGAAATATTGGAACTCAGCCGATGTGCGTTGTGGTACCAGTGGATATCGACTCGGAGCGACAAATCGGGGAGCCGAGTTCGAATTCCAGTAGAATTTCTTGCATTCACTTGCGCACAAGTACCCTTGGAAAAGGTATTAATCCGTCTCTTCCCTCTAGTTATGGGTTAAATAATAGGACAGATTGGGTTCTATAGCCTTGGTCGGCAACTAATCTACCGCAGAAAGCAATGGCAACCTACTGCGGGATAATCTTCTGCCCAGTCAGTCATGCCTCTTTCGAGACATGACATGATCGCCCAAGCGTGTATCATGTATGGCCCACGCGTGTACCATGTATGGCACTTAACTGACTGACTGTTTTCTCTCTCACGCCATATTCACCTGGCCTTGCATGAACAGATTTTTACCGTTCTTGATCGCGACAAAACACTTTGACGTGGAAATTTTCCTCAAAACACCAGATTCAAGAATCGCAGAAATTTTTCCGTACCAAAATCATAAAAGAACTGCCTGATTAGTCACAAAATTTGACTCAAATTAATATTTCTTTCCATTTTTTACAAATAATTTTCATTCTCGGCAGGATTATTTTGTTAAAGCGTATTAAAAAAAATCCCCAAATGACATTTGGATTTAATACAAAAGAGTACATTTCTGCTGTTGACGAAGGCTTGTAAAATCTTTTTAATTTTATCATTTTCTCTTAAATAGCGGGTAGAATATGGAATGGTAATAAGCTCGCTCCAGGGAAGACAAAAACTCGACTTGCTTAAATGTTTACAGTTCCCTTGGCACGACTTCAAAGATATCGAATATATTTCTTCATTTTCTTTTGTTTGTCGTCTGCATTCATTGTTGTTACGGATTTAATTTCTTTCCGTTCTTTTGTGGGGGAAGTTTTTTTTTTTTTTGGCTTGTGGATTTATTAAAGTATCACACATTAAGTTCAGCACCATTCGGTTAATTTGATTCAACTTTACTTCAAAGTCGTTCGTTTCTGAAAAAATAAAATAAATGACAGAAAGGTAATACTGTGTATACATTTAAGGACAAAAGTGGGTGAGTAACAATTTATACAGACAGGAAGGGTTACAAATAATAAATAGAGGCGAAATAAACAGGCACATTAGAAAAAAAAACATTTCTTATATTTTCACAAAACGAAAACACAAGAACCAATATATATATTCACATAGATAGGTGTGAGCTTGTAACCCTGGGTTATGAATATGTCAGCTCTATCACTGATATTGAGCACTTTCAAATAAGTACCACGCATATATAATATGCAGATCTGTTTCGCTGTAGCACAGCTCATCAGTACTGTTAGATTCCGATTGCTTTTTAACCAAGGATTGAAACCCGACCGAATTGGCGTCACTCGGCGATTCTACCTCTGGGCTATGGGCGTTCGGTGGAAGAAGGCAGACCTTTTTAGCACGTATATTATCATTATACGCGCCCAATAGCCAGATATATATATATATATATAGAGAGAGAGAGAGAGAGAAAAAGAGATAGATAGATAGCTAGCTAGCTAGCTAGCTAGATAGATAGATAGATAGATAGATAGATAGATAGATAGATAGATAGATATGGATATCAATAAATATATTTTTGGTGTTAATAAAACAGTGCTTGATGAAATATAACACATCTATAGAGCATATATTAATAAATATACATATTATAATACGTATTATCCTTATATATATATATATATATATAATTATTACTTTATAACATGTGAAAATACAAACTACTACAAAATTGTACATTTTGTTTCGATGTTGAAAGAACAATGTCTCATCAGGTAGTGAATAATGATGGCAATAAACGTTTTAAATGTTAAAAATATTTAAAAAAACACCCCTTTATTTCAGGAAAGTTCTAAAGTAATAATTAATAATAATATTAATTGCTCTATTTCTATATTGAGCACTGTTTTAAATTAATGTTTTGAATATTGCAATTATTTATTTCATTCTTATTCATTTGTGTGTGTATATATATATATATATATAGTATCCTTGGAACTTGGCAAGGTGAATTCCACAGGGGATTGTAATCCGATGAGAACTCAATATTGGAATTTAAAAAAGTACTTTAATGAAAATAAGTTGGATGTTTATATAAATCCATAGCTTATTTCGCGGAACTCTTCCAGACCGCTCATCAGACCAAATTCATACAACAATGATTGGGTTAAATTTATCCATTTATTCATGAATGGGTTTAATTTATTTTTATTATTTTTTCACGAATTTTTTTTCATGATTTTTTTTTTGTCTGGATAAATTTAACCAATTCATTGTTGCATAAATTTGCTCTGATGAGCGGTCTGTAAGAGATTAACGAAATAAGCTGTTACCAAGGAATTTATAAAAGCATCCAACTTATTTTCATTGTATATATATAAACGTCTCACCCAAAGAGTGAAGAGAAAGGAGAACAAGTCACAGTGGGTGTTAGAGAAAGGGTAAGAGAAAGATATGAACACTGGTCTGAAAAGAGCTGCGTTAGAATAGAGAGGATATAAAAAAAAGATACAAAGGGTGTGGGGAAAAATAGGAATCAAGAAGCAGGCAATTGACATTGCATTTAAACTCTTGTACTTTTTGTAGCTATAAGGGAAGAAAGTATACGCAAGGAAGTATATATATATAGTTATTAATTACATGAATGTTTCAATGTCGAAACAAAATGTACAATTTTGTAGTAGTTTGTAGTTTGTACATGTTCTAAAATAATAATGAATATATATATATATATATATATATATATATATATATATATATGCAATAGTGGCCATAATATAAGAAACGGAAACTACAAAGACATAAATATGTATATTAATTAAAAAATAATGCATGATTAGCAATGAAATTTTTACCAAATAAAGATTCGGGTGTAATGCATAAATATTATACAAAATTACAAAAATTTACTTAAGAATTGTGTTTTAAATAAAGATTAAATGAAAGAAAGGAAATAAACTACTGGACAAAAGTTAATACTTGTTTGTGAACAAAATATCAACAAAATTTAATATTTGGTAAACATCCCCTTATTTTCAATGACTTTTCTGCATCGTCGACAACATAATTTAATTAATTTCTTGCAAAAATTAGCAGTAATTCCCTCCCATTCGTCTTTCAATAACTCCCATAGGTGATCCTGATTTTTCGGGTTTCTTTTCTGAGACCTTTCTGCAATTATCTTCTAAACATTTTCTCTTGAATTCAGGTCGGGGCTCTGGGCTGGCCACTTTATTAGAGCGATTCCTTCTTCTTCAAATAAAACCATAACATTCTGAGCCTAATGATAAAGTGCATCGTTCTGCATGAAAATAAAAGATTCATAAAGATTATGGTGTAGTCTTGGTACTATATGCAGCTGAAGAAGCCTTTTGTAAATTTCAGCATTGATATTGCCATGTACGTGGATGATAGGGTCAACTCCTGCTGATGAAATCATTCCCCATACCATCACACTGCCGCCACCAAACTTAACGGTCTTCTTAACACATTGAGAAGACAGTCTTTCATCTGTCCTACGACGTACGTAAGTTTTGCCCTCAGAACCAAATATAGTAAACTTGGACTCGTCACTGAAATGAATTGTATCCCATTGTGTGTAACTCGAAACATGTTCTCTCGCATACTCCATGCTTGCCCTTTGGTTTTGCTTTGAAATGAGAGTCTTCGAAGCTGGAATACGGGCATGCAAACCCTGCATTTATATATATATATATATATATATATATATATATATATATATTAACGTATATTTGGGAAGAAAACTTTCTTTCAAACAAGTTTATTAAATAGGGTCGACAAGAAAGATTTTTTTTTATTTTTAAAACATTCTAATATTTTCCCGTTTTGTAGGAGTTAAGAAATATCAAAATTGCTCATGATTTTTTCATCTCAAGCGCTTTCAACTACTTCTATAACCATTATCACATACGTTTGTGTCTCTGGTGAAGAGAAATAACAACATCAGAAAAAAATTGAAAATTATTAAATATCTGGATGGGGTGAGGCTTTTAAGCTAAACAAAGTGAATAAGTGTTGTTATTGTTTAATTTTTAAATTATATGTTTATTATATTATTTTAGCTTGTGTAATAAGCTATGTATTATATATTTAAAAGAAAATATTTTTAGGTTAGTATTTTTGTTTTTGAGGTGTTTGCAGTGTTGGGCAAAACTAGTCCCAGCTCAGACTACCTTCACGGCTATCCTTTTACTTATTTCTCGTTGTTTTCCTCTGGCCTACTTGCTTTCAATCTGCTCTGTGAATATGAAATTTTTCAGATTTCACTTTCCTCCTTATTTGTCATTTTAACTGCCTCTTCCTGGCGTAGATCCTTTGCCTGTCTTGCGCATATATATACATATATGATTTTTTTAATCGTTTCACCCCAAGCAAGGCGGTACCGCCACTGATGCGAATAGGGATACATAAGAGAGTAAAGTTTAGACAGGAGGAGAGCGAAGAGAAAGACGAACCAGCTACAGGGAGTAAAGAGAAAGGACATGAAAAGGATGTGAACACAGGAGTGAAAACAGCTGCGAAGGTAGAGAGAATGAAAAAAAAAAACAAGATTCAGGGGATGATGTAGAAAGGACTGGAGTCAAAGAGATAAAAGATGGGAATTGACATTGCATTTAAAGGGAAGGGAGTTCCACAGGCGGGAAGTGCGAGAAAAGAAGCTGATGGAGTAGAATTGTTGGCTGCATTTGGTTTATCTAACTGTAAATTGTTGGGACCTTGTTTCCAGTCTGGTTGCATGAGTACATTCTTGGGAAGGCGGCACCAATGACGTAAGTTCATTGGAGCAGAATCCATGAAAATATTTGTAAAAGAGACAGACTGAAGCTATATCCCACGGTGAGAAAATGGCTGGAGTCGAGCTGCCAGGTCGGGACCAATCACATTACAGATTCTCCTTTGGGGCATGTCGAGAATGCTGAGATGTACAGCAGGAGCGCCTGACCAGATATGACAACAGTACAGGACATTTCCACGTCCGTGAATCCTATGTAGTGCATAAGAAACATTATTTAAAAGAAGCGGTATAACTAAGGACTCTTAAGAAAAGAATCTACTATTGAGTAAGTCGTCTTTGGAAGGGTCTAATCTAACATTTTGAGCATCATATATGACCACAGGACTTCATCTTTATGTATCGTGTCCTTTCAGGACGTAGGAGATCATGGATTTCAAATTGCTCCTATCAATTGGGCTCTTACCTCCTCCGCCATCCAACTGCTCAAGCTCATCAAGAAGGTTTGGCGCTGCTTAACTCTGTCTTTCTATCCCTCTATCCACCCTGTTAGTATTAGGTTCTCTAAGCCCTCTTTTTCATTACGTGTTTCTGAAACCTCAGCTGTCTCCTCCTGATGCCAAGTATAAGTTTTCTTTCCGTTTACCTTCTCTCTAAAACCTCGTCGTTGCTCATATGCTCGGTTATTGCATGCTGGGCATCTTTCTGTAGAATCACATTTCGTGTCTGTCCTTCATTTAGGACCTCAAGTCTCAAAAGAAAGACATTTCTTTTTTCTGTTATAAACGTTTGAATTGTACACATGAAACAGATAAGTGGTTAATAAATATAGCGGGCGTTTCTTTCGAATATGAAGCGTCCATAATAATAACGTTTAAAGCAATAATATTTATTTAAAAATAAATCCATTACTTCTTAGGAAATCGCGTCGTAGAGTCCTGAAATTAGTAGCAGGTTTTTAGAAACTTATAATTTTACAAGATCTTTATTTTAAACTGTACAATTTATCTCGGTTTTTCCAGTGGGCATAAATTGATTTTGATATTTCGATTTTGATCTGCATACGTATTTTTAAAATCCTTCCCAGGATTCGTCATTAGCGGCCAAAATCTCAACAATGTAAGATGATACGATGCTGATAGCAGACACGGAAAATAAAATATAGGACCTACTAAAGAAGGGCTTACGGCCTATCACAATGTAAGATACGCGGATGACACGGTTCTGATAGCAAACACGGAAAATAAAATGCAGGACCTTCTACAAAACGGTAGCTAAAGAAAGCGAAAAGAAAGAACTCATCATAAACTTCAAGAAAACTGAATGTATGGTCATCAGCCAAAAGAAGACCCCAAAATGCCAACTACAGGTCAAAGAAACTAAAATAAAACAACTAAAGACATTTAAATACCTGAGAAGTGTTCTGACAGAGGATGGAAAATGCGACATTGAGATCCAAAGACGCATTGGCATGGCCAAGGATGCATTTCAAAAGCTAACCATACTACTGAGTAGACAGGAAATTTTCATTGGAAACAAAGAAAAGAGTCCTGGATTGCTATGTGATATTTGTCCTTCTGTATGGAAGTGAAAACGAGACGATCTCATCAAGGATGAAGGAGAAGCTCGAGGTAGCAAAAATGTGGTTTTACAGAAGGATGCTGAGGATACCATGGACTGAGCCTGTGAGCAATGATGAAGTGTTGGAGAGGATGTAAACGAGAAGAAAACTCATACTTAACATCAGGAAAAGACAGAGGAGGTTCTTGGGACACGTAATGAGGAAGGGGGGCTTGGAGAATTTAATACTCACAGGACGCATAGAAAGAAAAACAGACAAGGGAAACCAGCGCAAGACATACTTGATTGGCCCGAGCAAATGGATGGTTTGGGAGAGATACCAAGAGGAAAATATTGAGAGTGACAAGAGACAGAGCCAAATGGATGTCCATGATCGCCTACATCATGAAGGAACACGGCATATGAAGATTGTCAAATAATAATATTTAAAAGAAAAAGTACATGGCCATCTCTTTACTGCTTGCATCTTCACCCATGTTTTTTACAGTTTTGTAAAATCTAATTTGGTGACAATGCGCACACCAGCTGCCAGTCAGGCACCTTTAAAACTGCCACCAACCCCCACCCGACCTTTCCACTCGTTGTCAATTACTGCTCCGGCTAACAAGCAGACCTCTGGCGCGAGTGTTTGTGGGTCGTTCACTCACCGGCGTTCCCACGCTTTTAGGCATGCCTGTTGCCATATGGCGGACTCCTCCATTGATAACGACTTCCTCTGGCTTTTTCCCATGATTATCCCTTTATGAGACATAGCTTAACTGACGGGCAGTCACGAAAACTTCGCAACGTTACAACGTCTTAATTAGAATTTCCGATCGGTCGCACGACAAACCATCTGTCAGCTTTGTAAAATTACAAATTGCAAAACAAAGTCAAAGATTTACGTTCTTGTTTACATTTCTCGATTTCAGGTTTTTACTTTGGTTTGTTTCGAAACAAAGTTTCACTTTATGGAAAAGGAGTAAAGACTTTCGGATGTGTGAAATTTAGGGGTTGAACAAAATTTTCTTTCTTTTAATGTTTTAGGAATAATATAACATTTTTAATACCAACACGTAAACGGCTGGTGAGCCACTCAATGCAGTTAATTACTGAATTACGTGCATTACATGAATATAACAAAAGTCGCTTGAAATGTCAGTAAAGATTATCGGATGTTTGAAGTTTAAAGTTTGAACAGAATTTTTTATTTTTAGAATCTGTTTGGTAGTGTAATCTTTTTTTAATACAAAAGTTCACCCGATACAAGGCTGGAGAGCTACCCAAGGTAGATCATTACTGAATGACGTGTATGACATGAATGTAACAAGAGGTAGTAGAAAAGGGATGATTATGAGAATCAGGTGGAGAATGAGCATTCATTTTAAGACGTTTGTAACCTTGTAGGAAACAACCTCGAAGAAATAGATTTCTTTAGTTCTTGGTGGGGTTCGAAGCTAAGTATAAATGTCATGTTACAAATGTCATGTTACAAATGTCATGTTACAAATGTCTTGTTACAGTCGAAATCGAAGGATATGATAAAAAAAATTTGTGCACATGATTTTTAGTGGAAATGAGGAAAGGCTGTTAACTACGTACCATCTTTTTGCCGAAGTTTTTTTACCAATTCTGAGTGAAGTTCATCAATGTATCGTGACGCTTCTGTTACTACTTGCCGCTAGGAAGGAGAAAAGAAAAGAAAGATATAAGAATTATATATATATGTAGTTCAATCACAGGTCTACATTTAAAACAGAAGACTTAAAAAATTGCACAAAATTGGCTGGCCGCGTGTGGAAATTGAAATTAAAACATGGAAAAGAACCAGACATAACGTGGAGTATAGTGAAAAAAGCCAAGTCTTACAGCGGTGCCAAAATATGTAGACTGTGCCAGGAAGAAAAGTTAGCTATTATGTTATTACCAAAGAAAAATGAATTACTGAATGAAAGAACAGACATTATGACTAAGTGTAAACATACCACAAAATAACTATTAGGTTCATACAACCATGGAAGAAAACGTTATAATTTCTTCTAATTTTGAAAATTGCGCATTCAAAAAATCCCTGTTATATGAGCCTTTTTAAAAAATCTATAAAATCAGTTATTGCAAATCGCTTGAAGATATCACATAGTAGAAACCTATGTAATACAAATGAAGAATATATATATATATATATATATATATATATAGAGAGAGAGAGAGAGAGAGAGACGTATTATCCTACGTCTATAGCACGAATTGGAGTTTCATGCACTATGCAGTCATCAGGTGCTTATAATGAAGTCATTCATTACAGAGGTCTTTAAAAGCATTTGATGATTGCATAGTGCATGAAACTCCGAGTCGTGCTATAGCGGTAAGATAATATGTATATATATTAATATATACTTTAGAGGTCTGTTACATTACATCGAACATTTTTGTATTAACACATTATGTATGATACCTTTTTTCGAGACGGAGGTTAAATTATTACAATACCTCATCTCAGAAATATATCAAGTCATCCCATAAGTTCTGTCCGAATTTAACTTCATTAAATTTGAATAAAATTTTATAGTATTTTAGAATGTCAAATGAAAATAAAAATCATTTTTATGTATTTGGATACATTTAAACTACCTAAATTTTATTTTACAGATTAATAGAAACAAGAAATTCTTTGATTATAGCCCTTCTAACATGGATGTATCCAAGGAGCATTTAAGGCACCTAATGATTTATGAATATCAAAAAGGAAACTCTGCAACAGAAGCGGTTCAATGAGTTTATGGAAATGAGTGCTTGAATGTAAGAACTTGCAGACGATGGTTCGAAAAATTCGGCAGTGGAGATTTCAGCCTTGAAGATGGTGATCGAACAGGTCATCAAGTTGAGTTCGATGATAAGTTTCTTGAGACAGCACTTGAAAAAAATCCTGCATTATCAGTTAAAGAATTGACAAAAAAGTTTAGTTCAAACCATACAACTGTTCATCGTCATCTTCAGCAACTTGGAAAATTGGGACCTCATGAATTGTCTGAAAGCAACAGCGAATCCTGAGTTGACATCTGCTGTTCACTCCATTCTCGCAAACTCATTTCACCCTTTTTGGATATACTTGTAACTGATGACGAAAAATGGATTTTCTGTCAGTAACGTTAAACGTCGTAAACAGTGGCTTGGTAAAGGGGACAAGACCCAACCACAACTGAGAAAGGAACTTCATGAGAAAAAGGTTTTTTTCTTTATCTGGTGGAATTGCAAAGGAGTAATCAATTTTGAGTTGTTACCAACTAATGCAACAATCAATGTTCAAGTCTACTGTCAACAGAGCGTTTGAACGAAGCTTTGAAGAAAAAAAACCCGCTTTAGTGAATTGAAAAAGAGTGATGTTTCATCAGGACAATGCATGACCTTACACTGCAAAAATCACATGACAAAAGATCGAAGTGCTTGGTTGGTAAAAATTCCTCATCCACCTTACTCTCCCGACCTTGCTCCTTCAGACTACCATTTGTTTCACAGTTTACAAAATCATTTTCAGGAAATAACTTTCATAAGCCAGGAGGAGATCGAAACTGACATTGCAGAGTTCTTCGTTTCAAAACCAAAAGAGTTTTATTTTAATGGCTTTAAAATTCAGCTTAAAAATAGATGGAAGGAAGTCATAGAAAATCAGTGAATGTACATTGATGATTAAATTTTGATTAAATACAAAGTTTTGGTCACTTGTTTTCTTATCCAAAAATTAGGCAGAACTTATGGGATGACGTGATAGACAAATCCTGAAGAAAGTCAGAGCGTACCGAAACTTCGTGAACATGGCAAAAAAGATAAGGACAACAGTCCGAACAATGTAAATAGTGTGAATAATTACAATACTTTATCTCAGAAATATAGACAGATATTGAACATGACAACAAAGATGAGGATAACATTTCGAACAATGTAAATAGTGTAAATAATTACAAAATATATATAGGATATACAGACATATCCTACTGAAAGGAATATTTACTAATTTTATTCACTATTTTAATTGGAGTAGATAGATCTATCTATCGCCCGGTTCACACTCCACCCACGTCTATTGAACAGGTTAAGAGGCTCATCCCTTGTTCCCTGTTTAGGATGTTGTTTCCGGATTTCTCTTTTCCAATCTTTTCACTATTACGTAGACCCTGCACATCAGTGGCGTTACCGCCTTGCTCGGGGTGATACGATTAAAAAAAAATAAATTTAAATCATCATTAATTTTGTTACTTTTCATCATAACCTACCCAGTCCGTCAGTCTACGACAGTGAATAAACAGCACGAATCAGTGAAAAACATATTAAAAATAAAACCCAGTTGTTGCTAGGGAAACCTACCTCAGTACAGCAATGATTCATTTTTCTTTTCTGTTTTAAAAGCGATCACTCTAAGCAGAGCAATAAAGCCACTAAAACAGAAAGGGTTACTGTAAAACAGAAACATTACTAAGTCAGTTAGTTAAGTGCCATAGTTGATACTCGCTTTGGCGATCATGTCTCGAAAGACACATGACTGACTGGGCAGAATTTTCTCGGCAGTAGGTTGTCATTATTTTCTGCGCTAGACTGGTTTCCAACCAAGGTTATATAACCCAATCTAAGCAAAGCAATAAAGCCACTAATACAGAAAGGGTTACTGTAAAACAGAAACATTACTAAGTCAGTTAGTTAAGTGCCATAGTTGATACTCGCTTTGGCGATCATGTCTCGAAAGACACATGACTGACTGGGCAGAATTCTCTCGGCAGTAGGTTGTCATTATTTTCTGCGCTAGACTGGTTTCCAACCAAGGTTATATAACCCAATCTATCTTTCTATTTAACTCATAGCTGGAGACGGATTAATACTTTTTCCAAAAATATTTGCGTGTGAATGCAACGAATTTAACTGGAATTTGAACTCGGCTCTCTAATTTCTTCTTCTTCTTCTTCTTCTTTTTGTCATGTATCTTCAGAATCTTGTCGATAATAGCTCTCCACAATTTTTCTCTTACGTGCAGCTCTTAGTAAGGACTTTCTTTTCGAAATCACTTGTGGTTCCGTAAATTTATACAAGCTCGTTGGTTAGGTTTCTTGCTACTTTCCTCTGTTTCCCTTGCTTTCGGTATTCTCTGTGAGAATCATATTCTTCAAGCGTTCTCTTATTGTTATGAGTTCTGGGAATTGAAACTGTTTCTCTCTGATTCTTAGTATAAGCGATTTTTTTGTTTTCGTTATCCTTAAAACCTACTCGTTACTTGCATGTCCAATCCATGGTATTCTCATCATCTGTCAGAAGATTGTTGAGCATTCACTGTCACAATTCACTGTCACAGAGAAAGACTGATATCCTAATAGTTTAATATTCTATTCGTCTTTTTCTTCTATTCAGACATGAGCGATGATGGCTATCCGCAATTTCCTGTCATTTGTAGCTTTTAGTAAACATTGCCCTTTTGCTCTCGCCCCTAAACCATATTATGCCTCTCATTTACACAAGCTCGCTAGGTATGTTATGCTTTGTTTTCCTTTATCCTTTTCATCTTTCTCGTGGGTGTCAAATATTCTAAGCTCTTTCCACATTATGCATCTTAGAATTTTCAGCAATTTTCTTTCTGATGCTATATATAAGTGCCTTTATATTTCTATTTTGCCTGAAACCCGTGGTATTTTCAGAATCCTTTTGAAAAACCACATTTCTGTAGTCTCAAGTCTCTTCTTCATTTGTGAGTAGATTGTTCTGCATTCACTGCTATTCTAGAATTACTAATATTACATAAGAGTTCAGTAGTCTTTTCTTTGTCTCTCTTACGTCAAGTCTCTTTTTAATCTGTGAGGAGATTGTCCAGCATTTTCTGCATATAGAAGGACTAATCAATAGTCTTTTCTTTGTGTCTGTTACATCAAGTCTCTTCTTAATCTTTGATGAGATTGTCCAGCATTTATTGTCATGTAGGAGGACTGATATTACATGACAGTTCAGTCGTCTTTTCTTTATCTCTCTTACGTCAAGTCTCTTCTTAATCTGTGAGGAGATTGTCCAGCATTTCCTGCATATAGAAGGACTAATCAATAGTCTTTTCTTTGTGTCTGTTACATCAAGTCTCTTCTTAATCTTTGAGGAGATTGTCCAGCATTTATTGTCATGTAGGAGGACTGATATTACATGACAGTTCAGTCGTCTTTTCTTTATCTCTCTTACGTCAAGTCTCTTCTTAATCTGTGAGGAGATTGTCCAGCATTTCCTGCATATAGAAGGACTAATCAATAGTCTTTTCTTTGTGTCTGTTACATCAAGTCTCTTCTTAATCTTTGAGGAGATTGTCCAGCATTTATTGTCATGTAGGAGGACTGATATTACATGACAGTTCAGTCGTCTTTTCTTTATCTCTCTTACGTCAAGTCTCTTCTTAATCTGTGAGGAGATTGTCCAGCATTTTCTGCATATAGAAGGACTAATCAATAGTCTTTTCTTTGTGTCTGTTCCATCAAGTCTCTTCTTAATCTTTGAGGAGATTGTCCAGCATTTATTGTCATGTAGGAGGACTGATATTACATGACAGTTCAGTCGTCTTTTCTTTATCTCTCTTACGTCAAGTCTCTATTTAATCTGTGAGGAGATTGACCAGCATTTCCTTTATATTGAAGGACTGATCAACAGTCTTTTCTTTGTGTCTGTTACATCAAGTCTCTTCTTAATCTGTGAAAAGATTGTCCAGCATTCCCTGCCATATAGAAGGAAAGATATTACATAGTCGCTCAGCAGTCTTTTCTTTGTCTCTGTTATGTCAAATCTCATCTAAATTGGAGTTATCTATCATTCAAACCCTATTCTGCCACTCATTTACATAAGCTCGGGAGGTATGGAATGATATTACGTAACGGTGCAGTAGTCTTTTCTTTGTGTCTGTTACGTAAAGTCTCTTCTTAATTTGTGAGGATATTGTCCAGCATTCACTGCTATATAGGAAGAAAGATATTACATAGCAGTTCAGTAGTCTTTTCTTTGTGTCTGTTACGTCAAGTTTCTTCTAAATGTGTAAGGAGATTATCCATCATTCACTGCCATACTGGAGGAATGATATTAGATGACTGTTCAGAAGTTTTTTCTTTGTCTCTGTTACGTCAGATCTCTTCTTCATTTTTGAGGAGATTGTCCAGCATCCTCTGCCATATTGGAGGAACGATATTAGATGGCAGTTCAGAAGTCTTTTCTTTGTTTTTGTTATGTCAAGTCTCTTCTAAATTTGTAAGGAGATTGTCCAGCATTCACTGCCATGTAGGATAAATGATGTTACATAACAGCACAATAGTCTTTTCTCTGTCTCTGTTACGTCAAGTTTCTTCTTCATCTGTGATGAGAATGTGCAGCATTCACTGCCATATTGGAGGAAGGATATTACATAACAATTTAGTACTATTTTTTTTTCATTTCTACCAAAATTTGCTGCATTATTTACACATTTCATAGTTTTTAGAATACATTTTGCGATAACTCAAAGCAACTTCAGATTTATTTTCGCTCTTTTTTCCCATATTTAAAACACTTAAAAATGTTTAAATTGTTGTATTTTCTTGATTTTGGTATCTAAAGTTCGCAATTTGCATGTTTTTGCTGACAACTATACATTCTGTGTTCTTGGAAATAATAATTAGTCCTTCCTTCTGGCTTTTTTTCATCAACTTTTGTAGGAGTTCTTGTAGTTTCCTTTCTGTATCTGCTATCAACACTGCTTCATCTGCACATCTTATGTTATTAAGATTGTGAACAAATAATAATGAAATTCTCACCCAGAAACGCCTCACTGTATAAGCTAAAAGGATCCGCTGAGAAGACATCGTTGACATATACACTTTTCTATTTTTATATATTTACTGAAGTCCTTTTCTATACGTGTGCAGACGGTTTACTTCCGGCATAGGTTCTGGATTATTCTAATATTCTTCCCAAGTATGTCAAGGTTACCTAGCAGTTCCAATAGTTCTTTTTGAGGTATTTTATCAAACGCTTTTGCATAATCTATAAAACATGGGTATACATTCTTTTGCATTAGTATTGCTCTTACAGAGAGCATTCAATCATCGTTTCAGTCAGTCAGTTAAGTGTCATAAGAGTTTGTGCGATCATGTCTTTTTAAATCCACAAACGAAATTTTCCCACATTAGTTTTCTACTATAAACTGGTTGCCAGCCAAGGCTATAGAACTCAATCTGTTCTGCAAATAACTGGAGTAGATAGACTGAACTATCGCCCGGTTCACATTCCACCCACGTCTATTGAACAGGTGTAGAGGATCATCCCTTGTTCCCTGTTTAGGATGTGGTTTCCGGCTTTCTCTTTTCCAATCTTTTCACTTTTCTTTTTCATTTTTTTTTTCAATTGGAGTAGATAGACTGAACTATCGCCTGGTTCACACTCCACCCACGTCTATTGAACAGGTGTAGAGGCTCATCCCTTGTTCCCTGTTTAGGATGTGGTTTCCGGCTTTCTCTTTTCCAATCTTTTCACTTTTCTTTTTTTTTTTTCAATTGGAGTAGATAGACTGAACTATCGCCCGGTTCACACTCCACCCACGTCTATTGAACAGGTGTAGAGGATCATCCCTTGTTCCCTGTTTAGGATGTGGTTTCTGGCTTTCTCTTTTCCAATCTTTTCACTTTTCTTTTTTTTTTTTCAATTGGAGTAGATAGACTGAACTATCGCCCGGTTCACATTCCACCCACGTCTATTGAACAGGTGTAGAGGCTCATCCCTTGTTCCCTGTTCAGTATGTGGTTTCCGGCTTTCTCTTTTCCAATCTTTTCCCTTTTCTTTTTTTATTTTTATTTTTATTTTTTTCAATTGGAGTAGATAGACTGAACTATCGCCCGGTTCACACCCACCGACGTCTATTGAACAGGTGTGGAGGCTCATCCCTTGTTCCCTGTTTAGGGTGTGGTTTCTGGCTTTCTCTTTTCCAATCTTTTCACTCTTACGTAGCCACCTGCACACCAGTGGCCTTACCGTCTTGCTCGGGGTGATGTGATTTAAAAAAAAAATCAACCCATGGAGAGAGAAGAGCTGGAGTCATGCATTTACCAATGGTATTTGCGCGTAAGTGAATCTAACGAATTCAACCGAAAATCGAACTCGAATCCCCACTTTCACATTCCTTGCCGATATCCACTACACTACAGCGTACATACTCGTAGGTAAACAGCCTTTTGCATTCTCTGTCTAAGCTATACATAAATACCGACATTTGGCATTAGAAGTCATCTCGGGATTTTACAGTCACCGATCAGCCTTCATAAATATCTCAACAAACTGATAACTTAGATCAGCTAACTTTAACGGATGTTTAGTAAATCTTTTTTTTACTCACCTTTGTGACGTGATATTTTTTGGCAACTGTTGGTACTGTCTCTCGAAGTTGCCCATACTCTGATTGGATTTGTGATTGACTTGCTAAAGAAGGGATCATTTGGGAATAATGGCATATCCGACCGGGTTTTGTTGCAAAACCATCTTTCAAGGAACTGCTCGGAAATTTCATCTGAAAAGAATCATGACATATTATTAGCAAGGTCTATAACCGCCTAACAAATAACACCTGGGTGAGCAAATGGTTGAGAATGAAACTCCCATCAATGCTGGAAAGAGCGATAAAAGTGACTGGACTTGAGAAACCTACAGAAAAACAAACTGTTTAATAGAAATATTTTATAAATTTCAACTGGTGGGAGCACTGGCTGCTCAGTAAATGAATACCGAATGTTTATTATAAGGTAACAGCTAAGATTACCATGACCAATGGAGTAAATAATTTGAGAGCCTCGCTTCCATTCTTTCAAACACTCTTCCCATCCACCCAACCCCCAGCCTCCGTATCCATAACCATCTATCACCCTCATTTTGACATTTCCTATATCTAACCACTCCTTCTCTTTACCTTCCCCTATTTAGCCCCAGGCGCAATAGTGGCAGTGGAATGCCTTGCTTGGGGTGAAATGATTTAAAAAAAAATGATGATATTGTCTTTAAACTATTTCGTTGTAGAGAAGCGACAAGTGTGAAACCGATATCAGGGAACAGCCTTGTGGGTAATGAATTATTTTCTGCTCAATAATCTCTTTCCCACAGACGAACCGTTGCAAGGCTATTGCATCGCTATTTCCATTGAAAATATTTTGACGCTTTATATTCCTTGGTTTCATCCGCCCTGACCATCACTGTTAAAATCCGACATGCCATATACACTGGAACGAATAATCTTTGTTCCTTTCGTATTCTGTTAGTAAGAAGGAAGTCTTATTCGGAAAGCTTCTCCGCAAGATTTGCTACTTTATGTAACAAACTCCCGAGTGGATGCTTCCCGGCCACTACAATCTTAACCCTTTCAAGTCGTGGGTTAAACGTTATCTTTCCTCCATCTCATAAACTGTACTTTTTACTTCCTGCTCTTTTGCTCATTCAGTAACCTCTATCGTGTGCCTCTTGGGATTGTTTTGAGTGAATTCCGAGTGTTTTTGCATTTCTTTAAGATATTTTTACGGATATATTTAAGGATAATCTCCAAGGTATTTTTTTTTATTTTTAATGAATTTCAAAGATACTTACTAAATAATTATTTACACTACTTAAATTATTCAGACTGTTATTCTCAGCTTTTTTGCCATATTCACGACGCTTCAGCCGTTGTACGTTCCGAGCTTCTTCAGGTTAATATGGTATCAAAGATGAGGACAACATTTCGAACAATGTGAATAGTATAAATATTTACGATACCTTATCTTAGAAATATAGACACAGATGCTTTCTAAAGTTTGATATTTTCTAAGTTTATCAGAGAAAATGGATTAAAACATATCTAATCCAGTCAGAATTGAGCCTACTATAGAATTTTTTTTTTTAATCATTTCACCCCGAGCAAGGCGGAAACGCCACTGATGTGCAGGGGATTACATAAATGTAAAAAGGTTAATTAGAAAAGAGTGAGGAGTACAAACTAGTTAGAAAGGAACAATAGAAAGCTGAGAAAACAGGTGCGATGACAGATACATAGGTGGAGAGAAAGGGAAGGTTATACAGGGGTGGGGAGAGAGCTGGAGTCCAGTGGTTAATAGATGAGCATTGACATTGCATTTAAATTTCTGGAGGTTGTAGCCGTCAGGAAAGCAAGAATACGGGAGCGAGTTCCACAGGCGGGAAGTGCGAGAGAAGAAGCTGCAGGAGTAGAATTGTCGTCTGCATTTGGCTACGAGTTTATTGCACTTGTCACCACTATGATGTTCGTACTATGTGACTCATCCGATTAGATGAAGTTCTACGCATTTTCACCTGGCAAACAATTTTGTACCAATTGATAAAACGTCCCCCGCTGTTTTTGTACTAATCTTATATACTTAAACTTAATTTTGGAGGTGAGAATGTTTAAAAAGTCATAAATTAAAAGAAACGACAAAGTATCACACGTTTATTGTCAAAGGACGAGCTAAGAACATTATCAGGGGTTCTCACGTGGGACAATCGAAGCAGTCTTGCTTTCAAGTATAAAATGGCATGGCCTTTTTTTTTTCTTGAGCATTGTTCCCACGGTTGTCTGCCTGACTATTGTATATGGTCAATGAAAAGAAGAGTGTAAAGATGGCGGACGCAATGAATACCCCTCATAACAATGCCAAAACATCCTTGCCAGGACCCTTCACCCACCTGTGCTAACCGAATAAACGACTATATAATGAACAGACTGTTTTTCATCAATGTCATTTATCACGATGAGCAAGTTTACTTTTACGAATCTGAGATTAAGCCGGACAAAAACCGAACAAAGATAAAATAAACAAAAAACAATCAGAATTAAATAGAACAAAACCATCTGGACTGAAGGTATCCATTCGCATGGTTGCACTGATATATTAAACGAAATATGTTGAGATGAGCAAAAGTGACAACGGCAAAGACAATAATAATTAACTTGAGAGATTCTCTAGAAATTATCTGCTTGTTGAGAAATATATATATATATATATATACACCATCCGCCCGCGTATTGAATACTGCTGCCATATCTGGTCGAGTGCTCCTGCTGTCCACCTAGGGGTCCTTGACAAAATCCAACGGAGAATCTGTAATGTGATCGATCCCGACTTGGCAGCTCAGATACAGTCACTTTCTCACCGGCGCAATGTAGCTTCCCTGTGTCTCTTCTACAAATGCTTTCACGGCTTCTGCTCCGATGAACTTAGCTCACTGATGCCCGCTGTATGTGAATTTACTCGAGCCACAAGATTATCAACTAGGTCCCACCCTTTTAATGTGAAACCAATAAAATGTAAACTCAAATTCTATTCCATCAGCTTCTTTTCTCACACTTCCCGCCTGTGGAATTCACTTTCACTTACTTGTTTCCCCAACAGCTACAATCTCCAAAAATTTAAATGTAAAGTCACTAACTTGCATCTTCTTTCTCATGCTTCTTTCTCCGTCCGCTTCACTCTCATCGGTATTCTGATCCTTCTCTTACCCACTTCCTGACACTCCCTATAACCTGTTATTCTTTGCCATAACTTTTCTTTTATGTAACCCCCCGCACACCAGTGGCAGTAAACTGCCTTGCTTGAGGCGATATGATTTTTTAAAAAAATGTGTGATTTATGCTGCCTCTGTCCTGCAGTAATTGTAACATTTTCTGTAGGTAATGTGTGTATGTGCTTAAGTAAGGGATATTATTGGACGGGGAAAATCATATATTTTCCTACATGCAATCGCCACAATATAACTAGTCAGGTAAATCTAGAAATAATATAATATAGGATAGAAATAATACATTTTTGATACATTTAGTATATGAAATGTGTATTCAAATGGAACAACTGTTATGGGACAGAGGCAGTAATATATTTTTCTAAATGAAATCTACAAAATAGAGATAATTAGGTCTGAGTCAAAAAGAAAAATCTCACCTCTGTCCCATAATAGTTGATCTATTTAGTATAAAAAATGTGTATTCAAATGAAGCAACTATTACGGAACAGAGAAATAATACATTTTTCTAAATGAAATCTTGAACATAGAGATCATTAGGTATGAAGAATCTGTAAGAAGATTAGTGAAATATAGTACGTCTGTCCTATAATGATTGTTAGTGTATTAAATGTTTATGCAAAGATAGCAAATATTATGGGACCGAGTTAATACAGTATTTTAAATGAAATCTACTAATTAGAGAAAATTCATCAAGAAAATATCCAAAAAGATTATTTAAAAATAATTACTATTATATATGCCCCAACTCCTCGTTGATACATTTCTTGCATAAAATTTCTCACGTAATAGTTCCTATTTTTATAAAAGAAAAAAAAAACAAAACTTTGAAGCATTAGTATTTAAAAGTATTGAAATGATTTGTTTATATATGCACCTTTTTTAAGTTTAACATGATGTCAGGATTATATCAATCCATGTTTTTCTGGCATCCGTTTAAATTGAATCTTTTTTATTTCCATATGTCTAGACTATGTTTTCGGAAAAAAAAAATCATTGAAATTTGTTGGAAAATGTCCAAGTTTTGATCTGAACGCGAAAAAATAAAATAAAATAAAATAAAAATAAAACCAACTTGAAGAGAAATGGTTCCAATATCCGGTAAAACGAGGACGTCAGTTTAAAATTAGGCAATGGAAAGCTCGTCAGATCAGTTGCTATGAAAATATTTCTAGAAAACACAGAAAGAAACCATGTTACATTGGTAAGAAAGTGATTGAAAATTAAAATTACGCAATGGAAAGCTCGTCAGATTCTTCTTCTTCTATGTGCCTTGTCCCTTCAGGACGTAGGCGATCATGGCTTTTCAATGTTTCCCTATCCCTGGTGTCTCTGAGCACGCCTTCTCCTGTTACACCATGCAATCATCGTTCCGTCATCCACCTGATTAGGTCCTTCAAATATGTTATCCGTTGCTTTTCCCTGTCTTCTCTTTCCCTCTATCTGGCTTGTTAGTATTAGATTCTCCAAGCTCTCCTTCCTCATTGCATGTCCCAGGAACTTCAGCTGTCTCTTCCTGATGCTCAGTATTAATTTCCTTTTTGTTTCCATTATGTCGGATTAGTTGCCATGAAAATATTTGTAGAAAAGACAGAAAGAAACCACGTGTCATCTCTAAGAATGTGATTGAAATCTAGATGCTAAGTTTAGATTGATTACATTGCAGATTTTTCTTTGGAGTTTGTCGAGAATCTCGAGATGAATAGCAGGAACACTGTATCAGATATAGCAACAGTATTCAATGCAAGGATGAATTTATAATTGTGCAAGGTGGATTCTGACGAGAAAAATTTTCTGGATAAAAAAATTGGATAGTCCTAACCTTCCTAAAAGTAGATGCATCTATATATACGATGTAGTCGTTACAGACACGGTTACAGAGATAGAACGATTTTATGGAACTTGACAATTCCCACAGACATAACTAAGTTAATCGCCTAGAAATCAAAGACTCCTAAAACTGAATGTTTTTTCTTATTGACATGACAGTCTTTGCAGATTGAAAGATTGTATCTTCGAAGATCTACAAAAAAAACTTTAGAAATAAGTGTATCCTGAAGTGGAAACCTAAAACATAAGGACATCAGTAATTCCAGTTTAGTCTGATATATAATATATAATATAATATATAAATAATACATATAATAAAATAAATAAAAGCTTGCAAAAGATAAATTCGAATTAGTCAAACGAAGTCTGAGAGAAAAATGACCGAGGCATTTTCATCGATTCGAGCTTGAGAGTAACACCAAAATGGAAAGTGAACATCATGGCGACGAAGGAAAATTTGAAGAAAAAATAAGGAAGAAAGAAAAGATGAAATAAAAAAAAAAGACAGGAAACAGGCGGGCAAAATATAAAAAAATGAGGAAAAACAAACAAATAAACACGAAAGAAAGTATTGATTAGAAAAGGTTCTGATAGAACCATTGAAATGGTTTCTGACAGCCCATGTCTTAAAGAAATATAAAAAAAATTGTACTTACAATTACATTTAATAACTTACGAAGAACTTTATTTGTGTCAAATGTGTGTAGTCTTTTTTTTTTTTTTTTACAGAAATGATCAATGGAAAATGTTATTAAGCCATTTCTAACTTAGATCTCTGGTTAGAACCCGGAAGTAAATATGCATTCAACAGCAGCCTAATTAAATAATAATAATAATAATAATAATAATAATAATAATAATAATAATAATAATAAAATTGAAATAGAAAAAATGTGGAAATTGAAATAGAAAAAATGTGGAAATTGAAAACAAGAGTTGTGCTAGTGATGATGGGTGCACTTGGAATGATAAAAAATGGAACAAAACAACACATTGAAAGAATCCCTGGAAACCCCAGCTTAAGAGATATACAAAAAATTGTCTTATTAAGTTCAGCCCACACACTAAGGAGAACTTTGTCTATGTAACGTTAGGGATGATAACGGAGATAGAAAAAACATGAAATGGAGCCATAGCAACACGCCACGACCTGCCTTAGGTCTTCCCGCAGATTTGGTTGGTAGTGCGGTTATAGCAGAAATCGAAATATAATGAAAAATGACATGATAATAATAATAATAATAATAATAATAATAATAATAATAATAATAATAATAATAAGACCAATAATTTTTTTTTTTTTTTTTTGCAAGGACAAAGGTTAATAGTAGCAATAAATGTTTTTTTTTTTTTTTTTTTTTTTTAACAATACTCTCTAAGTGCAGTGATGTTTTTTTTTTTTTCTCCGATGAACGGCCGTTACATCCAAGTTTGTTTGTTTGTTTTTTCAACCAGCGTCTCTCTCTTTGAATTTTTCTTTTTCTCAATATGAAATTCTGTTTTAATATAAACAGGATTTTTTCTTTAGATATTAGGGAATAATTTTTTTTTTTTTTTTTTATGAAATTCTGCTTTATTTTAATTTATCTGTTTGTTCTTTAAATTAACCTAAATAAAATCATCCGTATTATATTTCCTTTAGCTGTCGATATTTCGTGTAAATTATTTTTTTTTTTTTTTAACTATTATAATTTTCTTAAAAACAAAACAAAACAAGAAAATAAATTAAATCCGATGAAAAACAATTTATATGGTATTATTTTATAGAAAGTCTACGTATTTTTTTGATAAATTTATTTTTATTTATTTATTGTTTTAATTTACTTATTTAATTTATCTTATTATGATAATCCTATTTTTGACCAACGACTTTGTTGAAAAAATGAAAGATAAAGTGGACGAACAAATTATTACATTTTTTTTTTTTTCCAACAAACGTCTCTCTATTTGAATTTTTCCTTTTCTCAATATGAAATTTTGTTTTAATATAAACAGGGTTTTTTTTTTCTTAAGATATTATAATTTTTTTTTTTTTTAAACAAACTACTCTAGTAATATTGATGTTTTGTTTCGTTGAGCCGTCTTTCTCCTTGAATTCCAATCGCGTCTATGTCAGATTTTGCTTGGCAGCCCATTTAGGAGAAGGAAAACTCCGAACAACAACCCGCAACTCAAGGTGTTAATCGTGCCGAGGAGTGAATGGCTACTGCGTTATGAGGTCACAAACGATTCCCTACAGGCTTCGGGACCCTGTTTGTAAAAGACCGTTACCCAACGTGCCGGGCAACTTTGGGTGGACTTTTGGACCCGTGCGTCACTCGTGGGAAAAACATGAAAAACACAAATAGAAATAAAAAGTCCAGTATGGCTCTTCCAGTGGATAAACAGGGAGCCCGTCCTTCAGGAGGGAACCTACCTGAGGTCGAAAAATCTGCCATAGGAACAAACTCCTACACAAAGAATGTATCTTCAGGTCCCCACAACCAGGATAATCCTAATGATGGTCCTGAAAATTCACCAGCTAGATCTACAACCGTATATTTAAAGAAAGAAAAAATAAAATGGTCTCGTGAGGAGTACAAAGTCGTTATGACTGCATTTCATGAAGCGTTACTCAAACCTCAAAAAAACATGACTCGCCAAACATATGACATTTGGCGTGAAAAAGTTGGTCAAACAAATAGAAAGTATATTGACGAAAATAAATTGGCCAATGTACGTAGGTACATTATTCGTAATAACCGACTGTCAGAGGCTGAGATTCACGAAATTAAAAGAATTGTAACAAGAAGAGTCGAATCAACAAAATATGAAAAGGAACCGGAACCAGAAATAAAAAGTAATAACATCAAACAAATCACAGGTCATAATGTAGAAACCGTGAAACACGCAAATCACTGCGAAGATAATGATGTAAGTCTAAAAGTGCTGGAAAGGTGCGATCTGAGTCTGAGTCAGTTAAAAGACAAAAATAAAATTAGTTCAGAACACATCGAAGATAATTATTTGACGGAAAATAAGAAGAATATACAGGAAGCCAAGATAGAAATAAAAAACCAGCTAAGTCAAATACAAAGTATTACAATGGAGGAACGTGAACAGCTCCCAAAATTCCAACCAACAAAACAAAACCTCCGAACTATTAAATTGTACAATGCAGCACTGAAATCAATACTGGATGAAGACCCGAATACAAATCTTAACGAAGTAATATATGCATCAGCAACAGCAGCAACAAAAAAATTAAACATCAAAATAAAAACAAGGCAGTCACGCAGACGTGAAGATCCACCTTGGAAAAGAAAAATCGAAAAAGAAATCGAACAACTAAGAAGTGAACTGTCAGTACTGGATGAACTGAGTAGAGGAATAAATGTAAGAACTAGGAAAAGAAGAAGAGCCGAAAAAAAATATAACATCAGGAATGAAAATGACGTCTTATCAAATAAAGAAAAAATAAAGCAAAAAATCCAACTGAAGGCTCAAAGAATAAGACGCTATGAAAAAAGAGCAAAATTTTACAGACAAAACAAGATCTTTCAGACTGATACAAAGAGATTTTACAGGGAAATAGGTAAAAAAAGAATTGAAGTGACAGTACCCCCCAGAATGGAAGAAGTCACACAGTTCTGGGAAAAGATATGGGCTTGCCCTAAAGAACCTAGCAAGGAAGTACATTGGATTACGCAGGAGATAGAACGAATGAAGAATAAACCCGAACAGACATGGTCTGGAATTACAGAAGATGATATTAAATTTGCACTAAAAAAAGCACACAATTGGAAAACTCCAGGTATAGATAAAATTCCTAACTTTTGGCTATATTATTTAAATGCAGCACATAAAAAAATAGCCAAAGAACTCCAAGAAATGGTTGACGATCCCACTAAAATTCCTGCATGGATGACAAAAGGAATTACATTTCTTCTACCCAAGAATGGTGACACAAACAACCCGAAAAACTACAGACCAATTACATGTCTTCCGACAACATATAAACTACTAACATCTATTTTAACAAAACAAACATATTTATTCTTAGAAAGAAATGACATGATACCGCTTGAACAAAAAGGGTGCAAACGTGGCTGTTATGGCTGTAAAGACCAATTGCTAATTAACAAAATGATCCTGGAAAACTGCTACAAGACAAAGAAAAATATTAGTACTGCCTGGATAGACTACCGAAAGGCATTCGATAGTGTGCCACATGAATGGATTTTAAAGACTTTAAATATATACAAGATATCGCCCGTCATCATCAATTTCATCAAACAGTGCATGTCTATATGGAAAACAACCCTTTACCTCAATCATATAAATGGAACCTATAAGTCTGATGAAATAAACATCAAAAGAGGTATATTTCAAGGTGATTCTTTATCTCCCTTACTATTCTGCATATCATTAATAGCACTAACCAGTCAACTTAATAAGACAGAATGTGGTTATAAAATAGGCCAAAAGAAAATAAGCCATCTATTTTACATGGATGACTTAAAGTTATATGCTAAGAATGATAATGAACTGGAAGGTCTTCTGCAAACTGTAAAATGCTTCAGCGAAGACATTGGAATGAAATTTAATTTGAATAAATGTGCTAAAGCTACAGTTTTACGTGGATCAATACAAGAAACATCCTCAATTAGCCTAGACCCTGCTGTAACAATAAAAGAATTGAAACCAGAAGAAGCTTATAAATACCTAGGTGTAAATGAGAGCGAAAACATTCACCATAAAAAAATGAAAGAAATAGTGCGTAAAGAGTACTATAGAAGGCTACGAATGATATTAAAAACTGAATTAAATTCACAGAATAGAGTTATGGCCATTAATAGCCTTGCAATCCCAGTTGTCCAATATAGCTTCAACATCTTAAACTGGACTCTAAACGACATCAGGCGAATGGATGCTAAAACAAGAAAGCTTCTTTCTAAGCATAGGATGCATCACCCAAAGGCTGATGTAGACCGTCTATACATACCCCGTAAAGAAGGTGGAAGGGGTCTTATTCAGCTGGAATTTTCATACAAGACAACAACTATTGGCTTACTAACATACATAGAAACAACAAAGGATTGGATGATACAATTAGTAAGGCAACATGAAGAAAGAAAGAAAAAATATTCAATAATAAAAGAAGGCAGTAAATACAAACAAGAATTACAGTTAGTAGATTCTGTAGAAAAGCAAAACAGTAGCCAAGAACCAACTATTGCGGCAAAAAATATGAAAATGAAAGCCAAAGATAAAGCTCTTGAAAAGATGAAACAGCGCTGGCAAGACAAACCTCTGCATGGCCAATATCCAGTACGTGCCAATAAATCCAATGTTGACAAAGTTAATACTCATCGATGGTTACGTGCATCTGGATTAAAGTCTGAAACTGAAGGATTTATACTTGCAGCACAAGACCAAAGTCTTTTCACGAGAAACTTTCAGGCAAATATTATGCATAATAATATGGATCCAAAATGCAGGTTTTGTGATAAACACCAAGAAACAATAGACCACCTAATCTCAGGCTGTTCTGTGCTTGCCCCAAACGAATATAAAAATCGCCACGATAGAGTTGGGCAATATTTACATTGGGCAATGTGCAAACATTATGGAAAAGCTGTAAACAAACACTGGTACGAACATCACCCAGCACCGGTTACAGAAATAGAAGATGTAACCATTCTATGGGATTACACCATCTACACAGACAGAAAAATTGAAGCAAACAGGCCAGACATTATTGTTAAAAACCAGAAGGAGAAAACTTGTCTATTAATTGATATGGCTTGTCCAGCGGATTGTAACATAGCAATCAAGGAATTTGAAAAACTGTCAAAATATAAAGACCTGGAAATTGAAATAGAAAAAATGTGGAAATTGAAAACAAGAGTTGTGCCAGTGATAGTAGGTGCACTTGGAATGATAAAAAATGGAACAAAACAACACATTGAAAGAATCCCTGGAAACCCCAGCTTAAGAGATATACAAAAAATTGTCTTATTAAGTACAGCCCACACACTAAGGAAAACGTTATCTATGTAATGCTGGGGATGATAGGGAGGATAGAAAAACATGAAATGGAGTCATAACAACACGCCACTACCTGCCTTAGGTCTCCCCGCAGACTTGGTTGGTAGTGAGACCAATGCAGAAATCGAAATATGATGAAAAATGACATAATAATAATAATAAATTGAAAAATTTGATAAATTGAATAAATAATAAATTGAATTGAATAAATAATAAATTGAATAATAATAATAAATTGAAAAATTGATAAATTGTCTTATTAAGTACAGCCCACACACTAAGGAAAACGTTATCTATGTAATGCTGGAGATGATAGGGAAGATAGAAAAACATGAAATGGAGCCATAACAACATGCCACTACCTGCCTTAGGTCTCCCCGCAGACTTGGTTGGTAGTGAGACCAAAGCAGAAATCGAAATATGATGAAAAATGACATAATAATAATAAAGTAATATTGCTGCCATATATAGTTTAGTGCTCCTGATATATTTAGAGAATCCTTATAAAATCCAAAGAAGAATCTGCAGTGTTATTGATGCTGACCTGTTATTTAGGTTTCAGACACTTGCTGAAATGTAGCTTACCCGAGGCT